>VZQC01000883.1:460199-462699 GCA_009823505.1 Rhizomys pruinosus | reverse complement strand
AATAAATAAATAAAATAAAATAAAAAGAATAAAAAAAGAAATGTATGAACATTCAGCAAACAGCTCACTGTTAAGGATTTTTAACTGTGATCTTTGCAATATAGGTGAATTAATGTTACCATGAGAATATTAGATTTGGAATTTCCTGCTTCTTGAGTGTTCAATTGCTCAGCATAGATATTCTAGGACATCAGAGTGACCACAAATCATAGATTATTGTGTCTGCTCAGAATGATTTTAGAATGTAACATTTAACCTTTTCTCTGATAAAAAGAACTACAAGGGAAGAGAAAAAGATGTGAAAGTGAAAATCTGCTGTTGATTGGTAGCAGAACTGTCTTATTGGAGTTGGATGAGAACATGAAAAGGCCCCACTGCCCACCGTAGTTGACCGAAGGGGCCAGAGCAACGACGCCTGTTCATAGGAAATGTGTCAAAAAGCCTCAGATTCCCAAGGATACATTCCAAAATATCCAGCATGGGAATGGATACCTGAAGATGAAATATACCTGACTCCATAACGAGTAACCACTCAGTGACAAATCGGCCAAAAGATCTAGTTGAGATGAACATTTATGACAGTAAAGATAACATAACTGCATATGAGGCTAATGATTACCACCTAGACAAATGTTCCCAGTGTGATTGGCCGGGATCTCAGAACAGATGTCCTCCAGTAATGCAGAGCAGCTCCTGATCCTCTTAGATATCTCTCCACCCCCTTTAGGTGTTGTACATTGCCAATGTGCATGGAATTTCTTTACCACTCAGCTCTCAAGTGATGAGGAAAGTTGGATCAGTACCACAGAGCTCAGAGCATGGGGATGAAAATGTGCAGTATCCCAAACTATGAGAGAAAATGTTCGTTTCAAAATAGTCATTGTTATAATTATTTCTAGTAAGAATTTTTATATTTTTATTGTTTATCTTTCTTGCTATATAGAGAAAATTTGAATATTTTCATTGAAGCTTTTGGTTTAAGCTGAAGTGAGTCTTCTTGTGTGTGTGTGTGAGATCTGTGGATGTTTGTGTGTGAATTATATTTGTGTGTATGTGATATGTGTTTTTATATGATGTGTGTACTTGTGGCTGATATGTGTTCATATATGTTGTATTTTCATATGCATGTGATTTATCTGTGATTGTGTGATGTGTTTGTGTATAATGTATGTGTTTCTGTGTTCTTATATGTGGTGTGTGTGATATTTGTGTATGCAGATTATCTGTGTTTGTGTAATATGTATTTTTTATGTCTATAATATGTGTGTTTGGATATATGTGGTATATTTATATGCTGCATATTTGTATCTACATGGAGTACATTCCAGGGAATGAGAATACTTTTAAATGTTGACAGGTTTCTGTAAAATGACTTAGAAGGTATTTTAACATCTACTTCACTTAAATGGAAAAATGAATATTGAACTCTACCACCAAACTTACCCTAGTTACTAAAACCCAAATGACTTAATTGAAACCACATTTTCTCCATTTTTATCATCACTATCATCATAATATACATACATATACAAGCAGAAATTAATTCTCAGTGTAAAAAGAAGCACAGATACCTCCCTTTACCCAAGTCATCCAAAACCCACAGTGGTCAGGGGCTCATCCTGGTGAGTGAAGGTCTAATTACTGTGCACAAAGAAAGGAAATAGAAAATGGATACAAGCTTACTCCTATTCTTTTTATTATTAATTAAATTTGTTCTATGACAGTGTCATACATGTGTATAATACATTCTGATTACTCTCCCTATTCACTCATTCTTATCTTGCACCCTCCCATCTCTATGTCCTCTTTCCTACCAACCTCTTTCTCACATTTACGCCTATCTGTTTGGTTTTGTGTCCACTGAGTTAGGTTGGGGCCTTCTGTGAGACAATCCATTACATCTGTGAGACAATCCATTCTGTGAGACTATCCATTATAGCCTAGCCTAAAGACAATGACACTCCACCAAGGACCTAATAATTGTTCCACAGTACATGGTAGAGACCATGAGATCTTCCCTCAAACATGACTGATGTTGTTAAGGCCAGTTTTGTACAGGCCCAGGGCAGGCCGCTGGAGCTGGGAGTTTGTTGCTGCAGTGGCTGTGCCCTGTGGGGACAACGGCATTTGGAAGCCCTTCTCCATGTCTTCACCTGGCATTCTTCCCACCACTTCTCCTGCAATGTCTTCTGAACTTTAGGGAGAGTACTGTAAGCATATGGCTTAGGGCTAAGTCTACAAGCTTGGCTTCTTTTCTGCACCTGAGGTACCAGGCTCTGCCTTCACTGCCCCTGCTTCTGGGAGCAGCATTATGTAGCCTTGTAAGGTTTATCTCCTCAGTCTCTCTTTTATGCTTGGCATTGCCAAGGAGGAACCTTCGAGAACCTCTTTAAGGAAAACATGACATCTGTTAGGGAAAAAAAAGTCCTCCAATTCAAGTGATATGTGTATGTATGTATGTATGTATGTATGTATGTATATACTTAAATATATATATATA
>VZQC01000883.1:373339-455679 GCA_009823505.1 Rhizomys pruinosus | reverse complement strand
ATATATATATATATATATATATATCCACCAATGTATTTGAACAGTGTCTTGATTTAGGATTTTTCTTTGTTCTGCTACTATAAAAACTCCATACAACTACTTCCATGTTGGAACATGGAATTTGAGGCTAACCTTAGTCTGGGTTCCCAGCCCCTGGTCACTCATATTTGGCTCCAAAATAAGCTATCTCTTACCCCTTTTGAGGTGAGAGTCATGCTTTTGTGTTGACAGGTTATTTATTTAATTATTTATTTATTTATTTATTTATTTATTTATTTATTTATTTATTTTGTGTATGTGTGAGTGCACACATGCCACAATCCTGGTGTGGAGTTCAGAGGACAAGTTGTAAGAGTCTGTCCCCTCATTCTTCTGTGTGGATTCTGGGGATTAAACTGAGGTCATTAGTCTTGGTGGCAAGCACTTTTAAGTGTGGATTCACCTCACCATCTTTGAGCAGAATAAAAGTTAGGGGACATTAAATTTCAAGAGAACTGTATTTCAAAATTTCATATCTCTCTAATTTTCTTTTTCTTCTTTGGTAAATCAGTAAGAAAGCTTACATATATTTCAAAAGCATATTTCTGACTTTCTTTGAAAATTGCATGCAATGTGCTTTCAGTATAGTCACATCTCATTCCTTTCTAACTCCTCTTAGATCTATAAGTCACCTCACCCCACCCAACTTCCTTTCTTCTTTTATTATGATAACAAATCAAGTTCAACGTGTACTGCTATATACCCATGGATATAACATGGAGAATCTCTGTGAGTTTAAGTCCAACCTGATCTACATAGTGACCTGTAGGCCAGCCGGAGCTTCAGAGATACCCTGTCTCAAAAAACAAAAATAATAAATAAATGAATATGGATATAAACAAAGATTTTACAGAGTTGTCTTGTCTTTTCTGCATTAGAACCCAAGAGGACAGTTGTTAGGTGACTTTTCCTGAGGGTCATAAATATATACCTACTCAAAATAGGGCCTAGGACAGATAAAAGAAATCCTTCTACAGAAGTCTGGCTTGGTGAACACATTTATTTACTGGAGTTCCTTAATGGAGTCTGCTAGAGACCAAGGCACCTGACTCACTATCAAAAGGCTCACGGTTCTGGATAGCTTTACTGTCAACTTGACACTCGCTGGGTTGAGGGAGCCTAAATTGGGTAATTTCCTCCAGGGACTGACTTGTGGCCATGTCTGTGGGACATTTTCGGACATGTGAGCCAAATAAGCCCACATCCCCAAGTTGGTATTGGCCAGAGTGTTCTGTCACAGCAGTTGAAGGCAAACTAGAACTAGCATCCTAGCCTGTATGGTGATTCATTGAAAGCTTAATCCTTAACTTTGGCTGCACAGCTTGCAGAAAACATTCAAGAGAGTCCCTTCTCATCAGTAATTGTTTGCAGTTTATCTAACCACAGGGAAGGGCCTTAAGAATCTTGTAACTCTGTGAGCTTCCTCAGTCTTCTAAGTTTACTTCCATATACTCATGAGCCTTCCTTATTATAAGGAAAGGATTTCAGCTCAGAATTAATGGCTACAGGACAGTAGCTCCTGAGCCCCTACTAGATTCCCAACACCTTGCTGTCTTCTCCACTCCAGTGGGAGCTGGGCAGACCATGTGTGTTGTCTCCATTTCTACCCATTCACCCAAGAATTCAACTCTCATAGTGTCCCTGTATGCTCAGGATTCAGTATCGAATAAACAAAATCCTGGCTGTGAAACTTCCAGAGTTCAAGTCAAGGTGATTTTTCCAGAGATGTTGCCATGTAAATTTGAATTCTGAAAAACATGCACACCCTCAGCATTTCTCAGAGGAATACAGATTCAAATGAAAATACGTTTTTGTTAAGATGATGCCATTATTTTTACATATTTTATTATTTTTTATGTATGTAACTGTATTGCTTGCATTGGGTGTAAGTGCACCCATGTCTTGCAGTGCCTGCTGAGACAGCAGAAGGTGTCAGATTCCCCTGGAACTAGAGTTATAGATGGTTGCTACCCTCCATTTGGATGCTGGGAATCAAACCCAGTCCTCTGCAAGAGGAAAACTTGCTCTTTACCCCTGAGCCACCTCTCCAGGCCCAAGATGACAACACTCTGAACAGAGTTCCTAATTCCACAATGTTCAGCAGTTTTCCAAGAAATACTAATAATTTCCAAAATTAAATTTATGAACATGATGTTTTTAGTAAAAGAAAGGAGAAAATAAATCAAAGGAGGATAATCTGAAATTTCCTTTGTAAAACTCTAAAACTCAGTGTCAGACTGAACTGTGGAATCAGCACAGGCAGTGGCTAGGGTGAGCCTCATCAGCCTCAGAGCTGCAGCTCAGATTTAAGCCTCTGTAAAATGAAAAACACCAAACTTCAAACTTTTTTCTCATAAAATGAATAGTCTGAACAAAAGTGGTTCAATGGAAGGTCTTGTATGTGAGGAGGATGGGGGCCTTTCTGGAAATGACAGAGAGGGTGTGTCACCGCAACATAAGGAGCAAGATGTTTCAAGTCTAGTCTACATTTTTTATGAGAAGATTATGAGACTGTTGCTATACTGGCCCCTTTGAAATGTTTCTGGGATTTCTTAGAGGGAGTTTCACATTAGCATCTCTGCTCTGGACACATAGTGAAGGCACTGGATGTAGCATCTCTGCTCTCGACACATCATAGTGAAGGCACTGCATGTAGCATCTCTGCTCTGGACACATAGTGAAGGTGCTGCATGTAGCATCTCTGCTCTGGACACAAAGTGAAGGCACTGCTTGTGGCATCTCTGCTTTGGACACATAGTGAAGGCACTGCATGTAGCATCTCTGCTCTGGACACATCATAGTGAAGGCACTGCATGTGGCATCTCTGCTCTGGACACATAGTGAAGGCACTGCATGTGGCATCTCTGCTCTGGACACATAGTGAAGGCACTGCATGTAGCATCTCTGCTCTGGACACATAGTGAAGGCACTGCATGTAGCATCTCTGCTCTGGACACATCATAGTGAAGGCACTGCATGTAGCATCTCTGCTCTGGACACATAGTGAAGGCACTGCATGTGGCATCTCTGCTCTGGACACATAGTGAAGGCACTGCATGTAGCATCTCTGCTTTGGACACATAGTGAAGGCACTGCATGTAGCATCTCTGCTCTGGACACATCATAGTGAAGGCACTGCATGTAGCATCTCTGCTCTGGACACATCATAGTGAAGGCACTGCTTGTAGCATCTCTGCTCTGGACACATAGTGAAGGCACTGCATGTGGCATCTCTGCTCTGGACACATAGTGAAGGCACTGCATGTGACATTTCTGCTCTGGACACATAGTGAAGGCACTGCATGTAGCATCTCTGCTTTGGACACATAGTGAAGGCACTGCATGTAGCATCTCTACTCTGGACACATCATAGTGAAGGAATTGCATGTGGCATCTCTGCTCTGGACACATAGTGAAGGCACTGTATGCAGCTTTATTTGTTGTTTTCAAGTTACAAACTGACATTTGTTTTTCCTGAGAAGATACCTAGGATATTTCTTGATAAGTGTCTTTAAATGTGAATGAATACGGGAACCTTAGGAAAGGATTCCAAGTGCTGCCACACCAGAGAAATCCCAGATGGACAACAAGGTAACACATTTAATGGGCTTTGCAAGGCAATGAGAGATAGAATGTGTGCTAACTGCACCATGTACAGTCATCTTAAACACTCACCCTTCCATTCTAATCTACAAATGACAACTGTGAAGTTTTGAGGATTACATCATTCTGCTGTTATGTTTCATGTTTTGATCCTGATTTATCTGGAAAATGTCTTGGAATTCATAGATTATTTTGTAGTATCTGACAAAGACCAGGACTAGCTTTCCTCCCTGTTATCACAGATGTAGCCATCTCTGCCATGTGCCGCTTATTGTGTGACATCAAGTTTAATTTCTGGAGTTTCAACATGTGAGGTGCTGGCTACTGCAATCTTGTTTCCGTTTCCCTTCCAGTTTTTTCAGCACTTTGCTTGCCTATATCCACAGGCTGACAGAAGTCGGCATGTTAACTGATATGTTAACTCCTCAACTCAGGAAGAGGAATTAAATTCAGGATGTAGGAAAGCAAGGGAAAAAACATTCCTGGTGCTTTATGTTCCTTTCGATAGGAAAATATATAGCCATATCTCAAATTGTGGTTTTGCAAGAATACATTAAAGGTACTCTTAAATATTAGAGTACTATTGCTTTTGAACTATTACCATGTATAACTACTGCTTTATAATAGAAGCAGTCATGACGTTGACCTAACCCAGGAAGAACTAAAAGAAAATAATAGTAAAATTCAAAGTTTAACAGAAATGTATTATTCCCTTCAGCTGTGAGCACAAAGGCCTCACCATCATCTTTCCATCTGATGCTGTAATCACCACAGCTGCTCCTCCTTCATAATCTAGAGCTGCAGTGAAAAATGTCCTCAGTGGCAGGGCTCTGAACAGTGCGATGTACTGTAGACATTGAGTTCCAGTGTCTTTCATGAGAGCCATTGAGTATATTAACAGTTAAGGAGAGTTAAGGAGATGCTGTGGCACAAAGAATGAAGGTTATAGAAATGGAGAAATTCCTATAGAATTTGAATGCAGGTAATTTGAAGACAGATATCGCAGTGGGATTAGCCAGGGCACATCTACATGATGTCATGGGGAGCCATGAAGACTAAATCATGAAAGCTTCATTCAAAGTCACACTGTTATGTTTATACCTAAGAAGCTTTGTGTAATGAGCTCTGAGACAGACTGAGAGGCAGAGAAAAGAAGCCTAGACTGGCAGGGCAGAAGTGGATCAGATAATTTCTTAAATTTTGTGAAACAATGCAGGTCATATTCCAAGACAAATATGTGTCATCTGAAAAGGAGAAGTCTGCCCACCACGCCAGTCGCCTAGCTGCTGAGCAGCTCAAACCTCATAACAGCATCTTGTAAAATGCAGTAGTCCCTGTGCTTTCAGCTGAATGACCGCATGTTGGAAAGCACAACACAAACTCTCTTCTGTGAAAACATTCATTGTTATTGCTATCTGGATTATAGCATTAATAAGCAGCCATAATAGAATTTTAAAAAGTAAATCTAGAGTAACAGAATCATGAAGATCAAAATCTATTTTAATATCTGTTTCCATAAGTGTGTGCATTTCATGCATGTACCTAGTTAAACCACATGGTGATGCTGAATATTGACCTCTGACTCATGTTTTCCCTTCATATGTCAGAGATGTTTTCTGTTTTATTGATTAATACTAAGCAGTGTATGATCTTCTATTTTAAGAATGTACTTAATCAGGGCTTTATTTCAGCCGTTTGTAGTATTTTGTCATTTTTAAAACCCCTAAATTAGTATATTTACATTTTAACATGTGTGTGAGTTTAGGATGTTTTATTACTAAGATTTAAATCTCAGAGTAAATGATAACAATCAGGACTCTAAGTGAGGAACATTTATAAATATTTAAAATTTTTTCACGTTTATTTAGTGTGTGTGTGTGTGTGTGTGTGTGTGTGTGTGTGACGTGTGCAAAAGGCAGCTGACCACCTTCTGGAGTCAGTTCTCCCCTTCTATCATGTGTATTTTGAGGCTCAAACCCAGGTCCTCAGACAAGTTCCCAAGCCATCCTGCCCACTGAGCTATCTCACTGACCATACAAATACTTTTGTCTACAAATAACTTTAGATGAATGGAAGGCTTCCAAGGATGTCACAGAAGATTTCAATGTACAACTCAGCTTTTCCTGAAGTAATATTTTACTTCAGTATTTTTTCTTCAAATAGGAAACCACTGTTGAAACAATCTAGTCAACTTCAGGGACTGAGGAGATGGCTCTGAGCTTGGGAGTACTGCCTGCTCTAACAGAGGACCCAGGTCTGGTTCCCAGCACCCACATGGCAGCTAACAACAGTCCTAACTCCAGTTCCAGGGGTCCCACAAGCTCTTCTGACCTCCCTGTGCATTGCTTGACATGGGTGCATGTTCATACATGTAGGCAATACTCTCATACACATAAAATGAGATAAAAATAATAAAATAAAGCATTTACTAAAAAATAATTTTATCAAATTAAAAGTTTGTTTTAAAATTTATCATTTCCATATTTTGGCACCACTTCAGTTATACTGCTTGGGAGAGATTTAAACCAAAATAAAATGCAATCTTGTGAATGAAGTCACTTTAAATTCATACCTAACCATTATTTAGTCTTTACATGAATATTTGTTAAAAACTTTGCATGTAAATACTTGAAAAGAGATCACCACTATTAAACCACAGGAAAGAAATCTTATAATGCCTTTACTTTCAATAATGTTTCTCTATGTGTCTCTACATTCTTCTTTATTCACAAATATTAAATAGCATGAATATGGAGAAAATATTCTGATATAATATATATTTAATCATTAATTTTTAAATATTAAAAGAAGGGTTAAGAAGATAGCTCATTCAGGACCATGGGGTTTCCTGGCAGCTGAATCAGTGAGTTCTAGGCCAGTGAGACAGGCTGTCTTGATAAAAAATGTGGACAGCTCTTGAGGAATGATGCTCAAGGTTGACCTCTGGCCTCCCAAGTGAAATGAGAAAGACTGAAGTACAGAAAGTAGACTTTACTTACTGCTATGAGTTGTAATATTAAGCTGTTCTTTCTAAAGTCCTGAACTCATCATGGTAAAAACTCCATGAGATGTATGTCTATAACAACAGTTCCTAACAGGAGGTAAGTATTTGAGTTTCATTATCAAAGAGTTGTTTCAACATGGACAAATTTTAAGCTGGAAACTCAATGCTAAATTTCTGATTGTTCTACTCAGAATCATGTAGTCATCAATAAGAGAACAGACACTGCCATTGAAGATTTCAATTCCATGATACTTAATATATTATTTAAAAAGATCTATAAAAGTTTAAGTGAGGTATTAAAGGTCTTGGTTGGGAGAAATGTTGTCAATTAGTATAAAGCTAATTTAGATTTAGCTGATCCTATCCTAGGCTGAGGACTATGCATGAAACCCGGTCATAATTTGAATTACAAGATGGAACACATAGTGAACGCTGCTTTTGAGCATGACGAGTTCATGTGCTTTAAGTAGCTGTCTTGGGTGTGAGACTTAGGAATTGCCACATAGCCATAGTCACAGAGGTCCATGTTCTGTCACTATGACAGATATCTGACATAAGCAGCTAATAAAGTCAAAGGGTTTAATTGACCTCATAACATTGGAGGTTGTAGTCCATGTCTAAAAAGAATCACAATGGGGACTGCAAATGGTAATGATGGACAATGATTGGTCTCCTTTATGGGCAGGGAGCAAAAGAGAAAAAGAAGTGGCTAAGCTCTTGCTGTTATCCAAAGTCCAACGGCTATGCCACTAAACCCCACCTCTAAAAAGCTCCCCGCTTATGAACCGTGCCAAGCTAGTCGCCAAGAGTTTCATTTGTGAGTGTTGGGGGAACATTCCACGCCCAGGCCACTTCACGTCCTGCTGACACCACCAGTCTAATTCCTCCTGGGCCCCTCACTTTATCAAGCTGGAAAGCTCAGCTCAGTCAGTATTTGTTGTTAAGAAGGCACCCAGTCTTTCTCCTTTCCAAGCTTGCTTCAGAAGAGCTCTGTTGCTACCTGTATCAGCCTGTGATGAACGGCTCAGGGAGTCTCACATAACTTCCAAGTCCATGCTCTCATAATGAAAATGAATCATTGACACTCATTTCAGTATGTCTCAGTGACTGAATCACATTTTTTAAAATTTTTTTAAATTAATTTTATTTATTTCTGTATGTGTATGAATGTACTGCCTGCATGCAAGTTTGTGCACCTGTGTCGTGCAATGCCGCGAAGGTCAGAAGAGGGTGTCGGATTCCCCTGGAACTGGAGTTCTCCTGGAATTGGAGCTTCAGACTGTTCTCGGCTGCCATATGGGTGCTGGGGATCGAGCCCGGGTCCTCTGCAAGAGCGGTAGGCGCTCCTAACCGCCAGGCCATCTCTCCAGCCCCAAATCATATTTTTAAGCTCACTCTATTCCCCACATTGAGATATGATGGCATTGGCTTCCAGGTGAGATTCCCACAACTAGGAAGAATTTGAGGAGGATTTTATGGGAAAGGGGACACTTCACAACCTACTGGAACGTGTTGTAAAGATAGCATTATCTGTGTTTCATTGAGAAACTACACAGAGTGTGTTTTGTCTGTATGTGTAGAAGTATATGTGTATGATAGCTACAATTACTACTGAATTTTGTGAACTTTAGTTCACAGTAAATAAAATGATTTCCTCTTTCTACTAATTAAATAAATTGTTTATTAAATGAACCAAAAGTTCTTCAATATTTTCTATCTTTGAAAATATTATAGTCAAATACAGATAAACACTACAGAGAAATTGATAAAGCACCATAAAAACATGGAGGGTGGGGTTTCCCAAGGCAGTTTAAAAATTTCATGATGTTTTGTGGAGATCTAAACATATTGATGAATAGGCATGTTACAGCTGGGCTTCTGGGAACCATCAGCGGATCTGTGCTAAACGTCAGCATCCATGAAATACTAAGTATGTGAAGTGAGGTGTTATCCACTGAGCATATAAGAGTGTCCGTCCAACAGAGAGACGGTGCAATGTAGTAATGTCCAAAAAGCATGGTGAAGGTGCAGTGTGAGAAAATAACTGAGAAATAACCCCAGAACCCTGAACTCACCAGCATGCCCTGCACTGACTGAGGGAGAGTAGTATGCCCATTAACTTGTAGAACATTGGCTGGAGTTAGAAGAACAATTTTGTGTGATATGTTTCCTTGGCATATAGACAAATATAATGTGGAAAAGTTTAGTAAATGTTTCAAAAAAATGGATACTTATGTTTTTATTTGATGTTCTGAATACTCTTCAAAGTTTCTCTCTGACTTAAAATTGTTCAATGCAGCAGAGAAGGCATGGAAATTGAGAACTTCTGGTTTTATGTTGGGATTATGAAAGTAAAACTGCACTGATTAAATGCTTGTCTAAATTTAAATCAGGTTTAACAAAAGCTTTCAAAACATTTGTGAAAAGTTTTATCATCTTGCTCACAGGTGAGATAGGTAGTAAAATCTAAAAGTAGGTCAGATCTTCAAATAAATTTAAAAAAATAATAAGATCTGTCCCTGTTCCATTTGAATTATTAGCTGTATGTGGCCATTCTTATATTTGCCAATGTCTACCTACCACAAGTGGGATGACCTCATCTCTTTCTGTTGCTAAATGCATCCCCATCCCTGCTAATATAAAATGCAATAGGTATTTCTGGAAAACAAATTTAAAGGAATTTATAGTGAATTTAAAGTAGTCTAAGGGCATATTGTCTTTCCCTTCCTCTCTCCTTCCTTCTCTTTCCTTTCTTCCTTCCCCCTTCCTTCCCCTCTCACTGTCTCTTTCCTTTCTTCCTCCTCCCTCCCTTCCTCTCTCCCTCCTCGTCTTTCTTCTTTGCTCTCTCCTTCCTTCTCTCTGCTTTCTTCCTTCTCCCTCCCTTCCTCTCTCCTTTCCCCCATCTCTCATGCTCTCTGCTTTTATCTTTCTCCATTTCTTCCTGGCTCTTGATGTCCTCTCAAATGCTGTAATAAATAGCAAGAATATTGATTTCCGTGTAGGAAGCCATCTGTACTGACTGAAAATAATTTTCAGATCTGGAAAGAATCAAATAATAAGTCCAGGTTTTAATATTATATTATAAAAACAGATGAGATTGACTGGAATTCAAGGACGGCAAATAATTCCTACACTGAGAAAGAATTTCAGTTAAATAGTAGGAGGTAGCCTAGAAAGAATGTGGATGCATGTCCATCCTCACTGGGGCAGAAGGCTAATGACCTGTGGGTGGATCTTGCAAATGCAGGCTTGTGGTCATTGGAGCTGTGCTTCCCTGTTTGCGGTCGCCCTGTCCTCCCAGGAGAAAAGTATGGTTGTTTTCCACCGTAGCTACCTATGATTCACTTATTCCTTTCTTATAAATCACTTTTATCACCAGAGGAAATAAATCCATTCTTATTTTCACAGCTGGTGTAGTTGCCATCAGAGTAAATTTTTAAAGCTATAAAAGTACCCTCTGTACCTCTTCTTAAATGGGTTCTTAGTGATAATGTTTATACTCAAATAGAAGAGTGTGCTGACTATAAAAATAAAATAACAGAGGAATAAAGGACTTTGCCAAGCCATGTGTTCATATATAGCTTCCAATTTCCATAATAAAAACTCAATTTCTTCTACACAACAGTTTAAACATGGCTTTGCTAACCAAAGGTACTCTCAGTTGCTAAAGCAGGAACTTGGCCTAAGGGAAGAAAGTTTGGTAAAATTACTGAAATAACTCATCATGAAAAAACGAATACACTGTGTTATTTACTGGTCTTAATGTCAACTACTTTATAGACATTTATTTTTTAATTTTATATATTTTTATTTTATAAGTGTGTTACATGCATGGCTGTAAGTTAACCAGATACATTCAGTGCCATACGAGGACATCATATTCTTTGAAAATGGAGTTAGTTGCGATGCACCACATGAGTGCTGGAAATAAAATCTAGATCCTCTGGAAGAGCAGCCAACACCCAACCCTGTTTGTAATTACTCATTTGTGTAGGCTCATAATAATGTAACTTCTCAGACTCTACTTTACAATACAGCAATACAAAAATAAAATATTTCTTCATGAAAATATATTAGCCTTAGGAGTGATTAGTATCACATATTAACACTCATCACAGTCTGTGATTGCTTTTTCCTTAGTGTCACTGTGATAAAGGGCATGGAAACCTGGGTCCATTTAAGCCTCCCAGAAGCAAAATAATGTATTTCTATAATCTGAGTAATTTGTTAGTGATTTTCCAGATGGGTTAGTCCACTATTCAAAAACAACCACCTTAAGCCAATCACAGTACAACATGCTTGTAATCCCATCTCTATGGAAGCTGAGGAAGGAAGAGTGTGACTTTAATAGCATGGACTCTATAGCACATTCCTTTTCTTTCTGGAGAGCAAGACACTGTCACATAACCAGCAAGAGCTGAAGATGGAGCTCAGTGGCAGAATGCTTGTCTGGTCTACACAGAGCTAAAAATCTCATGCTCAGCTCACAAGATGACGATGATAATGACGATAACATTGATAATAATGGTGATGAAGATGATGATAACAGGGATAAGGGTGATACAACAGTGATGATGATAACAGTGATGATGACAATGATTATTGTGATAAAGATGATGATGATTAAAACGGTGATAATTATGGTGGTGATGATGATGATGATGATAACAGTGATAAGGATGCTGCTGCTGCTGATGAAAATGCTGATAATGATGGTAACAATAACAGTGATAATGATGAGGAAGATGATGATGATAACAAAGTAACAGTGATAATGATTATAGTGAAAATGATGATTACAAAGATGATGATAACAGTGATAATTCTGTTGAAGATAACAATGATAATTATGGTGATAACAGTGATAAAGATGATAACAGTGAAAATGATGAAGGTGATGATATGATGATTGTGATAATGATGGAGACGGATATGATAAGGTTGATAATGATGATGGTGATAATAATATGATGAAGATGGTAACAATGAAAATGATGATGATGATGGTGATGATGACACTGAAGTTGATGTCATTATGGCAGTATATCTTCATTACAATTGTAAGTAAAATAATCTTTAACAAGCTTCTTATTAGACCACCATGGGAACAAAAGCATGACTTTGAAGAATTTGTGACTCTTGTTTTACAGTTTCAAAGGACTGGAATTTTTGAGTGCTTTCAATTACAAGAGACTTGCAAAGTTGCTACACATGCAATGGTGTGGAAAATACACACATATCATTTCACAGAAACTGGAGTCAAATCAGCTGGATTCAGACTCCAACTGTTGTCTGTGCTCTGTGGTTAAAGAACAGAACGCTGAAATAACTACAATAAGAGAGATACTGGTGGAGGGTCTGATGTGCTACATTACATTCATCCTCTGTACACCACACAGACTTGCAGTTCAAAATTCACAGAGTACTGAAGTGAGGAACACACATGATCACTTATGGCCAGCACCTCCCAGGGTTTTCACACAATGCTATCCACTCTCCTTGGTGGAGGGACACATATACTGTAGTTTGTACACCTGAATCCTAAGAGTTGCCCTGAGAGATTCCCAGACTGCACCTAGGCATCCTGAAAGGTGGCCAGTGTTACACTGTGGATCTCCCCCGAGCCATAAAGTTGAGCACATTTTCTGCCACATCATGCATCCCCAGCTTACACAGGAGGAGTGACAATATAAACTGAAGTTCCTTCATGGTTAATCACCTTCTGTCATTCTTGAGAGAGTCCATTACACCAAACTACTCTCTCCTCTCATTAATCAGTGCCAGCTCATCACCTGGGCTCTAGTCAGGTCTGGAGTCTCTTTTCTGAAGAAGGCCAGATCTTCCTCACCCAATCACCATCTGCTGCCAATATTTCCTCAGCCAAGGTTGGGCTCTGCTACCCATTTCCACAGTTCTGTGCTGGGTTTTTGTCTAGCTGAGCTTGCATAGGTCTTGTGCATGTTAATACCAATGCTGTAGGTTCATATGAACAGGGACCCAGAAGCTTGTAGGATTCGTTTCTGTTTAATATTGAATCACCTTCCTGTCTCTTTCTATAATCTTTCTGCCTATTCTTCTGCAATGTTCCCCGAGCCCTGGATGGGTGAAGTTAATATAGTCAGCCTGGCCATAGAGCCACAATCTGTAATCATAATCGTTATGGTTTGGCCATTCAGGCCCTTTGTTCATGGAGGAGATTCCTTAAGGAGAGTTAAGAGATGCTAATGCCTTCTTGGGTCCCTGTTCTATGATACTAAGGCCTTATGCATAGAGGTTGCATTGTAGATGTGTGTCGCCTAGGCATGAGGAATTCACAGACCATGTCTGGTAGTGGGACTCTATACTATTTTCACGTGGTGCAAAAGAAGCTTCTTTTCTGTGTGGTGTTTGGAATATTTGTCTGTAAATATAAGGATAATTCTTTTGTAAACTTACTTTAGCCTAGAGATGTCTCAATGAAATTTGCAAGTAAGTGGGTGGAACTAGAAGCCGTTATGCTAAGTTAAGTGACACAGACTCAGAAAGCCCAAGGACTTATTTAGTCCCTAATTTGTGGATCCTAGCACCAAATCCTTATACGTAAGTATATATCCAGATGTAACTGCAGGAGCCAGGCAAATGAAAAGGTACCAGGAAGGTAAGGGGGATGACGGAACCTGAGACAAAAGGCTAGTATGTGACAGTTGTTAATAAGGGAGGAATGAATCAAATCAGGGTTCCTGGGTCTTAGTCGGGTCTGGTCCCAGAACCGACTGGGCTGAGGAAGGGTAAGTGCGCTGCTTGGCCCATTCCCCAGCCTTCTCAGTTCCAGGAGACACTCAGACACAGCAGGCAGGTTCTCATTTATTGCAAGCAGGGCAGTGACTTATATACAAAACAGCCACAAAAGGCATTTAGGCATGAAAGCAAATGACCAATGTTCCTGCAGCCCCTCTGACCCTCTTGGGCAGATTTGGTGTACATGGCTGACAATTGTAACTTATGCCGCTTGTCCTTATCTTTCCCCAACCAGAGGTTTTGGCAAACAACCTGCGTCCCTCCTCCTCTACTTCCCCTCAGCACCATCTTGACCTGGCTGGCGGGGTGGGCCCCATCAAGGGTATCTACATGTGAGGGATGAGGAAGGGTTATAGAAGGAAAGGTGGGGATAAAGAGGAAAAAAGGTGCCTAAGAGAAGTGAGGCCACAGGAGAGTGGCAGTGTCAAGGGAGAAACGGGGAAACATTAACTGGAGAAGACATAGAGGATGAGCTACAGAGGTAAAGGAGGGGGGGGAGATAAATATTGGCTTTCTGGGGCAAAAACCCTGAGAGAATCATATTAGTCTAACCAGCTGTTGACAAATTACATATACAATACCTCCACATGAGTCCATATGGAAAGATGAAAGGTGCATATCAAGAAATAATACCATACAGGAGAAACTGTCCTTTGAGTCATTGGCCAGGGTAGTCCAAGAGACTCCCAAAGTTACACAGGCTATTGCCACAGTCCTTGATTGCCTCCCTATTGCTGAAGACTGGACATACTTCAGAGACTGGATCTTGAGTGATGGAGCTGGATCTGACCTGGAAGCCACCACCCCTGAAGGCTAGTGCCACCTCTGAATGCAAGCCACTAGGGAAGATCATCCATAGATGGTCCAACATAAGACTCAAGACCAAATATCTATATCAATGACCAGCACAGCATACAATATTGGTGCAATAGTGGCACTTCTAACTAGGGGGAAATCAATGGCTAACCAATTGGACCTAAAGCCCACTTAGTGAGAGAAAACTCATGTGTGGTAATTGTAAACATAGCCAGATGCACACAACTGATGAGGTCATAGATCTTAGACAATTCCCCAAGATGATCCTCATAGAAGAGAGTGAAACAAAGGCTTACAGTGTTTTCCACTGAACACATAGAGTGCTGTGCTTCTGATGTTAAGGAGCTCTGTTGACCGTTGGCCTTTTATTTTCTCATAAAGATGCATAGGAACAGAAAAAGCAGGACAATGGCTGATCTATTTGTGTGGAGCTTGTGAGTTTATCAAGCTAAATATTGGTGATACTAAGTGAATTAAATATCAAAGTGGCAATGGATATGCTAACAAGTTTCATCAAATCTATAATGCACACACAGATCCATTGTACTCCATAAAGACAATGATTATTTGCTATTTAAAAAGAAATTGTGGCTGAGGATGTAGCTCAGATGAATGAGTGTTTACCTAGCTGCAGCTAGCCCTGAGTTTGAGCTCCAGCACTGCACAATTGGCCATGGTGGTACAGACATAGGAACTTCACTTGTGGGATTTGGAGACAAGAGAATGAGTTCCAGCACATCCTCAGCTGCATAGTTAGTTCAAAGACAGCCTGGGATAGATGAGATCCTGTCCCCAAAATGGAAGCATGGCCTAGAGTTTGGTCAGTGGGTCAAGAACTTGACATGCAAGCATGAGCTCCTGAATTAGGATCTCCCACATACAGCTGGGCACTGAGGCCCCGTGCTGCCAGGCTGAGATGGGAAGCATAGACAGGAGAGCTCAAAGGCTTGTTAGCCTTTCATGAGGCAGATGAGCAGTGTCCCTCTCTCAACCAAAGTGGGTAGAAGGCAAAAACTGATGGAGGTGTGTGCCTCTGGTCTCACATGCACACCATGGCATGTGCACACCTGCACTCCCAAATATGAACACGCATGTACACACACACATACAAGCACACGCAAATAATTTTAAGAAAAATAAATAAAAAAGATATATCTCAGTTGTTCATATCAGGGGCCCAGGAATCAGCTTTCCTGGGTTTTTGTGTGATATACCTGAGAATAACCCTTGCTTACCTCTTGTGGTAAACAGTGCTATTCTTTGACCAAACATAAAAGTGAGAATCAAACTGATGAATTTCTTTACTTTTCTTCCAGTCTCCTCACCTCAGTGACACAATTAGTTCTCCTCGAAATTCCCAAATTCATTATATTTCCCCTTGGTTTATGTCTTTTTTTCTGTTGCATAACAAACTGTGGAATATTTAGGTGATTAAGAGTGCAGCATTATTGAGATTTGTATGTGACTATTAAATGAGGAAATTGAAATCTACAGTGTCCTTGGTAAGCCCCAGCAGAGCTCTCTTTATTCTTTGGAAAATTCCAGACTCCACACTCATGGCAGTCGGTATTTTGGTTGTTTTAATCATCAACAAAATATCATTTAATTTTCCAAAACGTTTGCAATATGATCCACTGTAGATTTAAGATCAGGGTTGAGGTTGACATAATGAAAGGGGCTGCTTAGCCACATGAGGCCATTTCTGCAGGACTGCTACTTGCTACTCGGGGAATACAAGGATCTCTCATTGAGGGGCACATCTCAGAGAGAGATCAGCACCAGGCTGTGCTTCTGGAGAATGCATGGTCCACTGCATTCTGGCCATGGATTTATAGCTACTCAGGGGCTACAAGGATCTCCCACTGAGGGGCACATCTCAGAGAGAGACCAGCACCTGGCTGTGCTTCTGGAGAATGCATGGTCCACTGTGTTCTGGCCAGGTTTGATGAGATGCACAGAATAAATGATTTTTCAGATTCTTCTCTCCATCTTCCAGTCTGCTAATTGATTTTATAGTTTCATACTGCGCAGGGGAACAGTTTCATACTTCCTATTTTTGATGGTGGCTGCATGCAGTGCTAGCTGAGCCATTGCACCTCTGGTCTCCAGATCACCATTTGACCCCACCTGTCACTGATGACCTCCTCTCTTCAGTGTCTTCATATCACACTTGTGATGTGATCTCCACACATATAGTAAGCTCCAAGATACAAGGACTTAAAGAAATATCTTTTTACTCTTGCTTTTCTTTGAGATAAGATCTCATCTATCTCAGGCTGGCCTCTCTGACTCATGTGTAATGGTGGATGACTTTGAACTGCCTATTCACCTGCCTCCAAAGCCCATTTTTTGGGAATGCAGACAAAACCTTCATGCCCAATTTATGCAGTGCTAGAGATTTAACCCAGGAATCATGCAGGCTAGGCAAGCCCTGTAATAACTGAGAAGTGTCTTCAGCCCTCCTTACAATACTTTTCCAAGATGTTTGCATTTAGATACATTCTTCTTCAGTGCTCTGAGCTGTTTGCTATTAGGATCATGTCCTATCAAAACACACATGTGTGGAAAGTCCTGGTGAGGTACATTGGAACTTTAACCTGGGCAAGGAGACTTTAATCAAAAGATGGATTCTGCTGTTAGCTTTAATACTTTATGAGCTGGTGAGTGCTGAATTTGTAAATGAGGAAGTGTGTTTTTATTTACTCCTGAAAGCATATATAAATAGGTCACGTCCCTCAATGCTGTTGTCTAATTTTTGCATGGAAATGTTCATACATTTTTCTTATTTCTATTTCAAAAATGTAGACATATGAGCTTGAAATCTTGCAGGATGTAATGAGGAGTATGTAAGCATTTTATGAAATTGTCAGGTCATTGAGTGGGAGGGCCAGTTCCCAAACTCAATGTTCATTTGAAGTCTCAGCATTTTAAAACTCAAAATTTTCACCCCACCAAATCCTAGATGACTTCTGTTCTAAAATTGTCCTGACTACTAAGAAGTAGAAAATCACTAAACTAAAAGCGAATATTTTACTATACATTCCCAGGAAGAACACAGCACACCCCGTTTCCTGATTAGATAGCACAGAATAGCTCTTTAGTTTGGATTCTGTGGAGAGTTCTAGGTATACTATGTTGACACTGCATTAAGTCTGTCTCTGAGATATGTGAAAGAACAGATCCCAAGGACTCTACTATAATATGCAGAATGTAACATTCGAGTTTCTAAATCTCTGATTCATCTCACTTCCATTGACGAGTCAGCCTTGCACAGCAAGAAGCAGAGGTTATCTGTGACAGGAAACAACCAAAAAGGGTATATCCTGTTAGGAACAGCCCCATACAGACTTTCAACAAAATAACTACTCAATGTTTAAAAGTATTCTTTTTATAAAATAAAATATTTTATTGAAGTGTCTTGCATTTCATACATCATTTCTTAATCAAATTTAGACCCATTTCCCCTTCCTCAACCCCCTACCTGGTCATAGTTCATGCATTCTGCCATACGTGTCCTGCATCTTTTTCTCAGTCTGTTAAAAATTTTCAATGCAGAAGTTTACTCTTCTGGGCAGAAGTTTGCTGTTTTAGTCAGTTCTTTGACCCAGTCTTTTTCGTTGCTGTTGTTTTTCCTTCCAATTTGTTGAAATATGCATATATACAATATACACATGCCCCAGATATACCAAAATGATGATGTATGAAAATAAGCTAAGGGTTAACTCCAAAACATGCTTAGGTTTTCACATTTTGATAGTAGAGTTGTATGCAGGTAATGCAGCAATATTACTTTACATTCCTACATTATATCATAAGTTGATGAGTAATATCAAGTATTATTTTTTTCTAAGAAACAAAGAAATAAAAAGGAATTATTCCATCTGCCTTATAAAGAAAGATATGGTGCTAGCATCTACAAATGAGGGACACCATATGGGTTGTTTTCTCTGGGACTGTGTTACTTCAGTAAGCATAAAGGCTACTAGTTCCATCCATTAACCTGCAAAATTCATGATGTCATCTTTCTTTACCTCTGCATAAAATTCCATTGTGTAGATGTACCACGTTTTCTTTATCCACTTGTCAGTTGCGGAGCACTTGGGTTGTTTCCAACTCTTAGCTATTGTGAAGAGAGCTGCAATAAACATGGACGTGTATGTACTCTGCAGTCAGATGATTCTTGTGGGTATATACCTAGAAGTGTTATGACTGGGTTAGATGGTAGGCTCATTTTGAGTCTTTTATGAGTTCTCCATAGTTGTTGTATGAGTTTGCATTTCCACCAACAGTGGATTAGTGTTTCCCTTTCCCTACAACCTATCCAGCATTTGGTATCCATTGTTTTCTTGATTATAGCTAATCTTACTGGAGTAAGATGAAACATTAAGGTGGTTTAAATTTGCATTTTCTTAATTATTAGCAATGCTGAAGAGTGTTTAGATATTTCTCAGCCATCTTTACTTCTTCATGATCATCTCTTTACTCCATCTTTTGAGTGGGTCATTTGTTTCCTTCCTCCTTTGTTTTTTGAGTAGTTTATATACTCTGGATGTTAATATTGAAGATATCCCACATGGAGATGAAAAAGTATTCTTAATATTCTTGCACAAAGCAAATTTATCTTATCTTTAAATTCTCAACATCCACAATAAGGCATCTTAAAACTTAAAAAATTATCATTAAAATATTTAAAATGCATCTTAGTGTTTTTAAAAATGTGTAAATATTCTGTAAATACTAAGTCCTGACATGAAGAATGGTTGTAAAAATTAAATATAAATGCATTTCCTGACCGATTTTATATGTCCTATAGTATTAGCAATATCATTATTTTTTAATTCTTATTTCTAAGGATCATAATTTGTCCAAGCTTCACTTAACAATCAATTCAAAGGAGAAAGTTGAAAAGAATAAAATTGCTTTATTTTTTGACATTACAAGGTAAATGAAAATCTATGTCATCAGTCCAAGCTTAAGCTAGGACTGCTGCAAATTTCCTTATGTTGAATGTTGAAACCATACTTGACTTTGGCACCAGACTCTGTCATTTAATATGTTACTCTGGCCCTGAGTACTGTTAAGCATGTGTATTATTTTATGTTGTTTGGGTTGGACTCACACTTCTTGGGTGCAGGCATTTGTGGGTTTTTGTTGTTGTTGTTGTTTGTTTGTTTGTTTTTATATTCCTGTATAAAGAAGGAAGATCCTGCTTTTAATTTCAGGACCATTTATCATTAATCTTGTCCTTGGGGCTGTAGGCAGAGATACCTACAGCCCCAAGGACAAGAAGCTCATAGAATCCATCCATCCTCACCCAGGAGTTCTGTCTGTGCTCACATGGAAGAGAATGGCAGCATTATAGGAAGGACGGCAGGGGAGGGTGCTGGGCTACAGGACAGGAAGAAATGCTTACTTCTTTAATGAAATATTATGAAAAGGAACAATGACGAGGTTCCTGTTGGCCACTGTTTGAGCACTCAGAATTAATCACCTGTTTAAATTTCTTGTCTTTTCCTTAGAATTGCCCCATCCGTAGTGCTCATTTATGAATAGACTTGCTAGAAATCAAGCCAAACTATGGCTTTCCGTGAGGGACAGTTCTAATCAGGCATAAAGTGCACTTTTGCCTGGAAAATTCTTCAAAGAAAGTATTGCAGCTGTGAAGTCATTAAGGTACGTGGGGTTTTCCATTTATGTGAATATAATCAAGTCACCATCATGCTACAGTGCACTTGAGACTCAAAAGCAGCTCCTCCTCATCTGGAAGAGTTGTCTCCAGGAAGAGAGTGGGCTGACCGGACACGGCGACGGAAGTTCTTAAGTTCTCATTCCTTCTGTCAGCCTCCAACATATTGGGTGAAAGTCCACTTAAATGATTTCATAATAAAAGTGATTTGTTTTCTGAATTAATTTAATTTTCTCATAGAAATATTTAATATATTACAAAGACATTTTATTTCTATATTTTAAAGTTTTATGACAGGATATCTTAAAATATCTTGGCATGACAGCACACAAATTTAATCCCAGGATTCGGGAAGAAGAGGCAGGTAGAACTCTATGAACCATGGGTAACCAGGCCAGCTCAAAAAAACATAAAAAACTTAAGTAAATATCATTTTTACATAAATTTTACATAAAACTTTATGTAATTATAGAATTTAAATATATAAATTATAAATATAATAAATAAAATGTTTATTTATAAATATTTTAAGAAGTGGCAAATAGCTAGTCTTCTTAGAATACTAGGAAGCTGATAAAATGTTAACAGAAATAACAAGAAAATAAAAAGATCCCATAAAAATGATTGGAAATATCTGTGCTATATTCCACTGTATATGTCGATAAATCTTGAAAACAAAAGTTTAGAAGCAATTCATTCAGATGCTTTTTTTTTGGTCTCCAAGTGGCTGAAATGCCACACAAATGCATTTTAATTTTATTTAGTTTTTTGGATTATTCATCTTTTTTTTATTTATATATATTTTTATCAAATCTAGACCCGTGTCCCCCACCCTATCCCCCCACCCCACCAGAGCTCATGCATTCTGCCAAACATGCTTTTCATCTCTTTCTCAGTCTTTCTCAATATTCTCCATATAGAAGTTGACTGTTTTGAGCAGAAGTTCACTGTTTCAGCCAGCTCTTTGATGCAGTCCTTTCTATTGTTGTTGTTGCTGTTGTTGTTGTTGTTGATTCCAATATGCATCACTCCCAACTGCTTGGACAAAAGCTCAAGGAGCCATGCACAAGAAATACAACTAGGTAATTGGCACTAACATCCACAGATGAGGGATACCATTCATCTTTTGTTTATCTGGGACTGTGTTACTTCACTCAGCATGATGTCCTCTAGCTCCAGCCATTTTCCTGCAAAGCTCATGATGTCGTCTTTCTTTACTGCTGCATAGAACTCTATTGTGTAGATGTACCACATTTTCTCTATCTACTCATCAGTTGAGAGGCATTTGGGTTGGTTCCAGCTCCTTGCTACTGTGAAGAGAGCTGAAATAAACATGGCCGTGCATGTATCTCTGTGGTGGGGTGAGTCTTGAGGGTACATGCCTAGGAGTGGTATGAGTTGGGTGGCAAGTTCATTCCAAGTCTTCCAAGGGTTCTCCACACTGCTTTCCATAGTGGCTGCACGAGTTTACATTCCCACCAGCAGTGGATGAGTGTTCCCCTTTCCCCACAACCTCTCCAGCACTTGGTATCATTTGTTTTCTTGATCCTAGCCAGACTTATTGGAGTGAGATGATATCTTAAAGTGGTTTTGATTTGCATTTCCTTAACGATTAGTGATGTTGAACACTTCTTAAGGTGTTTCTCAGCCATCTCTAATTCCTCACTTGTGAAGTCTCTGTTCAACTCTTTGCTCCATCGATTGAGTGGGTCATTTGTTTTCTTTCTTCTTTGTTTTTTGAGTAGTTTATATATTCTGGAAATCAATGCTTTGTCAGATGTTTCTGCGGTGAAGGTTTCCTCCCACTCTGTGGGATTTCTCTTCACTTCCTTGATTGTTTCTTTTGATGTACAGAAGCTTTTGAGTTTAATGAGGTCCCATTTGTCAATTGTCGACCTTAATTCTTGTGCAGCTGCTGTCTGATTTAGGAAGTCTTTTCCTACGCCTATGTCTTGTAGTCTGCTGCCAACTTTTTCTTCTATCACCTTCAGAGTTTGGGGTTTCACGTTGAGGTCTTTAATCCATCTGGAGTTGACTTTTGTACAGGGCGAGAGGTAGGGGTTTAATTTCATTCTTCTACAAGTGGTGATCCAGTTTTGCCAACACCACTTGCTGAAGATGCTGTCTTTTCTCCATTGTGGTTTCTTGGCCCCCTTGTCAAATATGAGATGGCTGAAATTGTATGTGCTCAGATTTGGATCTTCGGTTTTGTTCCATTGGTCAACAGGTCTGTTTTTGTGCCAGTACCAGGCTGTTTTTATGACTATAGCCCTGTAGTATAGTTTAAAATCTGGTATAGAGATCCCTCCTGTGTAGCTCTTTTCACTCAGGATTGATTTGGCTATTCGGGGTCTTTTGTTTCTCCAAATGAATTTAAGAACTTTTGTTTCCAAGCCTGTGAAGAAACTCTTGGGGATTTTGATTGGGATTGCATTAAATCTATACAAGAGTTTTGGTAAAATGGACATTTTTACAATGTTAATTTTCCCAATCCATGAGCATGGGAGGTTTTTCCATCTTCTGAGGTCTTCTTCAATTTCTTTCTTTAAGGGTTTAAAATTTTTGTTGTAGAGGTCTTTGGTGTCTTTGGTTAGGTTTGTTCCTAGGTATCTTATTGTTTTTGAGGCTATTGTGAGTGGGAAGGTCTCTTTGAATTCTTTCTCCAGTTGCTTGTTCTTGGTGTAAAGAAAGGCCATTGATTTTTTAAGGTTAATTTTGTATCCTGCCACTTTGCTGAAGCTGTTAATCGTTTCTAGGAGTTTTCTGGTGGAGTTTTTAGCATCTCTTAAGTAAACAATAATATCATCAGCAAATAGAGATTGCTTGACTTCTTCTTTTCCAATTAGTACTCCTTTAATTTCCTTTTCTTGCCTTATTGCTCTAGCAAGTGTTTCAATCACTATATTGAAGAGGATTGGTGATGGGGGCAGCCTTGCCAAGTTCCTACCTTTAAAGGGAATGTTTCTGTCATTTCCCCATTTAGGATGATATTGGGGCTGGAGAGATGGCCTAGCGGTTAAGAGCGCCGACCGCTCTTACAGAGGACCTGGGTTCGATCCCCAGCACCCACATGGCGGCTGAGAACCGTCTGAAACTCCAATTCCAGGAGAACTCCAGTTCCAGGGGAATCCGAGACCCTCTTCCGACCTCCGCGGCATTGCACGACACGGGTGCACAGACTTGCATGCAGACAACACATTCATACACATACGGAAATAAATAAAATTTAAAAAAAAAAAGAAAATAAGGATGGTATTGGCTGTGGGTTTCTTGTATATGGCTTTGATTACATTGAGGAATGATCCCTCCAATCCTATTCCCTCTAGGACTTTAAGCATGAAGGGATGCTCGATTTTGTCAAAGGCTTTTTCAGCATCAGTTGAGATGATGTTGTGGTTTTTGTCTTTTATTCCATTTATGTGTTCAGATGCTATTTTTGTGGAGAACTATTAGCCTGACAAAATAATTCCCCTACATACAAGGACTTGAAGGAATACTGTTTCTTAAAAACCTTATTGTTTGTTCTTATTTTCTTATTTCACATTCACTTTTTTTTCAAAAGTTTCTCCTTATCTTAAAATAACCTTTCTGGCTCTTTTTTGTCCCTGGAAATATTTCTGTAGTTCAGTTGCCCCTGACTTCCTTCTTTGACTAACTACACTCTAATGATTTTCAAATATTAATAATTCATGATTTTAAAAGTTTTCTGTTCTATACCTGTATATACCATGATATATATTTATATGTGGTCTTTAAATTTTTTTGTTTCTCTTTTAATATTGAAATTAAATCAGGAGTCATTAATTAATGGTACAATTCCACAGTAGATTAGATGCATAGATAGATAGATAGATGATTGATAGATAGATAGATAGATAGATAGATGATAGATAGATTATAGACAGTTTATATATATCATTTAAAATCCAAGAATGATGTGCCACTTTCACATAATAGTGTATAGGATACAAAGTAGGTACTCAATTATTTTTTATTAAATAAGAATTATATTTCTGGGTCCTGTCTTGTTGGTACATACCTTTAGTCCCAGAACTCAGGAGGCAGAAGCAAGCAATTCTCTGTGAGTTCAAGTCCAGCCTGCTCTACATATTGAGTTCCTGGCCAGATGGGGCTGTGAGGAGACCCTATCTCAAAAAAAGTTATATTTTTGATAATGGTAAGGTTTCCCCTAGCACACAAAAATTCTGGAAGAAAACAATTGCAAACACTGGACAGATTTATACACACTTTAAATGCATCCTTTCAGGCAAATGTAAAGACAAAATTTAGGGAGAAAGAGCTTCCTTGCACATTCAATGCTTGTCTGATTCCTTGTGCATACAGGTTTCTTCCCAAGGTAAGTGACACTCACCAACATGAAGGCCAACTCCTGAGCAAAGCCTAAACTCATCCTTGGTAAAGGAATCAGAGGAAATACTTCTGTGGTCACACAGCAGCTTGAAAGTGAAGAGGAAAATTCGGGGAGAGAGCAACTAAAGCTTAGCCCACATTTCTAGCTGGCCCTGAACTATCCACACCCAGGGCACACTGGGAGCAGCCCAGCTCAGGCTGAGGACAGAGACATAGTTTAACTCTTATCCATGGCAGAAGAGTACTCAATTTCTTCCAAGTTCACGGCCTGTTAAAATGAAAATCAACAGTGTTTTGGTGTCGGTTGCTATGCTTGGAATCAAAGTCTGTGGTAATGCAAATATTATGTTGGTTCCTGAGTGGGGGCAGGAGTTGCAAGAAGAGAATGGACACTTTTGCCAGAGAGATGAAAATTGCACGTAAGTGTCCAAGACTTGGAAAGCTCATGAAAACTGATGAGTGAAGTGGAGAGGGTTGGACACAGACCAGTGTAAGAAGGCCCTAGTGGTGAGGAGCAGATGAAGCATGCTGGGTCTTCTACATCACATTGCTTCATATAGCTATACACCCCTATATATGTATATGTATGTGTGTGTGTGTGTGTGTGTGTAAATATCTATCTATCTATATCTATCTATATCTATATCTATCTATCTATCTATATATATATATATATATATATATATAGAGAGAGAGAGAGAGAGAGGAAGAGAGAGAGAGAGAGAGGGAGAGAGAGAGAGAGAGAGAGAGAGAGAGAGAGAGAGAGAGAGAGAGAGAGAGGCCTAGAGTGGCATCTAATTTGCTTCCAAATGTCGTTTAGTGAGGATCTATCGACTGGACCATGGTTAAATTCCAAGAGTCCCATGCTTTCAAAAGATTGTCTCTTTCTTCCCAGCACCCAATGGTTGCCACAGTTTCCTTAGGTGGGATTGGAATTTCTTATCTACTTGTCTATTCTGGGATATTTCTTCTGGTTTGAGCTTTTGCATGTCATCACTAGTGCTGTGAGTTCATATGAATAAGTGGCCAGCTGTCTGCAAAACTCTGTTGTGTTAATCCACCACCCCTGGATTTTACATTTCTGCCCCTTCTTCCACAGTAATCTCGGAGCCTGGGAGGAAGTTTGATACAGCTGTCCTATTTAACAATGCGTAGCCCCATGCTCTCTGCACTTTAGCCAGTTGTGAGATTTACCATATATTGTGTAAGGAACCTTCTCTGGTGATAGTCTCTGGTGATAGTCATCAGAACCATGAGTCTATGGCTATAAGAATAACTTATTAAGAGTCAGTTTAATATGATAATTAGTACAAAACCAATATCAGATTCTTTCTTATGTCCCATGACCTGCTTAACCCTAAATTCCTAAAACTGATATCAGTGTCAGGCATGGGGTCCATCTTTGGAAGTAGACCTTAAATCCAATTAAACAGTGATTAGTTAATCTCATAATATATGTGCCACTATTGCCCCACTGAAAGGCAGCATTAGACTAGGAAGGCCTAACTTCTGTGGATAATGGAATGGAGGGCAGAGGACAAAATATGGGGAGGAATAACCAACATTGAAGGTCTTTAGAGGTGGCCCAGTTTTTAGAGCACTGGCTTGCTTTTGCAGAGGATTTGATTCCCAACAACCACATATTGGCTAATAAACATCTGTGACTCTAGGCTCCAACACCCTCTTCTTACCTCTGTAGGCATTGTATAATACAGGTACACTTATACACATACTGGCAATGCAGTCATATACTTAAAATAAACATATGAAAACCTACTTTTTAAATTATGTTAATGGAGAATTCTCTTTATTGCCTCCTACACCTCACTTTTATAAACAAAATGACGTCAGCTTCCAGAGCCAATCACAGACCCCCAGTTCCACACCACTGCATACTGCTGCTCTGCCTAGCATCCTATACCTGGGCAACATTGCTTGCTCCTTCTTGGGGCAGAGTCAAAGAAAGCCCATGAATCCCATTGCCACATGGTGCCCTGAGGAGAGCTCTCTGAGATGGCCCCCAATTCAAACCGGATCTTCCCACATCTCTCCCTTTTATTTTATTTTTTTTTTCTGAGAGGCAGAGGAGCTCATGGGAGAGGTTGGCATCATGAAGGAACCCAGGTCTTGAATAAACGAATATTTAAACGTATTTGAGTGCCAGGTGGAGGCAGGCCAGACCTAAAACTAATTTGTGCCCAAAAAAACAAACATAAGGTAAACTAACTGTCAAACATAAGTAATGAATACAAACATCCTTCATGCAAAACCAATTTGTAAATAGCTACGTCCAAATTTGTACAGCCCAAGTCCCCATTGTCCAGTTGGAAAGGCTTCTATGTACAAGCATGTTGATCAAATAAGAGTCCAGTCTATATTGTTGTAATCTCACAATTCATCCCAATATCTACAGCCCTTACATTCTATTATGCCTCCAATTCCACAGGTTGTTTCCTAGGCTTTCAGAAAGGGGCACAAGTGGGTGAGAAGCAAAACAGTCTACTGTCTCTAGACTCTGGTAATTTTGGACTCTGGTCTGTTCAGGTTGTTTCCCTTCATGGGTTGGCAGTTTTTCCAGGGGTACCTTTTTAATCCTACTAACAAAGCTCAAACAATTAAATGTACAGGCATTTAAACCATACTAATTATTATGGCAAGTTATGTTGTGGGCATAGACACAGATGTTTGGATGGTATGCTAATCCATGAACTGTGGATTTTCTGTAAAAGATGACAAGTTCTTATTGTGGCTTATAACATCTTGTAACCATTTGAGGACGTAGGCTTATGGCATCAGCCATGAGTCACTCCTCCAAGAAGAGAGCTAATAGACAATTAGATTTGGGATATGTGGACATATGGCTGCCACTGGCTGCACAATATCTCCAGGCAAGTGAGGTGTAGCTGATACTGATTGAGTCTTGCTTGACTCAGAGACCAATATTTCCTTCATTGCTTTAGTGGCCTTTAGCAATGCCCTCTGGCATTTCAGAGGCCAACTGTACACTTGCAAGTATGGTCTCAATGCATCTTTTCCATGCTTACACCAGGTCTTCAGCAGCAAGGCCTAACTGCCACTCTTTTTTAAAAATAATGCTTTTATTGATGTTTTGTGTACTTCAGACATCATTTCTCAGTTCAGTTTAGATGTATTCCCCTTTTCTTTCCCCCCCACCCCACCCCAGATTGTGCACTCTGCCATAACTGTCCTGCGTCTTTCAGTCTTTTTTTTGTTTGTTTGTTTGTTTAGGAATTCACATTTTCCTCCTTTAATTTTATATTACTCTAAAATATAAATACATACTTTCCACTCATATATAGTAATTACAGAGTCTGAAAGTAAGTGGTGGATCAATTCTAGAGCTTGTTTAAAAGATAGAGAAAATGTGGTACATCTACACAATGGAGTTCTATGCAGCAGTAAAGAAAGATGGCATCATGAACTTTACAGGTAAATGGTTGGAGCTAGAAGATATCATGCTGAGTGAAATAACACAGTCCCAGAAAAACCAAAGACAAATGGTATCCCTCATCTGTGGATGCTAGCACCAATTACCTAATTGTATGGCAAACTGAGCAACGTCAATGTGAGCTGAAAACAACTGTGTTCTTATATTATAGAATCCCTTAAAAGAATAAACAAATAAAGAAAAAAAAGAAGAAAAAGTATTTTAAAAAAGAGATTTACATTATAACAACATAGTTGCTTTCAGATAAACACAAATATAACAATAATGTTGTTCAGCTTGCATTTCATCTGAGGATTTGGTGTTAGCATTGACAAATGAGGGAGAACATTCTCCACTTGTTTTTCTGCCACTGTGACTTCACTTAGCATAATAGCTTTGAGTTCTTTCCATTTACCTGCAAAGTTCATGATGTCATCTTTCTTTACTGCTGAATAGTACTCCATTGTGTAGATGTACCCCATTTTTTTTTTCATTCACTAGTCAGTTGAGGGGCATTTGGGTTGGTTCCAACTCTCTGTTATTGTGAATAGAGCTTCAATAAACATGGATGTGCATGTATATTTGCAGTAGGATGAGTCTTTTGGGTATATACAGCTATGGCGGAATGCATGACCTGAGGTGGGGTGGGGGGAAGGAAAGGGGAAATATGCCTAAAATGAACTGAAAAATGATATCTGAAGTACACAAAACATCAATAAAAGCATTACATTAAAAAAAGAACTGTGTGGGGCTGGAGGGATGGCCTAGCGGTTAAGAGCGACGACCGCTCTTGCAGAGGACCCGGGTTCGATCCCCAGCACCCACATGGCGGCTGAGAACCGTCTGTGACTCCGGTTCCAGGAGAACTCCAGTTCCAGGGGAATCCGAGACCGTCTTCTGACCTCCGCGGCATCGCACGACACGGGTGCGCCGACCTGCATGCGACAATACATTCATGACACATAAATAAATAAATAAATAAAAAATTAAAAAAAAAAAAAAAAAAAAAGAAGTGTTACTTACACGTAACATGATTCTTCTAGTCCATCCATTTACCTGCAAAGTTCATGATGTTGTCTTTCTTTACCACTGCATAGATTTTCATTGTGTACATGTACCATATTTTCTCTATCCACTCGTCAGTTGAAGGGCATTTGTGTTGGTTCCAGTTTTTTGCTACTGTGAACAGAGAGTCAATAAATAGTGCTGTGCATGTATCTCTGCAGTAAGATGAGTCTTGCGGGCATATACCCAGGAGTGGTATGACTGGGTCAAATGGCAGGCTCATTTTGAGTCTTCTAAGGGTTCTCCACACTGTTTGCCATAGTGGCTGCACAAGTTTACATTCCCACCAGCAATGGATGAGTGTTCCCCTTTCCCCACACCCTCTCCAGCACTTGGCATCATTTGTTTTTCCTGAGCCTAGCCAGTCTTACTGGGGTAAGATGGTATTTAAGGTGGTTTAAATTTGCATTTCTTAATTATTAAGCGATGTTGAACACTTCTAGGTGTTTCTCAGCCATCTCTAAATTCCTCCTCTGTGATCTCTGTTCAGATCTTTGCTCATCTTTGAGTGATTCATTTGTTTTCTTTCTTCGTTGCTTTTTGAGTAGCTTGTATACTCTGGAAATTATGCTTTGTCAGATGTTCTGCTGTGAGATTTCCTCCCATTCTGTGGGTTTCTCTTCACTTCATTTATTGTTTTGCTTTGATGTACAGAAGCTTTTGAGTTTAATGTGGTCCCGTTTGTCAACTGTCGATCTTATTTCTTGTGCAGCTGCTATCTGATTTAAGAAATCTTTTTCCTACACTATGTCTTGTAGTCTGCTGCCAATTTTCTCTTCTATCACCTCCAAATTTTGGATTTCAGTTGAGGTCTTTGATCCACTTGGATTGACTTTTTACGGAGGTGAGAGGTAGGGGTTTAATTCAATTCATTCTTCTACATGTGGTGATCCAGTTTTTGCCAACACCACTGGTTGAAGATGTTCTTTCCTCCAATGTGTCTTTGGCCTCCTTATCAAATATGAGATTGGCTGAAATTGTATGTGCTCAGGTTTGGATCTTCAATTTTGTTACAATGGTACTGGTTTTTGTGACTGTACCAGGCTGTTTTTTATGACAATAGCCCTGTAGTTTTTGTTCTGGTAGAGCTGTCCCCCCTGTATTGCTCTTTTCACCCAGAATTTAGCTTTGGCTATTTGGGTCTTTTGTTTTTCCAAATGAATTAAGGAATTTTTCCCCAAACCTGTGAAGAAACGGTCCCAGAAAACAAACAACAGGTGGTATCTCTCATATGTGGAGCTAGTACCAATACCAGTTATAAAAATATTTCTTGGGAGAGGGATTTCATATATAAGAACACAACAGAAAGATCGCATCAGAAAACTGACTGAAATGGTGACACAGGAAGGGTGGGAGGGGTGGGAGGAGGTGGGAGGGGACACGGGTGTTATATTCGATTGGTGTTGTTTGATTGATGTGAGTTCAACAGTATCCAGTTTTGCCCAGAACACTGTCTAGTAATCATGGTTTTTAGGGACGTAGTAAACGTAAATATTATAGTCATTACCACTTGTTTTAAAGGTTTGATAAAAACGTAATGCATCTGAAGTTAATTGGTGATGATAAATTCTGTTGTCCACATAGCTTTAATTAAAAACTGTTCATAACAATTACTTTGGATTGACATAAACAAATGTTCCTCTCTATAATTTTGCTGTCATATAGATCACCTTGTAGCAAGCTCTTACCTTTAAGGAGATTTAATTTAAAAATAAAGGTTGGTTTTCCTCCCAAGTGTAATCACACTACAGTAACCCAAAACAGCATGGGTGAATTGATGAAATCTGTGCTCTTGATTCCACCCTCTATTTAATGTAGTAATCACTAACTGCCTCTTTTCAGACTAGGGTCAAATAAAATCCTAAAATACAAAAACGGGAAATAGATAGATGTGAAAAATTTTGTCAAAAACTTGCAAATCCAAATCTCAAAACGAACTTTGGGAAAGGACTTGTATGTTCCAACAGGCCAAGTATGCAACCAACTTAATGGCTGAGAAAGAAAGTCAGCTTGCAGTGAGTAGGATATATCAGAAAGTCCAGCAGAAGGTGAATCCTCTGGGCATTGAAGGAAGAAATGCCACAGTGCTGCAGACATAGGCCCCTCTCTGGATCGCTACTGAGTAAGCAAGCTATTTTTAATGATTAATGAAGTTACCTTCTAGGTGCCCGATAAGGTTTAATACAAGAGACTTCTTAACCCCCCCCCCGCCCCCTGTAGAATAATGAGAAATTTGATGATGATGAGGTCATTCTCCAGCTGTAGATTGGAGCCAGCTGTTATAGAGGTATTCTCTTGTAAATTGGTAAACTGCTTCTTTAATTGACTAATGGAATTGGAAACTGTGAAAAGATTATTCTCTGTTCAGAACCCAAATACAATGCTAAAGTCTCCTTAAGCTTTCACTTAAGCAAAATATATTAATACAGGAGCTATGACATCAACAATGGATTCTTCTACCAAGGAGATGTTGCCAGGGGATCCAAGCCCCCACAAAAGGTAAAGCTCCTTGCCTCCAAAGTGGAGTATCTGCAGGAAAAAAGGGATAAGGCCCTGCTGTTGAAGACCTGATGTAAACATGGGAAAGATTATGGAGACCGCACTTGCAAGTATACAGATGGTCTCTGGAATGCCAGAGAGTGTTACCAAAGGCCACTAAACCAATAAAGCAAATATGGGTTCCCCTTGAGCCAAGGCAAGACTCCTCCGTCAGCACCAGCTACACCTCACACTGCCAGAATATTGGTGCAGCAGTGGCAGACATATGTCTGTATATTCCCAAATCTAATTGGCTATTAGCTCTCTCCTTGGAGGAATAACCCATGGTTGATGACACAAGCTTACATCTTCTAAATGGTTAGGAGATGTTATAAACCACATGAAGACCCTTCATACTTAACAGAAGAAAATGTAATTCAATGAATTAGCATAACCACATCCAAACATCTGTGCCTATACCAAAGTAACCTACCATAAACAATTAGTACTGTTTAAATACCTATATATCTAATTGTGTGTGCTTCATTAGTAGAATGAAAGGCTATATATTATACTGTTTAAATACCTATGTATCTAATTGCTGTGTGCTTCATTAGTGGATTGAAAGGTTATGCCTGGACAAGCTGTCATCAGCCCATGAAAGAAAAAGCCAAAATTGACTAGAGACCAAGAAAACAGCTCCAGAGAAAGTAGACTGTTTTGCATCTCATCCACCTGTGCCCTTTTTCTAAGCCTAGGGAACAATTTGCAGAAGAGGGGCGCGTGGTAGAATGTTAAAACAGGCAGAACTGACTAGAGACCAAGACATCAGCTCCAGAGAAGTAGAGTGTTTTGCTTCTCATCCACCTTGCCCCTTTTCTAAGCCTAGGGAACAATCTGCGGAAGAGGGGCCGTGGTAGATGTAAGGGCTGCGATTGGGGTAATGGTGAAACTACAACAATATAGACTGGACACTCATTTGATCAACTTGATTGAACATACAAGCCCCCCCCCCCCCGCTGGATGGTGGGACCCATGAGCTGTGTAGGTTTGGGCACAACGGCTTGCAAATTGGTTTTACATGAAGGATGCTTGTACTCACAAATTATCACTTATTGTTAAAAAAAATGAAAACAAAACAAAATAAAAAAGCAGAGAAAGATGCAGAAAACTTACGGCAGAATGCATGATCTGGGATGGGTAGGGGTGGTGTGGGGGGAAGGGAAGGGGTTATATGCCTGAACTGAATTGGAAAATGATGTATGAAATACACAAAGCATCAATAAAAAAAATAGAATGTAAGGGCTGTGACTGGGGTGAATGGTGAAACTACAACAATATATAGACTGGACACTCATTTGATCCCTGATTGAACATACACCCCCCCCACCCCCCGCTGGATGATGGAACCCATGAGCTGTGTGGGTTTGGGCAAACTGCTCGCAAATTGGTTTTACACATGAAGGATGTTTGTGACTCACAAATTATCACTTATTGTAAAAAATGAAAACAAAACAAAACAAAAACAGAGAAGATGCAGAAAAGTTACGGCAGAATGCATGATCTGGGATGGGTAGGGGTGGAGTGGGGGGAAGGGAAAGGGATATATGCCTGAACTGAATTGGAAAAATGATGTATGAAATACACAAAGCATCAATAAAAATTATAAAATAATAAAAAAGAACTGTGACAAGAAAAGCCTCTATTCGAAGCCAAATGTAATAGTAAAGTCTTTAAAAGTGGTATGGTTAAACGAAATATATTAATAGAAGAAACCTACTATTATAGAAGCTTCTTAATAATACATATATATCATAATAGAGTCTAAACACGATTTACTTTATCTAAAAGGACAGAAGACATTGTTCTTTCTAGACCTCATAGGTTAATGAAAATAAAATCCCCAATGCCAAGAATGGACTCTGCTCTAAAAGCTATTGATCAAGGGTTCCACAATCCTTCAACAATCCTGGCCAAAGTCCCTGCATTTGGCCACTCACCTTAACTTGTGGGTGAGACATATTTTTTTTTTAATTTTTAAGACACTTCATTACATGAGCTAGAGAACAAACATGAGAAATCAAGCTGCTTCTGTCGCTTCTTATAACTTTGTTCCAAGTACTTTCTGAAGACTTCGAAGAATTTTAAGTAATGCAATGATATAATCCAAACTTTTAAACACTACTGTTCAATACGGGGGAGACATTTCTAGATGGAAACAACAGATAATGAAAGATATTTCCCAAATCTAGTCAGATGTCAAGTGAGTGNCAACAGCCAAACAACAAAAAAGAATCGCAAAAAAATACAAACAGAAAAAACATTACATGAAACTAAGAGAAAGACAAACATGTGATGGTGGTGTAGCGACTGAGTGGAGTATTGTTGTGTTAGTTGCGTACTATCGTGTATATTCGATTGGTGCATATTTGATTGATGTGAGTTCACCAAGTATCCAGGTTTTGCCCAGACTACTGTCTAACCAGTAATCATGTTTTTAGTAGGGACGTAGTAAAGTAAATATTTGTATATACACACATTGTTTTAAAGGTGTCGATAAAAACGGTAATGCATCTGAAGTTAATTGGTGAATAAATTGCTGTTGTCCACATTAGCTTTAATTAAAAACTGATTAACAATTACTTTGGGATTGACATAACAAATGTTCTCCTTATAATTTTGCTGTCATATAGATATCACCTTGTAGCAAGTCTCTTACCTTAAGGAGATTTAATTTAAAAATAAGGTTGTTTCCCAAGTAATCACATACAGTAAACCCAAAACAGCATGGGTGAATTTGATGAAATCTGTGTCCTTGATTCCACCCTTATAATGTTGTATCATACGAACCTGCCTCTTTTCAGACTATGGGTCAAAAATAAAATCTAAAATACAAAAAGGCGAAATAGATAGATAGTGAAAAATTTTGTCAAAAACTTGCAAAATCAAATCTCAAAACGTAACTAGTGGGAAAGGACTTGTATGTTCCAACAGGCCAGAGTAGCACCAACTTAAATGGCGAGAAAGAAAAGCAGCTTCTGCAGTGATAGGATATATCCAGAAAGTACCAGCAGAAGGTGAATCCTCTGGGCATTGAAGGAAGAAATGCCACAGTTGCTGCAGAGCATACAGGCCCCTCTCTGGATCTGCTACTAGTAAGCAAGCTATTTTTTAATGACCTTAATGAAGTTTACCTTCTAGGTGCCGCAAGGGTTTTAATACAAGAGGACTTCTTAACCCCCCCCCCCCGCCCCCTGTAGAATAATGATAAATTTGATGATGATGAGGTCATTCTCCCAGCTGTAGATTGGAGCCAGCTGTTATATAGGTATTCTCTTGTAAAATTGGGTGAAACTTGCTTCTTTAATTGACTAATGGATGAAACTGTGAAAAGGATTATTATCTCTGTTCAGAACCCAAATACAATGCTAAAGTCTCCTTAAGACTATCACTTAAGCAAAATATAATTAATACAGAGCTTGACATCAACAATGGATGCTTCTACCAAGGAGATGTTGGCCAGGGGATCCAAGCCCCCACAAAAGGTAAAGCTCTTGCTCCAAATGGGGTATCTGCAGAAGAGAGGTGATAAGGCCCCCTGTTGAACCTGATGTAAACATGGGAAAGATTATGGAGACCGCACTTGCAAGTTCAGTTGGTCTCTGGAATGCCAGAGAGATGTTACCAAAGGCCACTAAACCAATAAAGCAAATATGGTCTCCTTGAGTCAAGCAAGACTCCTCCGTCAGCACCAGCTACACCTCACACCTCACCTGCCAGGAAATATTGTGCAGCAGGTGGCAGACTATGTCTGTATATTCCCAAATCTAATTGGCATATAGCTCCTCCTTGGAGGAATAAACCCATGGCTGATGACACAAGCTTACATCTTCTAAGTGGTAGGAGATGTTATAAACCACATGAAGACCCTTCATACTTAACAGAAGAAAATGGTAATCAATGAATTAGCATACACACCAAACATCTGTGTGCCTATCCAAAGTAACCTACCATAAACAATTAGTACGTTTTAAATACCTAATATCTAATTGTGTGTGCTTCATTGTAGATTGAAAGGCTATATATTATACGGTTTAAATACCTATGATCTAATTGCTGTGCTTTCATTAGTAGATTTTGAAAGGTTATGCCTGGAAAGCTGTCAAGCCCAGAAAGAAACAGCCAAAATTGACTAGAGATCCAAGACAACAGCTCCAGAGAAAGTAGACTGTTGTTGGCATCTCATCCACCTGTGCCCCTTTTCAAGCCAGAGGGAACAATTTGCAGAAGAGGGGCGCGTGGTAGAATGTAAAAACAGCCAGAACTGACTAGAGACCAAGACATCAGCTCCAGAGAAGTAGAGTGTTTTGCTTCTAATCCACCTGTCCCCTTTTCTAGACCTAGGGAACGAATCTGCGAAGAGGGGCCGTGGTAGAATGTAAGGGCTGCGATTGGGGTAATGGTGAAACTACAACAATATAGACGGGAACCATTGTGAATCAACTTGATTGAACATCAAGCCCCCCCCCCCACGCTGGATGGTGGGAACCATGAGCTGTGGTGTTTGGGCACAACGGCTTGCAAATTGGTTTTACATGAAGATGCTTGTATCCACAAATTATCACTTATTGTTAAAAAAAATGAAAACCAAAACAAAATAAAAAAGCAGAGAGAAGATGCAGAAAAACTTACGGCAGAATGCAGATCTGGGATGGGTAGGGGTGGTGTGGGGGAGAAGGGAGGGGGTTATATGCCTGAACTGAATTGGAAAATGATGTATGAAATACACAAAGCACAATAAAAAAAATAAGAATGTAAGGGCTGTGACTGGTGAATGGTGAAACTACAACAATATAGACTGGCCAACATTTGATCAACTTGATTGACATACACCCCCACCCCCCCGCTGGATGGTGGAAACCCACGAACCCATGAGCTGTGTGGGTTTGGGCACAACTGCTTGCAAATTGGTTTTACATGAAGGATGCTTGTACTCACAAATTATCACTTATTGTTAAAAAAATGAAAACAAAACAAAACAAAACAGAGAAAGATGCAGAAAAGTTACGGCAGAATGCATGATCTGGGATGGGTAGGGGTGGAGTGGGGGGAAGGGAAAGGGATATATGCCTGAACTGAATTGGAAAATGATGTATGAAATACACAAAGCATCAATAAAAAATTATAATAATAATAAAAAAAGAACTGTGACAAGAAAAGCCTCTATTCGAAGCCAAATGTAATAGTAAAGTCTTTAAAAGTGGTATGGTTAAACGAAATATATTAATAGAAGAAACCTACTATTATAGAAGCTTCTTAAAGTATATACATATATATCATAATAGAGTCTAAACACGATTTACTTTATCTAAAAGGACAGAAGACATTGTTCTTTCTAGACCTCATAGGTTAATGAAAATAAAATCCCCAATGCCAAGAATGGACTCTGCTCTAAAAGCTATTGATCAAGGGTTCCACAATCCTTCAACAATCCTGGCCAAAGTCCCTGCATTTGGCCACTCACCTTAACTTGTGGGTGAGACCATATTTTTTTTTTAATTTTTAAGACACTTCATACATGAGCTAGAGAACAAACATGAGAAATCAAGCTGCTTCTGTCGCTTCTTATAACTTTGTTCCAAGTACTTTCTGAAGACTTCGAAGAATTTTAAGTAATGCAATGATATAATCCAAACTTTTAAACACTACTGTTCAATACGGGGGAGACATTTCTAGATGGAAACAACAGATAATGAAAGATATTTCCCAAATCTAGTCAGATGTCAAGTGAGTGGTTAATAAGGCATGGGTAGAATATAAAGGATGACAGCCAGAGGTCTGCCTTCAGACGTGGAGGATGGGTTCAGGGTGGACAAAGGGGAAGGGGTTGAAGTTTAAACGGACTGTGCTGGTAATGTCATTTGATATATTAGTCTGGTGGTCATATAGCTTAGCAATATGAAACTGGAAGACATCAAACTAGAAAAACCATTTGAAATCATGAAAATAGAGGTGAATAAGGTAAGAAAAGGGGAAGTAAGAGGCAAAGCAGCCCAGGTGCAGTTTCTGAAGCATTAGTGGTAAAGAGGGAGAAGATAAAGGACAAAGATGGAGCCTAAATATTGACGGAAGGCAGAAAGCTATGGTAGTGAGGGTCATAGAAGATGGGAGATGCTTGTTTCATGAAGAAATTAGGATTGATAATAAAATAGGAGGTGGAACTCACCTGCCTAGACCTGACTATTGCATAGTAGCCTTAGTTTTAACTGAGGAATACAAACAAATAACATGTATGTTCTTGGAGTATGATGGGATAAGCGTATCTACCTCCATGAGTTTCCTTGTTTAACATTCTTCCTCCATTATCATTTCCTTGTATAACATTCAGAATTCTGTCTTCCAGATTTTTGGAATTATGCAGTCCATTGTCTGTAGTTGTCCTGCTGTTCATGCAGTGAACACTTGCTCCCATTGACCTAGAATTTGAACCCCACTGAGGAATAATCCAAAGGACTGGTGACATCAACCCCAGGCAGTAAAAAGGGGACCTAAGCATAATACAGACACTGATCTTGTTGAAGCCTGTAAATGGGCTCAAAGTAGTCTGTTATGCTCAGATAGGATTGTATACACCTTGCATTTTAGACATACATTTTTGAGTGCATTTATTCTTTATAAAATGGGATTATTTCATGCATATATTTCTTTTTTGCAGGCATGTATTTAGTGTGGGTGGGTGCAACTGTAGGGGTCAGAGGACACCTTGCAGTCAGGCCTCTACTTGTGCCATGTGGATTCCAGGGATTGAACTCCAGTTGTCAAGCTTGGAGGCATGCACTTTTGCACCCTGCATCATCTTATGTCGTCTTTTAAGCCAGGTTAAAGGTTGATAGAGTCAATGTCTGCAACACTGAGCTGTATCTAAAGTAATAGAGACAAGGGATTCTTCTCGATGGTGGGTTCCAGGCAGGTGGTTTTTCTCCTGCCTTGGCTACGCTGCTTACCACCACAGTTCTGCACTTCTACTTTCCTTTGGAACTGCAGATGCACATGTCAGCCAAGAATCCTAAAGAAGCTCATGAACTATGTAAGACAACAGCAGGAGAAGCATCTGGCTGGATGCAACCAGCAGACAGATAGTCAAGATTTCAGAGGATCTTCCAATTCCTTCAAATAAATATTTGTGGAAGATAATCACAGTGCTTCAAAGCAGACTGAAGACACAGATGCCAATAGCTAGTGCGCTCAGCAGTGCCACTCAGGCAAATTGAGACTGAGGGGCACTTCGGTTATGATTGATAGTGACAGTTCTGAAACCCAACCCAGAAGTTCAGACAAGTACATTTCAAAATGTCAAAACACACAGACAGGCAGAGGGAGTAGGGTGAAGTGGACACATAGGAAACATGGATCCTGAGTAAAGAGGCCCTTGTCTCCCAAGCAGAAGTTATCATTTTTCCCTTAGGTTTCAAAGACGATAATGCCTAGTAAACAGTATTTTATGAACCAAATGACATTTCATTTGAGTGAACATTTATAATAATGTGGAGTTTGAGCTTTAGAGGCAGTTGCTGAACTTTGAATCAAAGCAATACAATTTCCTCTATAAAACCAAATTCATGAAACCCATGCCTCAGCTTGCTGATACCGAAATGGGATAATAATAACACTCCTGTAGTGAAATTAAACACAAAAACAATAATGTGGCAAAGATTAGCCAAATGCTATCCCAGACCATTTGACATAAGTAGCATTGGGAGCGTACATCCTGATCATTTTCTCCTGGTAATCCAGTGAGCTCCTACCAGTGGGCTATGTATACTCCTGCCACTCTGATGTGATGGAACCGATCTGTGCAATCCCGTCCATGGTGGTATTAAAAATGAGCGTCTCTTCTAGGTTTTCCCATAGGTTTGTCAGAGTTCTTTTTCACCATTTGAAGTAGCAATGTGTGGAATGTTGTTTGAAAACCCAGTTAAATGGGGGTATGGATGAGACAAAGACCTTTGTTGCATTCAACCACTGAGATTCAGTGTGTGCTTTCACAACAAGGAATCTAATTACCTGGAGTAATACCAGAACAATTAAAGCAGTGACTCTTTAGACACATTTTAGAATCCCAGGTGTTAAATGCCAGAATATTGGACTAGAGAAATGATTCTGCAGGCATCCAAAATAAAATTTCTTAGCTACAAAAACAAAATTTGATCTTAAAAAGCCTAGAAAATGAATTCGTTGTTAATATAATAATATCAGTAGACAATGTCATTTTTAGAAGAAGGAAATATGGCTGGACGGGTAGGGTAAATATTTTTGCTGTAAATGAGGACCTGAATTTGGATCCTCAAAGTCAGATATGGTAACACATGTGTAATCTCTGTGCAAAAGGAGAGATGGGAGGGAGGACAGTAGAATCATGGAGGCAAACCTGGTACACACAGTCCTGAACAAGAAACCCTGTGTCAAAGTAGAAGACAAGGACCAACATCCAAGTTTGTCCTCTGACTTCCAGACAGATTCCACACTTCCACATTAATATACATTAACATATACACACAGACATAGACACATACACACATCACACATACACAGAGATTATTTTAAGGAAGAGGATCTCTCACATTTAGAGAAGAATGTTAACAAGCAAGAATTACTGGATGTGTGTCCATCGTCTCAGGCCATTACAGTCCCCTTGACTATAATGGAACTGTCATTGATTCTAAGACACTCTAAATCACTCAGTCTGACTTTGTCCAGGCCTAGAGATTGTGCAGTTTCCATATATACTATAGGAACTGTCGTTTACATTGCATATGTTTATAAGTAAGGACACATACATGAAGACATAATCAAACTTTGAAACTTGGGCTTGTTTTTATAACATTCAAAGAATAATTGGCATGGTAGTTATTTCAAAATAAAAAGAAAACTTTACTGTGTTTGCAGCATCTTTCAAAGCACCATATAAGCTTTTATATAAACATGTTGAGCAAAAATAGTCAACCAGATACACAAATAGCTATATTTTTCCATGCGGGAAAAATTTGTCTACATTACAGTTCTTCCATTGTCCAGTGCAGAGGGTTATATGATGCAGATTGCCCCAAAATATTTTATTTCCTTTAGAAAACCAAACTGAAGGGTTTTTTGCAGAAATTGCTTATAGATTTAACATATTCCCTGAAGCTTATTAAAGACATTTTTTTTTTAAAAACCAGAGCCAACAACTGTGGTTTTCTCATAATAGTAGACTGGCTACTGGGTGTTTCTTAACACAAGAAATATAGAAGGAATTAAGAACACTACCCCCAGCTGCCCAGGACCTGGGTATCCAGAAGTCTACCCTCCAGTACCCCTTTCCAACTCCAGGTCCAGGAGAACCTTCCCATGCTCATGAGTATTCATCTTTGAGCATCTCATGAGGGGGACAGCCAGGTGTTCCATGACTTCCTCATTAAGGGGGAGATGCCTGGTGTTTGACTATTTAAACCATTTCTTTCTAGAAGTTTTCTTCCATCCGAATATGCAGGGGGACTCTAAGCATATATGAAATCCTATGTTGAAGAACGTTCCTTCAGTTCTTGGCATGAAACGCTTCTTTTCAGCATCCTGCTTCTTTGTTATTTTTTTTTTATTATAAAATACCTGGAAAGTAGGAATGACGGCAAAGGTAAGACCCACTTGGGTTCAGAGCTGGATGTTCAGTAGGTCTTATTCAATGTATGTCTTCTGTGCTGCATAAAATTTCAGGAACTGAGCTGTGAGATGGCTCAGAGAGTAATGCTTTCCCACAGAAGCACTTGCCTGCAATCTCACAGCTGTCATTGGAAGATGGGAGGCGGAAATAGGAATATATCTAGACCTCCTGGGCCAGCCAACCTGCTGTGTGTGGACGCAAAGTAGGAGACCCTGTCTCAAATAAGGAATGGGGCAACAACGGATACCAGAGGAGGTCCTCTGATCGCCACACTGGCCTTGTGGCATATGCACTATAACACACAGGAAGATGTGCATGCATATACACTACACATACATAAACACAAAGATTTAGAAAAAAACTTCAGCTATGTTCAGTTATTTCCTAGATTGTTATTTTGGTTAAAATATAAAATTGTGATAAAGCCCTGATTTTCATGGAACTAAAAATTGATTTAAAATGATAAAATCAGCAATTATTAATATTTTGATTCAAGTTCAATGATTAGTGTAATCCCAGCACTCAAGAGGCTGAAGCAGGAGGATCACAAGTTGGAGCTGCAATCTGTCTCAATGAAACCAATCTTATTTGATGAGAGTTAAAATAGTTGTGTAAATATATAACATTTTACAGTTAAAATGGGGAAAAATCACCATATGACTCAAATATTTATAAAATTTCCTTTAAATTTAAAGATGAACAGAAGATCATCCTTGCTATAAGTCAAACAGCATGCAAGTGTATAACCAAACAAAAAGAATGCACTTCACAGTGCTGAAACCAGGTCAGACTCAGCAACCAGAGGTAGGGGAATGGCTCTACGTGATTCATGGTGGTTACGTTTGCTTAAAAATATCCCAGCTTAAATTATTCACATCATACTTTATATGAAACAAAGTAAATAATCACATTGGACTTTTTTTTTTTTCTTTTTTGGTCCTACAGATATCTGCTTGCCTCTGCTTCTCGAGTGCTTGGATTGAAGGCACGCACTGCCGCCACGCCTGGCAGTGGTTTTACAGAGATCTGCCTGCCTCTGTCTCCTGAGTGCTGGGATTAAAGGCATGCACTGCTGCCACGCCTGGCCATGGTTTTACAGAGATCTGCCTGCCTCTGCCTCCTGAGTGCTGGGATTAAAGGCATGCACTGCCACCATGCCTGGCCATGGTCTTTCTTCGGAGACTCATAATTCTAGAAAAATAGAGTTGAAAAACATTTCTACTTTACAAAATGATCCAGGGAAGAAATACGGATTAAGTAGAAGAAAATACTAGCCATTTCTAAGAACAAATGAGAATCAAACCAATTTAAACATATTTAAAATTTTTTAAACCATACTCTGAAAAGAAAGACAATACTTTCCTGATTTGATACATTGGTAGGCAGACTGATTTTACAAATTGTGTCAGCAAGTTATCAGTGAGTTGACTTTGTGACTTTCTAAGGTGATGTCCCCTTGATGGCAGCACTGGGAAATGCTTGCAGAGAGCCTGGCACATCCCTTGCCCTGACCCGACTCTTGCTTTCCACCCAAAGCACAAAGAAAGAAGGAGCGCATCAGCATCTTCTGCACTCATACAACTTTTAGCTAAGACTGAAAAACAAAGCATTCTAAGGGAGTGTTCTTCTCAAATTAATGTCACTCCCACAAGGTGAAAGCTTAGTTTGCCTAATTTTATAATAAAATAGTAAAGGCTCATCATGCTCATAGTAAGATTTGACTCTGGGAACGATACTGATGAGTCCTCCCTGCATTGGCTTCTTTAGCCACTTCCTTTTACGAGCCCTGTGAAAACTCTGATCTTCAATGGCTCTGACTATGGAACCAATGTATTGAACAGAGCTTCATGTTATGAAGAAATCATAATTTATTGAGACAAGGGCAGGCGTTTTCTTAGCAATCTGCAATAGAAGATGAAATAGTCCATAAATATAATTTACCTTATTGTATAGATGTCAGTCCTTGAAGAAGTTTTAAAGAGTTTACCGAAAATGCATTATGATATGTGTATCACTATAACATCATGTGGCACACAGCATGTTCAGCTCTATTTGCTCTATTTGCCATTGGCTTTGAGACACAGAGTCTTATTTACTGTCTCGGGCTGAACACAACTCAAAATCTAGGTTCCTGCTTCCATGATCTTCATAGTTCTTGGCAATTACATTTTGTTATAGAATACTCAAATGGTTATTAAAATAATTAAAACATGTAAAATGGACAGTGTATAATACTCTTGTTAGAGTGTGAGGATCTGATTTCACGTCCACAGAACCTATGTAAAAGCTAGGGAGGTATGGTGTCTACTTGTAATCCCCCCATGGGAAGGTAGATACTTGATCTCCAGGACAAGCTAGCTAGTTAGATCAGCAGGGTCTGAGATCAGCCAGAGAACCTGGCTCCATAAATAAAGTGGAAAGCCATCGATGAAAACACTCAGCATCAACATTGGACCTAGACCCACGAATATGGGCCTAGACTTGCATGACTGCCCCATGAACAAATGCATATGCAAACATACGTTCATGCATGTACTACCACAAGCATATTCAAAGATACAGATAATATCTACAACTTGGCCAGTTCACATAATTTCATGGAGTATATAAACATATGCCTCGGTCAGATGTAACATTTTGCAGACACATGTGCTCTCATGGAGCCATTCCTAGAGTAGAATGCTATACATGAAATAATTATAGCTTCAGTTAGTATCACCTCTATAATACAAAACATAAATCTCTAAAAGCTTTTTTTTTTGTCATTTCAAGACAGGGTCTTCCTGTAGCCCCAGCTGTCCTGGAACTCACTGTGTAGACCAGGCTGGCCTTGAACTCACAAAGATCTGACTGCCTCTGCCTCCTGAGTGCAAGGATTAAAGGCATGCGCCACCACGCCTGGCAAAATTTTCTGAGCTGGAGAGATTGCTCAGCAGTTAAGAGCACTTGCTGTTCCTGCAGAGGATCTGGGTTCGATTCCCAGCACCCATGTAACAGCTAACAACCATCCATAACTACAGTCCAAGGGAATCTGATGTCTTTTTCAGACATCTGCAGCCATTGCACAACACAGGTGTGCTTATATACAATCAGACAATCAATGCACTCATACGCATAAAATAAAAATAATTAAAATATTTTTATAGTATAGAAACTTTCTATGGTGGCACAAAAGCATTCCAAAAGCAAGAGTCTAGCATTAAACCTGGGAAACATGGTAACTTCCATGTAGCCAGATGTCTGGTTAGGTATGAACAGAATGACACTGTCATGAAGGTGTATGAGACTCAAGCATCATCAGGCTTATTTATACCCGTAGGATATTCTTCACGATGTCTGTACACCCCTTGTGCCCTAATCAAATAGACTGACCTTTCCTCCTTAGAAAAAACATGAGTACAAAGTGAACATAATCCTTCAAGTGGAATTTAATTAAACAGAAATCAACTTTTTTCAAATTGAAGATAATTAGACATTTGATCCCCCAAAGGTAACACCTGTGACTGTCAACACAGTTTTATAATTTATAGATTTAACATTTTTATGGTGCTTCACAGAACTGCTAGAGTTCCCTTGATGCACACCATTTTAAGAATGCAAACTCACACATATGCATACACAAGCTTACAGGACAAAAGTTAAACACACCCAGGCACATACAGATAATTTAATTTTGAGAATGCAATTTGACTTTCTTCTAACTGTATGAGTAAATTAACCTTTTGAAGCAAAAGTTCTATAAGAAACTATTTTGGTTTCTGCTTTTGAAATAGTGTAATTCCAGAACTCCAGAGACCAAAGCAGAAAGACTTTTAGTTCAAGGTAAACTTGGCTGTAGAGTGAATTCAAGGCCAATCTGTGTTCCACAATGAAACTCTTCCTAAAAACAAAGAAATACATAAATGACTTATATTTGACATAAAATAATATTCTTAAAAATAATTATTCGTGGACTGAGAAGATAGCTAAGTGGGAAACCTTTGCCACCCGTGTATGAAGACCTGAGTTCAGATCTCGGTACCCACACAGTCAAACACCATAGCACAAGTCTGCCGTTTCAGTTCCTACAGTGAGATGAGCTGAGGGACAGGAAAATGACTGGCAGGTCAAAAGACAAACAGCCAGGTTAGCAAGCCAGGAGAGAACCTCTCCCACACAAGGGAGAAGACAGAGGCTGACAGCTGAGGCTGTCCTCTGACCTCCACGCAGCCATCGTGACATGCACGAGCCTGTATACCATGTGCACAAAGAGAAAACAATTATTTGTTAAAAGAATAAAATGAAAATATTATTTTATTTCTCCACATCCATTCTTCCACAGGAGAATTAAGTAAAGACAATGAGGGATGGGATACGGTGGTTTTCATAATAGATACTTAAGGGGCTCCCCCAAATTACACAGACAAATGTTTCCTATTTCATCAAGCTCTCAGGAATTCACTGGGGATTTATGTTGAAAGAAAGAATGAGAAGAAGAAAATAAACTTTATTTTCTTTTGGTAAAGTTTTTTTATTAGCACATATTATGCATACACAATAACGAGTCTCATTATGACATGCTCATATGTGTGCAGGGGATTGTGGTCATGTTCATTCCAAGTGCCCTTCCTTGTGCCCTCTCTTCTGTGGATTTGCTTCTTCTTCCCAGATAGTACCATCAGTTTAATGTCCACTTGTGTGTGTGTGACCTGATAAGTATATTTAGGGTTGCCTACACTTTCTTATAGTTTATTTCATACATGAATTTTACAGTTGTCAAAAGCTATGAACAGGTTAATTTCAGTTGAACTATTTCTGAGATTTCCTTAGCTCTTATTTTACTTTTGTTAGACAAATCAGAAACTGATCACCACAACTACTACATTGTGGTGTGTAAGTAAAGGAGCTTAGCAAGCCAGGGGAAACAGGCTATCAAGCATTGTTCTTCCAGATGTCCTGGTTCAGTTCCTGCATCCAGGTTTCTGCCCTGAGTGTCTGCTCTGCTTAGCTCAGGGCTGGGTTATGAGTTGGGAGTTGTAAGGAGAAATAAACCTTTTCACCCACAAGTTGGTTTTGGCCACTGTTTTATCACAGATGACAACACAGAAAAACTTACATTTCAGGATGACTGAAGGGTAAATTTTAACTGTTTCAAATATTGGCTTCTTACACAGATTCAGATCCGAGACTCACACACACACACAAAAAACACACACACACACACAAACACACACACACACACACAGACACACACACACACACCACACACACACACCAAAGCAGTGAGGAAGGCTGATGATGCACCTTCCTGCGACACAGTGCTTGTGACTGAGCTTGGAGGTCTTAGGGAAGAGCTGCAGCATCTGTGAAGCACAAAGTAGTCTCTCTCCAGACTGCCAGCATCCTAAGCTTGCACTTCTCAGCCTCTAGGGCTATATGCAACGAATGCCTGTTGTTTGTGTGCAGTTTATGGTAATTTGTTATAGTGATCTACATAGATTAAGAAATAAATGTCAGCACCAGCTATTAGAGCAAAGTAAAAGTGGGTTATGTGTTGAACGTGTAGTCCCAGACCCTTTGGAAAGAATAAATAAATTCCTGCAAAACCAAGGAACATTAATATGATTAAACACTTATTTGAAGATGTTTGTTCCAACATGAAGAATGTTTTGGCAAGTGCCATAAAAGAAAGGGAACAAATCTACGGGAGGGTGACTCTCACCAGGCAAAGGGACCAGGAGCGAAGTCAAGCACTCTCTCAACAGGCAGCTGCCACTTGACATTGAGGGACTAAGAGATTCAACATTATAGCCTTTACTGATTTAGTACCCTAACCAACAGATTGTTTTACACACGCACACACACACACACATGAGACACACACATATGAATATGCATATACACACATGCACACACATACATACACATATACACATGCACATGCACACATATAAACATGCACACACATGCATGGTATTTCTGAGATTTTAATTCATTTTTTCTCAAGACTGATTTGACAAGTAGATTGCTATTGTTAATTATAACCTTGTACACTGTACTTGGAAATGTTTAAATAATCTACTATATTTAAAAGGTACACCCAGAGTAAAATAAATCATGAATTCACACTCAAGGAATGACTGAATCTGTCCATTTCTATGGATGTGGGGACTTCATCTTCAGACTACATCCAGACAAGTCGTGGCTGAAACATTTTGATGCTCACCATTCTTGTGATGCCTTCAATTTTCCAACTTTAATCCAACATTTTTTCTTATATTCTTGAGTCACTATCAGGCATCCAGAAAGAGCCCTTGTAGTGAGGGGTCCTCACTCTTTGAGATAGCTTTCTGATACCTTACCAGACAAGTCCATGCTTGGGATGAAAGCTAGAAAACATGAAATGCAAAAGACCCAGCCTGTTAATTTGTACTTCAGTTTGTTTCAAGAAGCCTTCCTATAAAGTCTACAATTGAGAATCCACACCCTCAATGATTAATCCTAATTATGGATGTTAAATTGCAACACCATTTTTTACAAAGGGGCATCATAAAGGTAAATCATTTGAAAACAAGTGAACACTCAACCCTGATGTGGGGCACATCTGCAACTTTATCTCTGAGTGTGACATCATGATGGTGTCCAGAGCTCCCAAGTCTGTGCACACTGCCAACTTCTCAGATACTGGCCTCAGTAAGAGGAAATGTGTTTTCCCGACACCACCACTGCCTTCAGATATGCTGAGCCATGTCGATGAGTGCCCTTTAACATCTCTCCAGTTTGGCTACATATTGAAAGAGAATTTACGTAGAGGCACCACAAATAATGTTTCTCAAGTGTCCAGTTATTGCTTACAGTTCCAGGAAACATCTATTTATGGAAAAGCTTCAGGCCAGTCACAAGTTTAAATAATAACCTTTGAAAACTCAGTCCTAAGTTCTGATACTTTTCCCAATAAAAAATATTCAGGACACTCTGCTGTGTAGAAAGAAGACCAGGACTTAGGTTACACATACAACAGTCAATGTTGACGAGAGAGGCACACATGCCCATATGCATGCACACACGTAGACCACTGCACTTTGAGGGCGAAGTGTCCCACACGGGCTCATTTGTTGGAACACTTGGTCCTCAGTTCGAGGAACTGTTTTGGAAATTTGTGAAACATTTAGGAGTTCGAGTCTTCCTGAGGAAGTGAGACCCTGGGAGTTAGAACTTGAGGTTTTATACCTGGTCCTAACTCCTGTCGTTGGTCTGAGTCCCGACTGGCTGTGCTGTGACCAGTCACTCACAGTGCTGCTATCATACCCTTCCCCCATAATGGGCTCTATGTCCATGAATTGTAAGACAAAATAAATCCTTTCTTCCTCATGATTTTTCTTGCAAAGTGTCTGGTTGCAGCAGTGAGGAAAGTAACTAATAGTTGCTCATACATATGAATGTGTACATAGACAAAATACCATAAAATAGGTTCTTAAGGGATGTATGAAAAATAAACTTGAAAACAGAGGATTCATCAGAGCCTGAGATTCTGATACACAGATTTGTTAGCACTGTCCAAAATAAGTGTCAAAGAAAAGTAAATACATATAAAATGATGAAAATATGCCACCATGGCTCCTAATAAGCCACCCTTAACAGACAGAGCAAGCAGACAACAGACTCCTAAATGTATTAAATAATTGAAATAAAAATAACTCATGAAACAGATCTGGCTGACAGACAACCCAAATCTGAAGTTTATTTCATATGTAAAATATAATACACATGTTAATATATGCTGTCATATTTCTCAAAGTTTATAAAACATATGGAAATTACACAGAAATATTTTATAACCATTAAGGATTTCATCCAGAAAGCAAAAATAAGATAATAAGAAAAATCACTTTATATTGAAATTTAAGCCCAGCCATCTCCCATATTGAGGCTTGTTAATCTCATTGTTCTTTTATATATATATATATATATATATATATATATATATATACACACACACATATATGTATATACATATATATGTATATATAGTTTTCATTATCATTCAACCTAAATTATACATACATACATTCAATTTCTCTTGATGCTTCCTTTTGGAGCTATGGGTTAGTTGTATGTATGTATGTATGTATGTATGTATGTATGTATATTTGCATGTGTGTGCATGTACGTGTATGCACACATACAGGTGGAACCCCAGGTTGATCTCTGGTTTCTTCTCCAGCCTATCTCCACAATTTTTGTGACAACATCTCTCAGCGGTCTTTGAGCTCGCGGGATGGCCTGGGCTAACTGGCAGAGAGAGCCAGGGGTCCTGCTGTTTCCACCGTCCCAGGCCTGGAGCTGCATGTGTGCCCTGCGACATACAGTGCCAGGGACTGAAGTCCAGTCCCGGATGCACAGCGTGGGACTGAAGTCCAGTCCTGGGTACACAGCGAGGGGACACAATTCAGTCCCAGGTACACAACGGGGACTGAATTCCAGTCCCAGTACACAGCGTGGGCACTGAAGTCCAGTCCCAGGCACACAGCGAGGGGACTGAAGTTCAGTCCCGGGTACACAGCGAGGGGACCAAAGCCCAGTCCTGGTACACAGCGAGGATGGAGGCTGAAGCCCAGCCTTCATGCTTGTGCATATTTCACTTTTCCTGTGTCAGCTTTAACTATGTTATGTAATTTTAAATTATTGCTTATTTTTCACCCATCTTTGCCCATCATTTCAACCATCACCTGTGAACATACTTTCTACATTGTACATTCTTTAAGTGTTGTTTCTTGGCTTGTAAAAAAACTCCATCTTGGTGAAAGGTATCTTCTATTTAAGGATATTTTTTCAGCTAAGTGCAGTTTTCTCTTCTCACTGGTCAGCAGGTTGATAGAATTGCTCAGGTCCTGTACAGGGTTACTGTTTTCAATCTTGTTTATCGTTTTACTGAATGTAATGAATGCATTGAATTGCCCAACTGTAATTCTACATCTTCTTTTCAAAGTATTTCAGACGTCTGTAATTTGGTGTTATTTATCTTAGAAAGCTGACATCTTTTTCATTGTATAATGATGTATAGAACTCTGACATTAATATAGGTTCTCCAGTTTTCTTTCAGCATACTTTTGCACACTACCATAGTCTCCACAGCCGCCATAACAACAGGGAACATGCTGCTTGTCTTGGCCACAGAAACGTGTCTTCTCACAGTGGCATGAGCCTCTGGTGACGGCTGCCTGTTTCTATTTTGTAGAATATGCCACTAGTGGGGTTACCCAAATGTCATGAGGAGCATCTGTCTGAGAAAGCCCTTTTCCCTATTCTGAATCACATTTTACTTTCATCAGTTTCTGGGTTTATGACACAATATTTTATTCTAGATATTCAGTATTTCACATAAGTCATTATTTTTGTCTTCCAGATTTAGCCTTTGTCAGATGGAAAGTGAGAATTTTTTTTAATTTTGTTTATTATTATTTTTATTTTATGTGTATAGGTATATTGCCTGCATATATGTAAGTGCACCTATGTCTTTCAGTGCACACAGAGATCAGAAGAGGGGGTCAGGAGTCCCTGAAATTGGATTTATAGATGTGTAATACCCACCATATAAGTACTAGGAATTGAACTTGGGTCCTTTGCATAAAGTCCTAGGGCTATGCACTCAGGCAAAATATATTAATACAGGAACTCTGACATCAGCAATGGATTGTTCTACCAGGTGGATGTTGGCCAGGGGATCCAAGGCCCCACAAAAGGTAAGGGCTCCTTGCCTCTAAGTTGGGATACCTACAGGAGGAGAGGCAATAAGACCCTGCTGCCGAAGACCTGACGTTAACATGGGAGGGATGTATTGAGACCACACATGCAAGTGTACAGATGGCCTCTGGAATGCCAGAGAGTGTTACCAAAGGCCACTAAACCAATAAAGCAAATATGGGTCTCCCTGAGTCAAGCAAGACTCCACCGTCAGCACCAGCTACACCTCACCTGCCTGGAAATACTGTGCAGCAGAGGCAGCCATGTGCCTGTATATCCCAAATCTAATTGGCTATTGGCTCTCCCCTTGGAGAAATAACCCATGGCTGATGCCACAAGCTTACATCCTCTACAGGTTAGGAGATGTTATAAGCCACAGTAAGACCCTGTCATATTTAACAGGGGGGAAAATTGTAATTCATGGATTAACATATCCAAACATGTGTCTATGCTAAAGTAACCTACCATAACTATTAGTGCTGCTTAAATACCTATATATCTAATTGCTTGTTCTTCATTAGTAGGATCGAAAGGTTATTCCTGGACAAACTGTCAGCCCATGAAAGGAAACAGCCAGAATTGACCAGAGTCCAAGTCAACAGCTCCAGAGAGAGTGGACTGTTTTACCTCTCATCCACCTGTGCCCCTTTTCTAAGCCTAGGGAACAACCTGCGGAAGAGGGGGCGTGGTAGAATGTAAGGGCTGCGATTGGGGTGAATGGTGAAACTACAGCAATGTAGTCTGGACACTCATTTGATCAACTTGATTGAACAAACAACCTGTCACCCCCCACTGGATGGTGGGGCTGTAGGTGTTTGGGCACAACAGCCTGCAGATAGGTTTTGCATGAAGGATGCTTGTACTCATGGATTATCACTTATAGCTAAAAATGAAAAAAAAAAAAACTGAGAGAAAGATGCAGGACAGTTATGGCAGAATGCATGATCTGGGATGGGGTGGGGGTGAGGGGGAGGGAAAGGGAAATAAGCCTGAACTGAATTGGAAAAAATGTATGAAATGCACAAAGCATCAATAAAAACTAATTAAAAAAAAAAAAAGAGCAATGAGTGAGTGCCCTTAGCTGCTGAGCCATCTCTCCAGTCCAGGACTTAAGAACTTTTATAATATAGAAATATATGTACTGACACCTGACTCTTTAGTTAATGATGAAAGAACCCTAGCTTACCACATGGAGAAAATGAAAAGAGATTTTTATGTTATCCCATATAAAACACCACACTCCAGGTGAGTCGTGCATGTTGTGTTGCATTCATCTGAATGACCACAAATGTTGAGAGAAACATGTCAAGAGTGATTAAGTGAAAGCACAGAAAGAGGCAGTAAGGGTGGACAGAAGTTGAGAAACCTGCCCAGGGCTTTGCACAAGTCCCTATTAACAGTGACCAAGTGTAAAGCAGATAAACTAGAGAGAAAGACATCAGCATCTGGACTCACATCTGGCTAAGTAGATTCTCAGATGGAAGCCAGGGACAGAAGAGAGAAAGGGTAGATGAATGCAGAGTGCAGGAGAGGTGGGAATCCAAGGGGCAGGGGGTGAAAGGAGGACTCTCAACCTTGCTTGAAATGAAATGCCCAACTTAAAGCCCCTTGTGAGGTTAATGCCAAGTCACTGAAGTATTTGGGAACTGTAGGCAGCACCATCAGGAGGTCAAGGGTATCCTTGGCCACATAGTGATTTTGAGGCCAGAAGGGGCTTCATGAGAGCTTGGCCCAGCAAAATGTGATTTTTATTAGCATATGTTAATTATGCCCAATGAATTTCATTATGATTTCTTCTGTGTGTATAGTGCATGTCATATTCACACACACACACGCACGCACGCACACACACACACACACACACACACACACACATGAGATTTCTCTAGTTGTCCTCCCCCTCCCACTGATCCCCCGATCCCCTTCCTCATCCCAGTAAGTCCCTTTTCTGTTCACATTTCTTTTTTTTTTATTAATTTTATTTATTTCTGTATGTGTACGAATGTATTGTCTGCATGCAAGTCTGTGCACCCGTGTCATGCAATGCCACGGAGGTCAGAAGTGGGCGTCGGATTTCCCTGGAGCTGGAGTTCTCCTGGAGTTGGAGTTTCAGACCGTTCTCAGCCGCCAGGTGGGTGCTGGGGATCGAACCCGGGTCCTCTGCAAGAGCGGTCGGCGCTCTTAACCGCTAGGCCATCTCTCCAGCCCATGTTCACATTTCTTTTTATTTTAAGTGACTCATTGAGGTTTTTGTTTTGTTTTGTTTTTGCTGTTTCTTACAGGGTCCTGCTGGGGGATTATGTATGGGATCCTGGACTCCCTACTCACCTCTCCTTTCCCTAATAACTATAATTGCTGGCACATAATAAGGGGACTGGGGCAGGCCCTGATGGGCCCTTCTTGTGCTGGTACTGCAACTCTGTAAGATCAAGAACACAAGACGACGCCCTGCGCAGCGGTGTTCCTCACTCTGCTCCTTCCGGCCTCCCATTCTTTCCACCCCCTCTTCCATGACGCTCTGGGAGCCTTGGAGCGGGCGATGCAGATGTCCTTTTAAGGTTGAGCGGTCAAGGTTCCTTCATTCTCTGCACGCGGCCAGCTTTTTCAGCCATGGGAATCTCTCAGGATCAAGCCCTGGTCCTTCAGAACGTTCCCTTTTCCGTATCAAGCCGTTAGGTGCTTTCTCAAGGTGACTAGAGGTTACTTGGCTCTTTAATCAACAGAAGTTTTAAAAAAGCACAAAACCCAGCTGTAACATAAAACTGTGTTTCACAGAGCAGCTGCAGCTGAGGCTGTGTTTGCAGAGCACTGCTCTATCTCCAACACCTCCTGTCCTGTACTTGAAATTCAGCGGAAGCCAGACGAGAGTGTTCTCATGACACCCACACCACTGGCTGATACACTTCCCTCTAAGTTGCTGACATAGCCTCTCCTGATGTTGGTTATTTTGTGCCACTTTTCTCCAAACAATGCCTAGATTTTGTAATCATAAGGAAAACAATACTTCCAAAGTTTGCAGCTACATGTCATCTCAAATATTTTCAATAGCTCACTGACAGGAGTACATTTCTCTTTATTAATGAACTGTTTATAATCAATTTATTTATAAAAATAGATGACTGAAATACTGATAAAAGTTCTCTTTAGGCTGGATTTATTTTTTATTGCTTCTAACATGTAGCATAATTATGTGATTATTAAGGAAAAGCTCTAAGGGTGCATTATAAATTATTATCCTGTGTGTATATAGTAAATCGCATAGAGATGATGAAGGAAAATCAGCACACAAATAATATTCCTTTCCTTTGTAACCCTGAATCCCAAAGTCGATCCAAGGGGTGACTGGGTTGTCCTGGTGGTGTGTTCTACAGTGGCATTTCTAGATAATGCCACTTCTATTTCAGTGGCATTTCTAGATAATGCCATTTCTTTTTTTTTTTTTTTATTGATGCTTTGTGTATTTCATACATCATTTTCCAATTCAGTTCAGGCATATATCCCCTTCCCTTCCCCCCACACCACCCCTACCCATCCCAGATCATGCATTCTGCCCTAAGTTTTCTGCATCTTTCTCTGCTTTTTTGTTTTGTTTTGTTTTCATTTTTTTTAACAATAAGTGATAATTTGTGAGTACAAGCATCCTTCATGTAAAACCAATTTGCAAGCAGTTGTGCCCAAACCCACACAGCTCATGGGTCCCACCATCCAGCAGGGGGGGCTTGTATGTTCAATCAAATTGATCAAATGAGTGTCCAGTCTATATTGCTGTAGTTTCACCATTAACCCCAATCAAAGCCCTTACATTCTACCACGTCCCCTCTTCCGCAGATTGTTCCCTAGGCTTAGAAAAGGGGCACTGGTGGATGAGAAGCAAAACACTCTACTTTCTCTGGAGCTGATGTCTTGGTCTCTAGTCAGTTCTGGCTGTTTTCTTTCATGGGCTGCCAGCTTGTCCAGGCATAACCTTTCGATCCTACTAATGAAGCACATGCAATTAGATATTTAGGTATTAAACAGTATTATATATAGCCTTTCGATCCTACTAATGAAGCACACACAATTAGATATATAGGTATTTAAACAGTAGTAATTGTTATGGTAGGTTTCTTTGGTATAGACACAGATGTTTGGATGGTATGTTAATTCATGATTTACATTTTCTTCTGTTAAGTATGGCAGGGTCTTCGTGTGGTTTATAACATCTCCTAACCATTATAGGATGTAAGCTTGTGGCATCAGCCGTGGGTTATTCCTCCAAGGAGAGAGCTAATAGCCAATTAGATTTGGGATATACAGACATATGGCTGCCACTGCTGCACAGTATTTCTATTTCTTTCCAGTGTACTCTGTTCCTATATCTTCTGTACTGACAATGAAAAAGGCAAAAAAAAACCCACGATGATCTCACTTGAGCTACATGTGTGTTTTGCTAAATGAGATTATTCGGTGGTCTAGTTAATCTTGTCGTCTCATGGCCTCAGACAGAGTGACGTAATGTATTCTACCCTCACTAGCTCAGCGTCTTTTATTTATTTATTTTTTTTCTTCCAAAGAAAAATGGTTTATGTTGTCGGAGAGGCAGAGGTCTTAGACCATGACAACAGGGCCCCAGAATAACAAGGTGCCTAGCGTGTCCCTAATGGGAGTTTGAAATCCTGTCTGTGCCGGTCACTGCCAGCATTGAAGAAGACAGGGTACCAGAGCACAGACAGTCTGCACCAGAACTTGGGAGTCGCCATTCTGACCAAGAGAACACATGACATCTCTGATATTTGAATAATCTTTCCACTGTGCAGAGGCATTCTCCAGAGCCTGCTGACAGGCTCTCAATAGTCCTGTCACCTCCCTTCAAATCTCTTTCAAACAGTAAAAGCCGCAGCCAGCCACCTCTTTTCTCCTACCGCCACCCCTCCCTTCTCATACCTTTATTCTTATTGAACACTCTCTAAAGGCTTTGCTCTGTTGGGGGACAATCCTTTCAGGGACAGACACTGGGCTATACTGTATATACACTTGATCAAAAACACTTGCAACATGCACAATTGCAGCTATGTCCACACAAGAAAAGACGACTTCGTAAAGATGTCAAAGCAAAAAGAGCTGGTTGTGAATGCTGTGTCTCACCACACCAAGTTACACAGATCACATTTAAGTCTCTCCTGTCCTCTGTCCAGACGTTTCTATCTATGCACATTATTATATTCACTAATTAGCATCACATTGTTTTTCTGAATTCTGATTCCATTTCATTTTCTTGACAGGGCTGCTTTCACACCTTGAACATAGAAGAAAATTCATCTTTTAGTTATTCCAACTTTCAAATATTTTGCTAAATCTTTTCCTAAAGAATTGTACTTTAACTAAATACAAATATAAAAAGGCATTCCATACCATAATACAGTATTATCTGTCAAAAATTCACTGATTAGATGATTACATTAAAATCAAAAATAAATACATTCAGAGACAGGCATACACTTCTGAATGGTGGACATTTATAAATTCTATTTTATATAAAAGCCTATGGCAAATTGCAAAAAATTGTCTAGGAAAGACTCAGCCAAAACAAAAAAAGAAGAAAAAAAGCCCACAAAATGCAATAGTAACTGAACTCATTTGTCCATAAAATAGCCTAACACTGTGTCGGCACTGGACTATGTGGTAAGGCAGACTTCACACAGGGTGGCACAAAAGCCTGAGTGGAGCATCAAGAATCAAGCATCAATATGCAGGACACGCACACCAGTCACCTGATGGGGGCGCTCAACATTCCTTCCATGGCTGGTCAGTCACCAATGTCATAACTACACAAGGAGGCTTCATAGTAAGATAATATTCCATTCACCTTTGAGTCCCAAGCACATATGCTAATAATGGAGAAACAGAAGGCAGGTGTGAGTTACTCATATACTGAAAAGATTTATGAAGCAAGAACTTCCAATTCTTATACTCTTAGTGGGCAGCTTCAAATTTATAATTTATAAAATATAATTAACAAAATTTAAATTATGCTTGGTAGTTAAGGCTGTATTTAAACTATTATACAACTTATATAAACACTGATATATTAATAAATCTATCATTTGCTTCTTTTTTTTTCTTTTTTGGTCGTTTTGAGTCAGGGTCTCTCTGTAGCCCCGGCTGTCCTAGAACTCACCATGTAGACCAGGGTGGCCTTGAACTCACTGAGATCTGCCTGCCTCTGCCTTGAGAGTGCTGGGATTAAAGGTGTGCACCACCTATGCAGCTTATTTGCTTCTTTTTTTAATTTTTTATTTATTTCTGTATGTGTATGAATGTATTGTCTGCAGAAATTATTGTATTATTGGAGTCCATGCCTGTTTAAAAAAGGAAGAAATGTAAATAAACAAGTTAATATTTTCCATCCTAGGAGTCACAGTCAGTGACTGGCTCCACACATATGTAACATCCTGAGAGTCACAGTGACTGATTCTACACATATGTAACATCCTGGGAGTCACAGTGACTGGTTCCACACATATGTAACATCCTGGGAGTTACGGTGACTGGTTCTACACATATGTAACATCCTGGGAGTCGCAGTGACCGGCTCCACACATATGTAACATTCTGGGAGTTGCAGTGACCAGCTCCACCCATATGTAACATCCTGGGAGTCACAGTGACTGGATCCACACATATGTAACATCCTGGGAGTCACAGTGACTGGTTCTACACATATGTAACATCCTGGGAGTCGCAGTGACTGGCTCCACACATATGTAACATCCTGGGAGTTGCAGTGACCGGCTCCACACATATGTAACATCCTGGGAGTCACAGTGACCGGCTCCACACATATGTAACATCCTGGGAGTCACAGTGACTGGTTCCACACATATTTAACATCCTGGGAGTTGCAGTGACTGGCTCCACACATATGTAAAATCCTGGGAGTCGCAGTGACTGGCTCCACACATATATAACATCCTGGGAGTCGCAGTGACTGGCTCCACACATATGTAACATCCTGGGAGTCGCAGTGACTGGCTCTACACATATGTAACATCCTGGGAGTCGCAGTGACTGGCTCCACACATATGTAACATCCTGGGAGTCGCAGTGACTGGCTCCACACATATGTAACATCCTGGGAGTTGCAGTGACTGTCTCCACGCATATGTAACATTTTATTCACCACATTTGGATAGGGATTTTGTTTTAGAAGTTTTCTTCCAATATAACTCATTTCTTTCTAGTGTAGAGGGCATGATTAACTGGTATACCACAGCACAGCTACATGTGTTTCAAAGCCATTACTCAAGAGAGTAACTACATCCAGTGAATTTTCGATTACTCGTAATAGCAATCCTGCAAAGAAATAACACGTTTTAGCTCAAACAATATTTTAGTAGGCAGTTTATTTTGTTTTATTTTTGGAAAATGGGTGATTGCAAGCTATCATGACATATATGTGTGAAAATTCCAGAAAGAAAACCATTTCTTTGTATTCTAACTTTTTAAGAAACCTACAGTCTTGGTTTCCAGGACACACATGCATCCCATTCCTCTTTCGACTGAACAGATCCTAGAAGTGAGTGTGAACCACCCATGGCCGTGTGGTGAGATTTTAGTGATTATTAATAGAGCAAGGAGGGTTCCATTGCCATAAACACTGCAAAATCTTGGTGGGAAGACTGATAATCCCTAAATGCACCACATTTTCTGAGAGGGTCTTCCTTGGGGCATTTTAAGTTTGAAAGTTCTTTTATTACATAGTAATTTTAGACTTACAGAATGGTGGCAGTTTCTCTAACTCTAGCATCTGTGGTAATTAATCTTGTCGACTTGACAGAATTTGGAAAATGGTGGAAAAACAGGCTTCTGCGTGGGTCTGAGAGGATATTTCCAGAAAGGGTTGGCTGGGAGAAGCACCTCTCCTGGAGTGGCCAGCACCTTCTAAACGGTAGCCCATGTAGAAACACACCCAGGAACAGTCGGTGTGGCCTGCCTGCATCTGCTGCTTGCTGCCGAGTTCAGTCATGTGTGCTGTGCTCCCTGCTATCTCACTTGACAAAATCCCATACATGATTATTTTTTTTTCCAGTTTGAATCATTCCAAGTCACCAACACATCACATATGGGTGAGCAAATGGATAGTGTGTTTGCTGGTCAATGCCTGTTACTTTTGTCGGTATTGATGCCTGGTGTCACCATTTGAAGAATTTGAATTTGTGACAAGATGCCATCATGCCTGCACAACGAGCAGAACAGTTTTCCTGGAATAAAATCCACATGAACTATCTGTGGACACAAAGCAAATTCTCAAAGATCATCCTCCCCTCAGCACTCCTCTCAGGATTTGTCACGCAGCAGTCTTTCTTCTTCATCCCACTCATTAGGAGGGTAGGGAGATTCCTAAATTCTTTTCTACAAAGCCTTTGGAGATCCCAAGCAACTCTAAATGAATAAATATGAAGCCAAAACAATTTGGACAGGTAGAGTTCCTAATTGTGGTAGTCACAATTTTCTCTTGTTTATTAAATATATATTTTTATTTTTTTGAGAATGTCATACATGATCATCGTATTTCATAATTTCCACCTCTCCAAGGCACACCTAATGTCTCATGTGTCTCCCCAGTACCTCTCAATATCATATCTTCTTTGACTATTATTGTTACATGCACTGAGTCCATTTGGTGGTTTTCCTGTGCACCTGTGCTTAGGGCTGCAAACTGGAGTTTAGAACTAGTCCCTGGAAAAAGCTGATTTTCCTTCACTCAGCATCCATGGACTGCCTGAAGCTTTCCTCTAGAGGTGGTGCTTGCCACACTCCCCTCACCAACAACGGCATGTCAGTTGGTATTGTCATGATGAAGGTTTCATTAGTCTAGCCGACTAAGGTGACTCCTATGGTGCAATGTCCCTATTCTGTCTAGAATTCAGTATCTCGCAGCAGATGTGTTTCCCAGGGACTCTTAAGATCTTTCCTCCCTCTCTTCCATCATGTCACTCCAGCCTAAGGAATTGAGCTTGCATTTCAGATGATTACATAAAGCTGAACATCTCCATTCTTTCTAACATATTTATATAACAGACTTCTTATTGTCATTAATACGCATTAGTTATTTCTGTGTTTGTGTGCCTATGTGTATTCATGTTTGCTCATGCATATGTGTGAGTGGAGTACACATGCACGTATGTGTATACATGTGTGGAGGAGCCTTGCCTTATTTATTGAGACAGAGGGTCCTGTTTCTTGGAACTTACCAAGTGGGCAAGGCTTGCTGTAGTGAGCCTCAAGGATCCTTATCTATCTATCTATCTATCTATCTATCTATCTATCTATCTATCTATCTATCTATGTCCACATACTCTGGGCTTGCTGTAGTGATCTCCAAGGATCCTCATGTATCTATGTCCACATAGACTGGGCTTGCTGTAGTGAGCACCAAGGATCCTCATGTATCTCTCTATGTCCACATACTCTGGCCTTGCTGTAGTGAGAACTAAGGACCCTCATGTATCTATGTCCACATACTCTGGGCTTGTTGTAGTGAGATCCAAGGATCCTCATGTATCTATCTATGTCCACATAGACTGGGCTTGCTATAGTGAGCACTAAGGATCCTTATGTATCTATCTATGTCCAAGTAGACTGGGCTTACTGTAGTGAGCACCAAGGATCCTCACGTATCTATGTCCATGTAGACTGGGTTTGCTGTAGTAAGCACCAAGGATCCTCGTGTATCTATGTCCACATAGACTGGGTTTGCTATAGTGAGCACCAAGGATCCTCATGTATCTATCTATGTCCAAGTAGACTGGGCTTGCTGTAGTGAGCACCAAGGATCCATCTGTATCTATCTATGCCCACATAGACTGCGCTTGCTGTAGTGAGATCCAATGATCCTCATGTATCTATTTCCATGTAGACTGGGCTTGCTGTAGTGAGATCCAAGGATCCTCATGTATCTATGTCCACATAGACTGGGTTTGCTGTACTGAGATCCAAGGATCCTCATGTATCTATTTCCATGTAGACTGGGCTTGCTGTAGTGAGATCCAAGGATCCTCATGTACCTATGTCCCTGCTTCTTGGAACATTCATGCACCATGTCCAGATGTTTCATTTGGGCTCTGAGAAATCATGATCAAATTCCCATGCTTGTAACCTAGGCACAGCACAGGATGAGCTATCTCCCAGCCCTCATTTTTAGATTTTTATTTTTCTTTAATACATCTTCTTTTTTTAACAATTGTTATTGAATTTTTGTGTATTTCCTAACAAATTTTTCCATCAGTCTTGTTTACCTTTATACCCACTTCTCCAGTGGCACCCCTCCACAGCCCTCCCCTTCCACATCTCCCCTTCCACATCTCCCTCTTCCACATCTCCCCTTGCACATCTCCCCTTGCACATCTTCCCTTCCACATCTCCCCTTCCACTTCTCCCCCTTCCACATCTCCCCTTCCACATCTCCCCTTCCACATCTCCCCCTTCCACGTCTCCCCTTCCACGTCTCCCCTTCTGCATCTCCCCCTTCCGCATCTCTCCCTTCCAGATCTACCCTTCCACATCTCCCCTTCCTCATCTCCCCTTCCACGTCTCCCCTTCCACGTCTCCCCTTCTGCATCTCCCCCTTCCGCATCTCTCCCTTCCACATCTCCCCTTCCACATCTGCCCTTCCTCATCTCCGCTTCCTCATCTCCCCTTCCACGTCTCCCCTTCCATGTCTCCCCTTCCACATCTCCCCCTTCCACATCTCCCCTTCCACATCTCCCCTTCCACATCTCCCCCTTCCACATCTCCCCTTCCTCTTCTCCCCTTCCACATCTCCCCTTCCACATCTCCCCTTCCTCATCTCCCCTTCCACATCTCCCTTTCCACATCTCCCCCTTTCACATCTCCCCTTCCACATCTCCCCTTCCACGTCTCCCCTTCCACATCTCCCCCTTCCACATCTCCCCTTCCACATCTCCCCCTTCCACATCTCCCCTTCCACATCTCCCCTTCCACATCTCCCCCTTCCACATCTCCCCTGCCACATCTCCCCCTCCACAGCCCTCCCCTTCCTCATCTCCCCTTCCTCATCTCCCCCGTCCACATCTCCCCGTCCACATCTCCCCTTCCACATCTCCCCCTTCCACATCTCCCCTTCCACATCTCCCCTTCCACATCTCCCCCTTCCACGTCTCCCCTTCCACGTCTCCCCTTCTGCATCTCCCCCTTCCGCATCTCTCCCTTCCAGATCTACCCTTCCACATCTGCCCTTCCTCATCTCCGCTTCCTCATCTCCCCTTCCACGTCTCCCCTTCCATGTCTCCCCTTCCACAACTCCCCCTTCCACATCTCCCCTTTCACAGCTCCCCCTTCCACAGTTCCCCACACATTATGTTATTTTACTTCCACATCTCCCCCGTCCACATCTCCCCCTTCCACATCTCCCCTTCCACATCTCCCCTTCCACATCTCCCCTTCCACAACTCCCCCTTCCACAGCACCCTTTCCCACATCTCCCCTTCCACATCTCCCCTTCCACAACTCCCCCTTTCACAGCACCCTTTCCCACATCTCCCCTTCCACATCTCCCCTTCCACATCTCCCCCTTCCACAGCTCCCCCTTTCACAGCTCCCCCTTCCACAGCTCCCCACACATTATGTTATTTTTCTTAGGGTCTATTGAGCCAAATTACTCTCCTCAGCTATTCCTCGATGCTGGTTTTATTTTTATTTTTTGACAGGGTCTCCCTAGTTCCAGCCCTACTGGAAATGACTATGAGGTCCAGGCTGGCCTTAGCCTCACAGAGATCCACCTGCTTCTGCCTCCTAAGGGCTGGGATTAAAGATAAGAACCACCACATCCAGCAGCCATGCCTTATTAAAATATGCGAGCATTCAGAGGGTGGCTTCATCGTTTAGTTTTGTTGTTCAGTATTTGTGTCCATGAGTCTGGGAGACAGTTCAGTAGCTAAGAGTGCTCACTGTATAGCCTGATTTTGATCAGAAAGTTACACACACACACACACACACACACACAAAACCAAATGAAAATTTAAATAGTATTATATGGGAAATATATTATGGGTAAATAAAATGATTTATGTAGGTTTTTTATTGAACTTTTGTGCATTTCATAATTTTTTTTTGAGACTGTCTCCCTATAGCCCCAGCTGGCCTGGAACTCACTCTGTAAACTAGGCTGGCCTGGAACTCACAGAGATCCACCTGCCTCTTGTCTCCCAAGTGCTAGTATTAAAGGCGTGCATCACTACACCCGGCTTAGAGGCGGTTCTTAGCCACCATGTGGGTGCTGGGAATTGAACCCAGGTCCTCTGGAAGAGCAGTCAGTGATCCTAACTGCTGAGCCATCTCTCCAGCCCTGCATTTCATACATTTCTTAATCAAATTTAGACTCATTCTCCCTTCCACACCTCCCACGCTGTGCCAGCATGCATGGTTTCTGCTCTACATGTCTTGCATCTTTATCTCAGTCTTTTTAAAACTTTTGATACATAAGTTTACTATATTGGGCAGAAGTTGACTGCTTCAGTAAGTTCTTGGAGCCAGTATTTGTTGTTGTTTTTGTTCCATTTAATTTTATATTTCTCCAAAACGTGCATATATACTACACTCCACATGTATACTAAAATTATGTCATCCAAAAATAGACTATAGGTTAATTCCAAAACTTAAGGATTCACATTTTGACAGTAGAGTTGTATGCAGTAAAGAAAAAAAAATGCAACCCCTATGAAAAGCAGTGTGGAGAACTCTTAAAAGATTCAAAATGAACCTACCACCAGACCTAGTCATACCACTCCTGGGTATATACACCCACGACTGACTTCATCCTGTTGCAGAGATATATGCACACCCATGTTTACTGCAACTCTCTTTGCAACAGTGAAGAGCTGGAAACAATCCAAGTGCCGCTCAACTGAGGACTGAATAAAGAAACTGTGGAGCATGTACACAATGGAGTTCTATGCAGAGATAAAGAAAGATGACATCACGAAATTTTCAGGAAAATGGATGGAACTAGATGCCATTATGCTAAGTGAAGTAACACAGTCCCAGAAAAACAGTGTATGGTGTCCCTCATTTTTGGCTGCTGGCACCAAATCTTTCTTTATAAGGCAAACTGACTAATTCACTTTTATTTCTTTGTTTTTTTTAGAAAACTCAACAATTTGCTTTGTAATGTGGGAATGTAAAATAATATTACTGCATTACCTGCATACAATTCTACTAACAAAATGTTACTCCCTAAACATGTTTTGGAATTAATCTATAGTTTATCTTCAGACGTCATAATTTTGGTATGTGTGGAGTGTATATATGCATATTTTGGAGTGATACAAATTGGAAGGAACAGCAACAAAAAACTGGGTAAAAGAACTGACTAAACAGTAAACTTCTGCCTAAAACAATAAACTTCTGCATCAAAAAATTTAACAAAGAAAGAGAAAAAGGTGCAAGACATGTATGACAGAATGCTTGAGCTCTGGAGGGATGGGGGACATGGAAAGGGGAGTGGGTCTAAATTTGATTAAGAAATGTTCTATGAAATGTTCAAGAGTTCAATAAAAAATTAAGAAAAATATTACTTTACATTCTTACATTACATAACAAGATGATGAGTAACATCAGTTATATTTACTAAAAAAGAAAGAAAAAAGGAATTATTCAGTTTGTCTTGTAAATAGAGATTTTTCTTCACTTAGCATAATGGCTTCTAGTTCTATCCATTTCCCTGCAAAGTTCTTGATGTTGTCTTTCTTAACACTGCATAGAATTCCATTGTGTAAATGCACCACATTTTCTTTATCCACTTGTCAGTTGAGGGACACTTAGTGTATTAGTCACTTTTCTGTTGCTGTGATAAAACCACCATGACCAAGGGGACTTATACAAGGAAGAGTTTATTTGAGCTTATGATTCATGGCTCCAGGGAATTAGAGTCCATTGTGGCAGGAGGCATGGTGGCCAGGGCTGGAGAAGAAAACTGAGGTTTACATCTCCAATGAGCACAGGAAGGAGAGAGGGAGGGAGGGAGGGGGAGAGAGAGAGAGAGAGAGAGAGAGAGAGAGAGAGAGAGAGAGAGAGAGAGAGAGAGAGAGACTGAAGACCTCAAGGCTTGTTGAACTCACTAAGCCTGCCCCCCAGTGACACACTTCCTCCAGCATGGCCACACCTTCTAAGATCTCCCAAAATAGTGCTATCAACTGGGGACAAAATATCTGAATACTTGAAGCCTTTGGGGGACAGACTCATTCAAACCGCCACATTTAGGTTGCTTCAAGCTCTTCACAGAGAGCTGCAATAAACATGGATATGCATGTATCTCTTCAGTAGGATGAGTCATTATACCCAGGAGTGGTATGACTAGGTCAGGTGTTAGGCTCATTTTGAGTTTCTTAACACTTCTCCACATGAGTGGAGAAGTGCATGAGTTTGCATTCCCACCAGCAGCGAATGAATGTTCCCCTTTCTCCACCACCTCTCCAGCATTTGGTATCATTTGTTTTCTTGATCATAGCCAGTCTTTCCAAGATAATATGAAATCTTAAAGTGGTTTTAATTTACATTTAGACTTTAATTTGACTTTAAAAGGCAAAAAATATTATCATTATTATTGATGCAGTGTCTCACTAGGTCACCCTGGCTGGCTGATAAGGACCAGGCTAGCCTTGAACTCAACTCACTGAGTTCCACCTTCCTCTGCCTTCCAAGTGCTGTGACAAAAGGTACACACCACCACACTCAGCCTAAAATTGCAAAAGTTAAAGGAAAATTAGAAAAAGAATGAAATAATGAGGCGCAAAATTGTTCTTGTCTTCAGGAATGTTGTAAAAACTTTTACCAATAGTAAGATATAGCTGATACAACATATCTGTTTGAATGGAATAAGTCAAGTAGTTTTATTACTGTAAAAATTTTGAAAACTTCAAGCATCTTACCATATCAGTAGAAACGGAAATGAAGCAGGTTGGCAAGAGAGTGTGTAACAAATGGCATGGGGGCAGATATGCAAGGTTGACATGAACATGACAATCGCCATATGCTGAATGACATTTCATTGGCTCCTTACTTTTCACACACCATCATAACCAGTCTCTGGCATTTTAAAGACTGATATGCACACATATATTTATGGCACACTAAAATCATAGCACAAGTTACCACCTACCAATTTACATGAAAAGAATGTCCCAATGGTCCCGATCCCCTTCCCTTGACAACTACTGGTTTATTTGTGTTTATTAGAGTTATAATGCACCCTACGAAGAAAGTATAAAAAACTGCCAGCCACCTGGTCTACAGAGCGAGCTCCAGGACACTTGGTACTAAAAGGGAGACCCTGTCTCAAAAATACCAAAAACTGCCAGCCAACACGAATAAAAACTGTGGACTCACAGGATGCTGAAAAAGATTTTTTCAATATTATGTAGTTGAGCTTTTTCATAAAACATGTCATTAGGATGCTTCCTGTCACTTCACAGTTCCTGAGAGTCACAGGTGGCTAAATTTCACAATAACTGAATAGAAAACTTATTAATTGGTAAGCAATGTATGAATAAAAAGACATAAAACAAACAAACAAAAATGCTCAAATGCCTAAACATACAATGTGGAGGAATTTATAGGAGAAAAGCTCCTTCATATACATTCAAGAGTTAAGCTGAAGATCAGGTCCTTGAAGTTAAGAAAAGACTTTTCGCAATGTTCTGGCTGCAGTACACACACACACACACACACACACACACACACACACACACACCCTTTCCCTGACTAGTTGCTTCTTACTGTCTTCTGCTTGAGGAAAAACTGAAGAAAACCTTGAAGCAGAACACACACACACACACACACACACAATGTGTATATATATGTATATATACATATATATGCATTAACTTTCTTCAATGTGGGATGTAATTTAGTAAAGGAGCTACTAAAACATAAAGCCCTGAATTACCACAAAATTAATTTTCCTAAGTAATAATAGTTAATGGATGGTGGCAAGCAATTTTATGTAGGTGTAAAGCTACCAAACACTTGCTTTCCCCAGAGTATGTGACAGCAGCAAATAAAATAGCAGAGATTTCTACACACCACAGGATGGTCTGAGTCTTTAGTTAGTCCTGCAGATTAGACAACTATTTCTCATAATTAATCCACTATTTTAGGCTCTAAACTGGAAATAAAGAAAGTTTAAAAGAGTTTAAGAGCCAGAAGTGTGGATAACCACAAGCAAACAGTGTCCAGATGGCAGATAATTTAATCACATGAATCCACAGCAATGGTGACAGCATGCCCGAGTCCCAAACCATCTTAAACCAGATAAAATCCTACACAAACATGGGGAAATTGGATAAGAAATCCCAACGTATTTTGTGACACAAATAAGACAGTATACATACATAGGCCAATCTATGTACAGCTCTATCTATGTACCTATCTATCATCTATCTATCTATCATCTATCTATCATGCATCATCTATCTATCATGTATCATCTATCTATCATGCATCATCTATCTACCATGTATCTATTTATCATTTATCTATCATCTATTATCTATCTATCTATCTATCTATCTATCTATCTATCTATTATCTATCATCTATCTATTCTATTCTATCTATCTATCTATCTATCTATCTATCTATCTATCTATCTATCTATCTATCTATCTATCTTAGTACATTAAGTTGGGCAGGACTGATTGTGGGACTTTTGTTCCAACAAATTATATTGTATGAAAATTATAAAATTCAATTAAAAAGAAAAACAGAGCACTGATGATGTTAGTCTATTTCATACAGCATCCATGGATCACTGGAATGATAAGAACATCTGTGAGTCTATGCCTTGAGTCCACCCGCATCCCAGTGAGCAGGTGAAGAAGACTCATGTGTCCTTCCCAACTGTTGCTAAAGCTTGTGCAATTAAGATTAGTGAGAATGCAAGTCTCCATGTAATTTTAATAAGCTTTGTTTCCCAGACTGGTTAAAGTTTCAAAAGAAACTGCACAGGAAAGTTAAAGAGCATCTCTAAAGCCACCACATTTGTATGTGCGTAAATATGTGCATTTTACATTGGTGTGGTACATTTACAGTTGCTAAACAGGCATGCTAACGTTATTGTTAAGAAGTCTACAATTTAGCTGGGTGTGGTGGTGTGCACCTTTAATTCTGGCACTTGGGAGGCAGAGGTAGGCGGATCTCTGTGAGTTCAAGGCCAGCCTGGTCTACAGAGTGAGTTCCAGGACAGCTGGAGCTACAGGGAGACCCTGCCTCGAAAAGAAAAAAAAAAAAAAGATGCACTCTCATCGCTTGCAGCTATAGGCCTTTGACAAGTGTTACTCTCAAAGTCCTCAGACATGCTCATCACCATCTGTCCATCTGTCCATCCTATCTCCATGTCCCCTTCCATCATTGGCCATCACCAGAAGGTTGTGCAGCTCATTTTTTCTATCATAGATAGCTCTTCCAAATTGGCTTCTTCCATTTGAAACACTTATTTAATGTTCTTTTAATGTCCAACTGAGGCTTGAATGCTGATTTTGTTGTGATTCTTAATTATATTTTACTGCGTACTATAGCAGACTTTCCTCAAACACCCAACAAAAGATATCTTGTTTTGTTTTCCATTCCTGGTAAGAAAGAAACTGACAATACACCCATGGATTCTGTTCTATGTGTAGGCCATTGTGTGTTTTTAAATGCCCAGGCTAAATTTCTTGAGTTGTTATTTATATTGTTTATATTGTTACATTGTCTACATTTAAGCTTTATTTTCATCTTTTAAATGCAAGTTATCTGCTGGATACCCATTGCAATATTTTTCTGAAAGTTTTATCTTTATCTTTTCATTGTTAATAGCTCACTTTGTAGAAAACAGGTTTTTAACTTTGATGAAGTCCAAATTGTAATTTTATTTTTTAACAGCTCTTGATAATGTATAAAAACCTTATTTTTGCCAGTGTGGTGGCAGACACCTTTAATCACAGCACTCGGGAGGCAGAGGCAGGTGGATCTCTGTGAGTTCCAGGCCAGTGTGGTCTACAAAGCGAGTTTCAGGACAGCTGGGAGTAGAGGGAGACCCTGTCTCAAACCCCCCCAAAACCCCCTTATTTTCAAACCCACAGATTTCCTCCTATGCTAGCTTCTGTGCATTTTGTTGGAATGCATTTAAATCTAGAGTTTAGTTTGAGTTAATTTATGTGGAAGCTGGACTACTGGAGTCTAATTTCCATGTGCAAGTATGGGAGTAGCAGTTGTATAAGGAGAACTGCCTTCCTTCTTTTTCTTTTCTTTTCATTCCTTTCTTTGTTCTGTTGACTCCGGGTCTCCAGATAGCCACAACTGCTAACCTTGAACTTGCTATGTAGATCAGGCTGTTCGAAATCTCAAAGAGATCAGCCAGATTAAAGGCCTGTGCCATCATGGGTAGTTTATTTTCTACATCATTATCTTTGTGGTCTTATCAAAGTTTGCCTGATTGTGGCCGTTCTTTATGTCTGGTCTCGTTATTCTTCCCATTGATCCCATTGATCGTGTCCATCTTCATCCTCTCAGCCATGACATTTTGCTTGGCCGTTTTAGTAAACTGATATAAATTTTTAGTTAGACAATGAATTTCCTCTGACTTTATTTTCTAAAATAATTCATTAACGAGTATTATTTATTTGCTTACTTCATGAACATAGCTGTCAGTATCTACACAGTAACTGGCTTCTACACTGCGTGAAACAAAGTTGTTGAGGCAAGAGTTTTATTCTTCAATATCTCCATTCACCAATAATGGATGAATGCAGTGCTTTACTATGTTTTATTTTTTTAATTTATTTTTATGTGTATGAATGTACGTCTGCATGTAGGTTGGTGCACCCTTGTCATGCAGTGCCACAGAGGTCAGAACAGGGTGTCCGATTCCCCTGGAACTGGAGTTAAAGACTGCTCTCAGCCGACATGTGGGTGCTGGGGATCAAACCCGGGTCTTCTGCAAGAGCAGTTGGCACTCTTAATGGCTAGGCCATCTCTCTAGCCCATGCTTTACTATTTTACAGCTATTTGAGTTATTATTCACACCTTATCATACAGTTAAATTAAAAAAAAAACCACATTGTCCCCATAAATAAAGTCTATCAAATGCAAACAACAGATGGATTTTATCCCAATTATGAAATGTTTATTGATCATTCAAAACACAGCATTATAGTCTATCATGTCAAAGACCAGGAAAGTCTCAATTATATGAACAGATGCCAGAAACACTGCTGACAAGGTCCAATGCCCAGTCATAATAAGAATTCTAATCAATCTGCATTTAGAGGGAGAATTTCCCCTACTTACTAAAAAGGGACATTAATAAAAAAAAATCTAGATCATTCAACACAAAATTCAATAAAAATATTTGTTGATAAAACATCCTAATTCCATTATCATTGAATACTTAATATTTAGAAACAATATTTTCCATATACCTCTTGTTATCCCTCTTTTGAAACATTGTCGCCGGAACTGCAAAAGGATTGGAAATGTAACGGTGGGAAAAGGAGAGTTGTGCAAAGAATTCTTTTCATTTTCTTTCATGATCTCATGTCTTACTATTCATGGGACTCTCGGCTTCTCAGAACTCCCGTCTCTGCAGCACCTTTCCCTTCTTCCTGCTTATTTGGATTGTCAGTTTGTTTCAGACATCAAACCATGGACAGTGTGGTGATATGATGTGGAGGATCACACTGTAGCCTTTTCTTCTGACCTTCAGATGTGACAATTATGAAAGAGAACCCTGGGGCAATGGACAGATTGCCTGCCCCAGAGTCACAACAAAGAAATAATCAGAACAGGACACCAGGTGGCTAGGCCTGTGGTGTTGGGAATAAAGCTGGTGTCAAACTTTTCTGGAACTATCAAGGAGAATCACTGAGACTCAGATACTGCTCCCTCCTGCCCTAGCTGCACATGGTTTGGGGAGCCAATACATAGTACAGGAGAGGCAGAAAATTGGGTGAGCGCTGGGGTTTTGTAGAAGCCACCTGCTCCAGAGGACGTTTGAGAGATGGAATGCTCAGGCTCATCAATGTGGCCTTGGATGGAATCCTGTCTACAGTTTGTCTCAGCAAAAGTCAGATGACAGATATCTAGCCTGTTTCTACAATGCTCATTGACTTAACAATTTCAGGTGATGATATTCACAAAAATCTCAAAAGATAGCCCTCAGAAGCACTGCCTGTATTAAGCACCACACGTCTCAGAAAGTTAAACAAATACATGGTTCCTAAGGGGGGAAAAAAAGAGCTGCCTTCTTGCAAGAGGGTCATAACTCAGATGAAATGGAAGGAAAAGTCAAACTTTCTCATCTGTGCATGGCTGTCTTTCTACACAAACGGAATCCTGGGGCCCACATGCAAGCCATCCACCTGCAGACTTCCTCCTTTTTGTGCAATGGATCAAGCCCAAGGAACCCTGAGAAACTCCACTCTGGGCAGCTGATTCCGGGGCTTAGGGACATCATGTATAGAACATCAAAGAGAATCCAGTGGCAAGCACTCTTCTCTACTGGTCAATATCCTTGTTTACTTGCTAATACAGGGGAAGCAAAAATGATGAGGAATAGGCAAGGCAATTGTCCTACAGATTATTAACAATTATAAGTGGTTCAGTTATTGTTCTAGGATTAACATTTAAATATTTTAAATTTTCCATATGGTAAAACTTAACCAGTTCATCAAATCAACTATGGGACTTAATATTGAATATTGTGCTGCATTTAAAAATTTACCATGAATTTGGGGCTAGAGACATGGCTCAGAAGTTAAGAGCACTGACTGCTCTTGGAAACAATCAGGATCAGTTCCCAGCACCCACATGGAGGCAAACAATTGCCTGCAACTCTCGTTCCAGGGGTTCTGACCCCCTCTTCTGGCCTCCACAAGCACTGTATGCACTTTACATAACACTCATACAGTAACAATTGATTAGTGAAGATTAATCATGAATTTGAAGTTAAAGAACTTAAATTTATATGTACATTTGTCATTATGCATAATTTTTACAAGGATTAGAGATGGATCCATTGCCAAATCCAAGGGGCTTGAACCTATATAACTCTCTGTGCCTGGTAGAAAGATTGCTTTCATGATGAATCCCAATTCCGTACAAAAGTCCTTTAAAACTAAATGAAAATGCTTCTCTACACAACCTGCTCTCCCCCCAAACAAAGAAGGAACTTCAAAAATTTATTGGGTGTTTTGTTGGAAAATCTTTCTTCAAATACTGATGGATTGCTAAGCCCCTCTATGAATTCTGGAAAATCTTTCTTCAAATACTGATGGATTGCTATGAACTCCAGTGGCAGCTACGACATGAGATCCTGACGTCCCCACGGCGACATCCCCAAAGGGCTTCCCCATTGCTAACTATATGTCAACCTCTTATAAGGGGGCCCTCAATGAGACTTTGGCCTTCAATTTTCTCAATCTACAAAAGAATTTTCTCTTCTACATCACAGAGGGGCTGGAAGAATTGGGATTTTTAGGATGCACACAAGATCCAGACCTAAAGGTCACTTTCTTCTCTAAACAACTTGATAACATTTCCAAAGGCTGGTTCCCACCGTTCAGGGAAGAAGTGGCCACTGCACTACACATTCAAGAGTTGATTGAGCTTATATATGGACAGCAGATCGTAATCTCTTCACCCCCAATGCACAGATATACTAAACAATGATGTTTATTACAATGCCTTACCAGGCCCCATCTTGCACAGTACCAGACTCTCCACTAAATATCAGCACTTGGTTTTTTTATATAATACTTTTATTGATGAATTCTGTATTTCTGTCATTATCTTTCAGTCAAATTTGGACACATTCTCCTCTCCCTGCCGCATCCCACCCCTGTTCATGCCTTCTGCCATACATGTCTTGCATCTTTCTCTCAGTCTTTCTAAAGTTTTTCCCCGCAGAAGCTTGTTATTTGGGGCAGAGTTTAACTGTATCATTCAGTTCTTTAACCCAGTCTTTATGTTGTTTTTCCCTTCTCTTTGTATTGCTCCAACAGATGCCAGTATAACCATAACATGCATCAAAATTATGACCTCTGAGAAAAACTGTATGATAATTCCAAAATATGTTTAGGAATTCCCATTTCCACCTTTAATTTTATATTACCTTAAATATGAATACATGCCTTCCACCTACATATAGTAATTACAGAGTCTGATAATAAGTGGTAGGTCAATTCTAGAGCCGGTTAAGAGATATATATTATAACAACACAGTTGCTTTCACATAAAAAGAAATATAGCAATAATGTTGTTTAGCTTGCCTTTCAACTGAGGATTTGGTGTTAGCATCCACAAATGAGGGAAACCATTCCCCTTTTGTTTTTCTGGCACTGTGTGACATCACTTAGCTTAATGGCTTCAAGTTCTATGCATTTACCTGCAAAGTTCATAATGTCATCTTCTTTTTTGTTTTTTTTTTGTTTTTTTTTTTTGTTGTTGTTTGTTTGTTTTTATTGATGGTTTGTGTATTTCATATATCATTTTCCAATTCAGTTCAGGCATATATCCCCTTCCCTTCCCCCCACCCCACCCCTACCCATCCCAGATCATGCATTCTGCCCTAAGTTTTCTGCATCTTTCTCTGCTTTTTTGTTTTTGTTTTGTTACATTTTTTAACTAAAGTGATAATTTTGTAGGTACAAGCACCTTCATGTAAAACCAATTTGCAAGCAGTTGTGCCCAAACCCACACAGCCTGGGTACCCACCATCCAGCAGGGGGGGTCTTGTATGTATAAATCAAGTTGATCAAATGAGTGTCCAGTCTAATATTAGTTTAACCATTAACCCCAATCAAAGCCTTTACATTCTATCATGCCCCCTCTCCGCAGATGTTCCCTAGATTAGAAAAGGGGCATAGGTGGTGAGAAGCAAAACACTCTACTTCTCTGGAGCTGATGTCTTGGTCTCTAGTCAGTTGTCGGGCTTTTTCTTCATGGGCTGCCAGCTTGTCCAGGGCATAATCTTTCGATCCTACTAATGAAGCACATGCAATTAATATTTTGGTATTAAACAGTAGAATATTAAGCTTCGATCCACTAATGAAGCACACAACATTAATATATAGGTATTTAAACAGTAGTAATTGTTATGGTAGGTTTCTTTGGTATAGACACAGATGTTTGGATATATTTAATCAGAGATTTACATTTTCTCTGTTAAGTATGGCAGGGTCTTCGTGTGGTTATAACATCTCCTAACCATTAGAGGATGTAAGCGTGCATCAGCCGTGGGTTGTTCTCCAGAGAGAGCAATAGCAGTTAGATTGGGATATACAGACATATGGTGCCACTGCTGCACAGTATTTCCAGGCAGATGAGGTGAGTTGGTGCTGATGGAGGATCTTGCTGACTCAAGGAGACGCAGATGCTAAAATGAAGCTCTTGCCTGATTCTAATATATAGTTTACTATACTCAAGAGCTAATATTTTGGCTTTATTGTTTAGTGGTCTTTGGTAACACTCTCTGCATCCAGAGACCATCTGTATACTTGCAAGTGCGGTCTCCATAACTCTTTCCCATGTTTATATCAGGTCTTCAAAGCAGGGCCTTATCGCCTCTCTTCCTGCAGATATCCCACTTTGGAGCAAGGAGCCTTTACCATTTTTGGGGCTTGATCCCCTGGCCACACTCCTTTGTAGAATAATCATTGTTGAGTCAGAGCTCCTGTATTAATAATTTGTTTAAGTGAGCTTAAGGAGACTTTAGCATATATTTGGTTCTGAATAGAGAATAATCCTTTTCACAGTTCTATGTCCATTAGTCAATTAAAGAGGCAGTTTTACTATTTTACAAGAGAACCTCTTAACAGCTGCTCAAATCTACAGTTTGAAACGACCTCATCATCATCTTATTCTCCTTATTCTATGGGGGGGGGGGAGTTAAGAAAGTCTCTGTATTAAAACTTTGCAGCACCTAGAAGGTAAGCTTCGTTAGGAATCATTAAAATAGTTGTTACTATAGGATCCAGAGAGGGGCCTGATTTCTGCAGCAATCGGAGGTATTCTTCCTTCAATGCCCAGGAGTCAATCCTTGCTGGCCTTTCTGGTACAATCCTACTCACTGCAAAGATGCATTTCCTTTCTCAGCCATTAAGGGTTGGTGATACTCGGGCCTGTTGGAACATCAATCCTTTCCCATAGTTAGTTTTTTTTTTTTTTTTTTTTTTTGACAAAAAGTTTTCATATCTACTATATCCCCCTTTTTTTATTTAAGTTTTTTATTTTGGACCCTGAGTCTCAAAAAAAGCAGTTGTTTTATAAATACCATAAGGTAGAATCAAGGCACAGATTTCATCAAGTTCACCCATGCTTTTTTTGGGTTACTGTATGTGATTAACTTGGGAAACAAGTTTATTTTTGAGTTAAATCATCCTATAGGTAAAAGAGAATGCTACCGGTAGACTATATGACAGCAAATTAAGAGAACATTTGTTTAACCAATCCAAAGTAGTTGTTATACAGATCTTAGTTAAAACTAATGTGGACAAGAGCAATTTATAACCAATTAACTCAGATGCATTACCGTTTTTATCACCTTCAAACCAATGTTGTTCCAATATGCACATATTTACTTTTACTAAGTCCTAAAACACCATGTATCCTGTAGACAGAGTCTGGGCAAAACTGGATACTTGTTGAAACTCATGTCAATTAAAACAGCACAATCGAATATAACCCATGCCCTCTCCCACCCATCCACCCTTCCCCAGTCACCATTTTAGTCAGCCTTCTGGTGCAATCTTTTCTGTGTGTGTTTTCTTTTAATATGCACCCCTTTCACAAGAAATATTTATAACTGGGTATTTGGTACTAGCATCCACATATGAGAGATACTTTGTCGTTTGTTTTTTCTGGGACGTGGTACTTCACTTAACATGATGCTTCTAGCTCCATCCATTTACTGCAAATTTCATGATGTTTCTTTCTTTTTACTGCCATGAATTCCATTGTGTACATGTACCACATTTTCTTCATAATCCACGTCGCTTGAGGGGAATTTGGGTTGTTCAGTTTTTTGCTATTGTGAACAGAGCGGCAATAAATATAGCTGTGCATGTATCTCTGCAGTAGATAGAGATGAGTCTTGTGGGTATATACCCAGGAGTGGTATGACTGGGTCAAATGGCAGGATCATTTTGAGTCTTCTAAGGGTTCTCCACACTGTTTTCCAAGTGCTGTCACAAGTTTACATTCCTACCAGCAGTGATGAGTGTTCCCTTTCCCACACCCTCCCAGCACTTGGCATATTTGTTTTCTTGATCCTAGCCAGTCTTAAGGTGGTATCTTAAGGTGGTTTTTTAATTTGATTTCTTATTATTAGTGATATTGAACACTCTTAAGGTGTCATCTTTCTTTTTTTTTTTTTTTTTTTTTTTTTTTTTTTTATTTTTTTTTTTTGTTGTTCCCTTTAATTTTATTTTATTTTTTTTTAATTAATTTTTATTGATGCTTTGTGCATTCATACATTTTTTCCAATTCAGTTTCAGGCTTATTCCCTTTCCTCCCCCCCCACCCCACCACCTCCCAGATCATGCATCGCCATAACTGTCCTGCATCTTTCTCCAGTTTTTTTTTTTTTCATTTTTAGCTATAAGTGATAATCCATGATACAAGCATCCTTCATGCAAAACCTATCTGCAGGTTGTTTGTGCCCAAACACCTACAGCCCCACATCCAGTGGGGGGTGACAGGTTGTTTGTTCAATCAAGTTGATCAAATGAGTGTCCAGACACATTGCTGTAGTTTCACCATTCACCCCATTCGCAGCCCTTACATTCTACTGCCCCCTCTCTTCCGCAGGTTGTTTCCCTAGCTTAGAAAAGGTGCACAGGTTGATGAGATAGAAACAGTCCCCTTTTCTGGAGTTCTTTTTACAGTACTTTCTCTGAGTTTGACTCTGATCCAAATTCTGGCTGTTTCCTTTCAATTGGGCTGACAGTTTGTTCACAGGAATAACACTTTCATCTATACTAAGTGAAGCACAAGGCGAATTATGACTATATAGGTGATTTAAGCGCGCTAATATTATGGTTGGTTACTTTAGCATAGACACATATTTTGGTTTATGTTAATCCATGTATTACAATTTTCCCCCCTTTAAATATGACAGGGTCTTACTGTGGCGTATAACAGCTAACCTGTAGAGGATGTAAGCTTGTGGCATCAGCCATGGGTTATTTCTCCAAGGGGAGAGCCAATAGCCAATTATATTTGGGATATACAGGCACATGGCTGCCTCTGCTGCACAGTATTTCCAGGCAGGTGAGGTGTATCTGGTGCTGACGGTGGAGTCTTGCTTGACTCAGGGAGACCCATATTTGCTTTATTGGTTTAGTGGCCTTTGGTAACACTCTCTGGCATCTTTCTTAACCAATAAATAACACTCCATTGTGTAGATGTATCACATTTTTGTTATCCACTACATAGGTCCTCAGTCTGCAGCTTTCCCCCATGACTGATACTGTGTCCAGAATTTTTAAAATACACTGGAGCAGTCTATACAGGTTTAATGGATTCTGAACTCTTAAATCCTGAACACATTGAGATCAACAACAAAATGAAATAGTGAAAGTGCTTATCCATCTCCAGCTCTAAGATGAAAAATGTGTCACATTAAGAAGGAGGTAAAACTTCCCTTGGGGAAAAACACAAAGAGGTTGCCCTTATGCAACTGTGTCTGAACTGGAACAAAAATCAGTGGGCTCAGGTAAAGAAGATTTCTAAATAGATATAGAACACAATTATTTTAGACTATTTCGCATATAGACATATCACATATGAATGCTTATACACCTATGTATTCATTAATTCAATGCTTTAACACATTGGTCTTAAATGCAGTGCTTCTGAATTCAGTTACTAATACTATACTCCAGTAAAATGTCAAGAATATGTGCTGGAAGTCTATGTATATATCCATATCTCCTTACTGTATTTTCTTATGCTTTGGAAGAATGCATATAAAATAAACCATTATATTCTTAAGAACTTTTACTTCAGAACTTTTTCATGATAAGTAAAAGACATCAAAGATGATTTTATTGTGGAAAAACAAACACAAAGTCGCCAGATGGAACATGTCCAGGTCTTCATACTAAATGTAGATTGATTTGTTTATCAGACACTCCTGGAGACTGACATTTCTAGGGACTGAGAAGGACATGAAGCAACAGAAGGTCAGGAACTGTGACTGTTGAAATTGTCACGGAAGAAAGGTGTGACTGAAGCTTTTGGCTGCATAAACTTTTTAGGGTTGATTTGATTGGTAAATATACGTGGGCGAAAATATGTTTCCAATATGACCTCAAGGCTTCTTCCTCTCCCATTAAAATTTAATTAGATGATTAGTAATGTACCCAAGCAAACGATGATTTTTTCTTTCCTATTCCACTTTCATTTGAAACAAAAACTCTACTGAGTGAAGAAAATGTGTTTCTGATAACTGAAACAGGCATTTCTTCAGGGTCCAAAAATGATAAGCAAGTCTCATTATGAGATTGGGAAATTAAAGATAAAGAAAACAGAACTACAACTAAGTATAACTAACAACTAAATAAAATGGTCAGTCACGTGGCATCTATTTGCTTTCTGGGTCAAAATTCTGAGATATCTGTCCACACAAACTGAGTCTGGATTCTAGTCCCACAGAAGAACAGGGTGTTGCTGGACAGCCATGTGGGACCCAGATAAGTCTGAGAGGAGGCTAGGCCAACACTCGGCACAGTTTCAGTGATCCCAAGATCCATGTTTGATTATTTGCAATTTTCTTTTGATCTTTTCCCCCAAAGAAATCCAATAGTACTTTGTGTACATAGTATCCATTAGAGAGGAGAGTGATATTCAAACAAATTATGAGGGAAAAAGTTCTGCGTTTGAGAATAAATTTGTAATTACTGCCTCAGAAATGTATATTTAAAGGAAATTGAATAGCCATGTTTTTGTGCTAAACTGAACTTGAATACATTTTGTTTTTGCAGTCTAAGTACTAGATCTCATCCCTTTGCTATGTTAGGCAAATGCTCACCTAGCTACAACTCCAGCCCCAACAGTCTAATGTATTTCTCAGTCGTTTGTTCTTTTTGAGAACATGGCTTAATTTCTTCTTACACAATGTTTGTAGATTGGCTCCAACCAAGGAAATGTAGAAATATTAAAGGACATACTGAAATTAAAGTGTAATTCTAAAACAGTTAACGTCATTATGAAGTTATGTTTTTTATGAATTAGAATGATGTGGCTGTTTTATGTCCTATATTGCTTATATTATTCTTTACTTTTGTTTTGTTTTGTTTTGTTCTGTTCTGTTCTGTTCTGTTCTGTTTTGTTTTGTTGTTTTGGAGAAAGGATATCCAATTATCCAGTGCTGACCTGGAACTAATAATCTTCCAGTCTCCGTCTCCCAGGTGCTGGGATGACAGAGTGTCACATGTCTGCACTGCATTGATCTGAGATGTTGAAAATTCTTTCTTATCATTTTCCAGCTGTAACTCTGGGTTTAATATTAGGTAACACCATTGGATACTCTCTGTGTGTCATCAGGCACTGTTAAAAGGCCCTGTTTAATCCAGAAATACTCGAGACAGTTGGCACTGATATCACTTACAGGCATAGGTAAGAACACACAGCAGGTGCAGTGAGGTCAGGGCCTGTGGACAGCAATTTTCTTCTAGGGCCCCTAATCATATGTGTCTATAGTGTGTCTTGATCATATCCACCCCCACTTTCCCTCCAATAACAACAGAACGCCCATCATAATTCCTTCCCAACCTTATATCCTTCTTTTAAAGTTATTTATGAGATTGGGGAATTACCAGGACCACCTGAAGCACAGAGTACTGGGGACGGGCTAAACAAGAATCACCTCCACCCCCCCACCCCAAACCCTGCCAACTGGGATTGCCTAAGGAGTGCCCAAGTGGATTCTTTGGAGAACCTTCAGAACAGAAAGGGAAGAGTGAGTTAGACTTCCAATAGAAAGCCTAAAGCTTTAGACAAGTCAACACTCCATAAGCAAGGAGAAAAACAAATCAATCAAACAAACAATGAAGTCATCTGAAGGAGGCAAGCAAAGCAAGCCTTCAACACACTAAAGAGGCATTTGGGATTCGCACTGGAATACAGGCAAAGAGAAACCAATATGCCAGGGACACGAAGAAGAGACAACATGGGAAAGGTCCAGAATAATTCCACACCAAGCTCTATCAACCCTGTGGAAGATTCCTACAGTGGGATCCTCCTGGGGATGGCCCAGGACACAGATATTAGATGTACAATTGTGGACATACCCGAGGAAATAAAAAACTATAAAGAGCAAGTCAGAGAACTTAGGAGAGAGAATGAAAAAGTCAAGAAGGACCTAGAGAGAGGGAATGGCAAACTCCGGAAGGAAGTGCAAACACTTAAAAGATACTATGTTGCAAAGATAAAGAAACCAACCAGTGAAGCAAAGAGCTACAGGAAGAGATTGAGAAGCTCCAAAAGGAAGTGGAAATACTAAAGAAATCACAAGACAAAATGAAAAAGGAAATCAAACACTCATCCAATCAAGAGGAAAGGAATGGAAAAAGCCTCAAAAGTAGAATGGAGGAATCAGAACAAAGAATATCAGACCCAGAAGATAACACAGGACAACTAAAAACCTTAAGTAAAAATTATAAAAAAATTAAAAATACACAAAAGTGGAACAACCAGGAACTGTGGAAAGAACTATGAAAAGATCAAACCTCCACATCATAGGAATAGAGGAAGGAGAAGAATCCCAAGAGTATGGTACTGATCAGATCTTCAACAGAATAATAGATGAAAATTTCCCCAAACTAAAAAAAAGACAAACCCATACAAATACAAGAAGCACATAGAATTCCAAACAGACAAGATCAGAAAAGAAACTCTCCATGCCATATCATAGTTAAAACGCTAGACACCCAAAACAAAGACAAAATTCTGAAAACCACAAGAGAAAAACAACAAGTTACAGATAAGGGGAAACCTATCAGAATTACAACCAATTTCTCAGTGCAAACTATGAAAGCAAGAAGAACGTGAAGCAAAGCATTCCCAGTGTTAAAGAACTATAGATGCCAACCCAGGTTACTATACCCAGAAAAATATCGATTATAGTTGAAGGAGAGAGAAAAATCTTCCATGACATAAACAAGATGAAAGAATACATGTCCGGAAAACCAACCCTTCAGAGAATAGATGAAGCAATTCAAAGGACAGAAGAAAGAAGCAACCGTCCCCAGGCACATAGAAAGAGAAATCAATAAAAGCATAACTGCAGAAGTAGAAACCTAAACCAACACCGCAAATGGATAATAAGGCAAAAGGAAGCAACACAAACCTATCAGTCATAACCTTAAATATTAATGGACTAAACTCCCCAATCAAAAGACATAGACTGGGAGATTGGATTAGGAAACAGAATCCATCAATATGCTGTCCACAAGAAACACATCTTACCTTCAAGTATAGGCACCACCTTAAAGTGAAAAGATGGAAAAAAATATTCCAAGCAAATGCCACCGAAAAGAAAGCAGGCATTGCTATTTTAATATTAGACAAAATAGACATCAAAGTAAAAGATATCAGAAGAGACAAAGAAGTCCATTACATTCTTAACAAAGGAACAATTCACCATGAAGATTTCATGATTATGAATATATATGCACCAAACTCTGGTGCACCAAACTTTATAAAGACAATTCTCCAGGACCACAAGGCACAGATTAACTCCAGTACACTCATAGTAGGGACTTCAATACCCCACTGAACCCTTTGGACAGGTGAACAGGAAAAAGAATAAAGAGAGAGACATCTGAACTGAATGATATGATACACCAAACGGACCTCCCAGACATCTATCTACCGAATATTCCACCCTAATACCTTTCTACTCAGAGAACACACTTTCTACTCAGCACCCCACGGAACATTCTCCAAAATCGACCACATACTGGGACATAGAAGAAACCTACACAAATACAAAAACATTGAAATACTTTCATGCCTTCTATCAGACCACAACGCAATAAAGCTCATTATCAACACCAGGATAAGCCCTACTATCTACAAGAACATATGGAGATTTCACAACACACTCCTGAATAATGAATGGGACAAGGAAGAGATAAAGAAAGAAATAAAAGCATTCCTGGAACTGAATGACAATGATAATACAACACAACAAAACCTATGGGATACTTTAAAAGCAGTCCTAAGAGGTAATTTTACATCCCTGGGTGCCTACATTAGAAAAACAGAAAGAGCACAGTGAACGATTTAACACTGCAGCTAAAAACACTTGAGAGGAAACAACAGATGAACCCTAAACACAACAGACAGAAAGAAATAACAAAAATCAGAGGAGAGAGATCTCCTGAGCCCAGCAGAAGGTACCGGGGTGCGGGATGAAGAGCCCCCCCCCACCGCCAACTGAGATTACGAAGAAGCATCTGAAGGAGGCAAGCAAAGCAAGCCTTCAACACAGTGAAGAGGCATTTAGGACTCACATTGGAATACAGGCAAGGAGAAGCCCATATGCCAGGATCACGAAGAAGAGACTACACTGGAAAGGGGCAGGATAATCCCA
>VZQC01000883.1:355445-373204 GCA_009823505.1 Rhizomys pruinosus | reverse complement strand
GTAAAACTGCTTTCTTTAATTGACTACTAGACATGGGAACTGTGGAAGGGATTACTCTCTGTTCAGAACCAAATATAATACTAAAGTCCTAGGGCTATGCACTCAGGCAAAATATATTAATACAGGAGCTCTGACATCAGCAATGGATTGTTCTACCAGGTGGATGTTGGCCAGGGGATCCAAGGCCCCACAAAAGGTAAGGGCTCCTTGCCTCTAAGTTGGGATACCTACAGGAGGAGAGGCAATAAGACCCTGCTGCCGAAGACCTGACGTTAACATGGGAGGGATGTATTGAGACCACACATGCAAGTGTACAGATGGCCTCTGGAATGCCAGAGAGTGTTACCAAAGGCCACTAAACCAATAAAGCAAATATGGGTCTCCCTGAGTCAAGCAAGACTCCACCGTCAGCACCAGCTACACCTCACCTGCCTGGAAATACTGTGCAGCAGAGGCAGCCATGTGCCTGTATATCCCAAATCTAATTGGCTATTGGCTCTCCCCTTGGAGAAATAACCCATGGCTGATGCCACAAGCTTACATCCTCTACAGGTTAGGAGATGTTATAAGCCACAGTAAGACCCTGTCATATTTAACAGGGGGGAAAATTGTAATTCATGGATTAACATATCCAAACATGTGTCTATGCTAAAGTAACCTACCATAACTATTAGTGCTGCTTAAATACCTATATATCTAATTGCTTGTTCTTCATTAGTAGGATCGAAAGGTTATTCCTGGACAAACTGTCAGCCCATGAAAGGAAACAGCCAGAATTGACCAGAGTCCAAGTCAACAGCTCCAGAGAGAGTGGACTGTTTTACCTCTCATCCACCTGTGCCCCTTTTCTAAGCCTAGGGAACAACCTGCGGAAGAGGGGGCGTGGTAGAATGTAAGGGCTGCGATTGGGGTGAATGGTGAAACTACAGCAATGTAGTCTGGACACTCATTTGATCAACTTGATTGAACAAACAACCTGTCACCCCCCACTGGATGGTGGGGCTGTAGGTGTTTGGGCACAACAGCCTGCAGATAGGTTTTGCATGAAGGATGCTTGTACTCATGGATTATCACTTATAGCTAAAAATGAAAAAAAAAAAAACTGAGAGAAAGATGCAAGACAGTTATGGCAGAATGCATGATCTGGGAGGGGGTGGGGGTGGGGGCGGAAAGAAAGGGAAATAAGCCTGAACTGAATTGGAAAAAAATGTATGAAATGCACAAAGCATCAATAAAAACTAATTAAAAAAATAAATAAATAAAGGTAGGAATTCAGCAAGGCTGCCTCCTGTCACTACTCCTCTTCAATATAGTGCTTGAAACACTTGCTAGGGCAATAAGGCAAGAAAAGGAAATTAAAGGAGTACTAATTGAAAAATCCCTTTTTGTTGATGATTGTTTGATTAAGGGATGCTAAAATTTCCACCAGAAAACACTTAGAAACGATTAAGAGCTTCAGTAAAGTGCCAGGATACAAATTTAACCTAGAAAAATCAGTAGCCTTTCTTTACACCAACAACAAGCAACTGAAGAAGGAATTCAAGGAGACCTTCCCACTCACAATAGCCTCAAAAATAATAAAATACCTATGAACGACCCTAACCAAAGTCAACAAAGATATCTACCACCAAAATTTTAAACCCCTGAAGAAGGAAATTGCAGAAGACATCAGAAGATGGAAAAACCTCCCATGTTCATGGATTTGGAAAATTAATATAGTAAAAATGTCAACTCTACCCAAATTCTTGTATAGATTTAATACAACCTCAATTAAAATACCCGAGTTTCTTCACAGGCTTGGAAATAAAGTCCTTAATTTCAATTGGAAAAATAATGGAGTCTGAATAGCCAAAACAACCCTGAGTGAAAAGAGCAATACAGGGGGATTCTCTATACCAGACATCAAACTATACTACAGGGCTATAGTCATAAAAACAGCTTGGTACTGGCACAAAAACAGACCTGTTCACCAATGGAATAAAACTGAACATCCAAACTTGAGCACATACAATTTCAGCCATCTCATATTTGACAAAGGGGCTAAGAATACACAATGGAGGGAAGACAGCATCTTCAGTAAGTGGTGTTGGCAAAACTGGATCACCACTTGTAGAAGAATAAAGTTAAACCCGTATCTCTTGCCCTGTATAAAAGTCAACTCCACATGGATTAAAAACCTCAGTGTGAAACCCCAAACTCTGAAGGTGATAGGAGAAAAGGTTGGCAGCAGCCTACAAGACATAGGCTTAGGAAAAGTCTTCCTAATCAGACAGCAGCTGCACAAGAATTAAGGTCAACAATTGACAAATGGCACCTCATTAAATTCAAAAGCTTCTGTACATCAAAAGAAACAATAAAGGAAGTGAAGAGAAAACCCACAGAGTGGGAGGAAACCTTCATTGCAGGTACATCAGACAAAGCATTGATTGCCAGAATATATAAACTACTCAAAAAACAAAGAAGAGCCGGGCGTGGTGGTGCATGCCTTTAATCCTAGCACTTGGGAGTCAGAGGCAGGCGGATCTTTGTGAGTTCAAGGCCAGCCTGGTCTACAGAGTGAGTTCCAGGGAAGCTGGGGCTACAGGGAGACCCTGTCTCGAAAGACAAAAAACAAAAACAAAAACAAACATACAACAACAACAACAAAAAAAAAAACAAAGAAGAAAGAAAATCAAATGACCCACTCAATTGATGGAGCAAAGAGCTGAACAGAGACTTCACAAATGAGGAATTAGAGATGGCTGAGAAACATCTTCAGAAGTGTTCAACATCACTAATAATTAAGGAAATGCAAATCTAAACCACTATAAGATATCATCTTACTCCAATAAGACTGGCTAGGATCAAGAAAACAAATGATACAAAGTGCAGGAGAGGTTGTGGGGAAAGGGGAACACTCATCCACTGCTGGTGGGAATGTAAACTCATACAACCACTATGGAAAGCAGTGTGGAGAACCCTTGGAAGACTTGGAATGAACTTGCCACCCGACCCAGCCATACCTTTCCTGGGAATGTACCCACAACTCTCATCTTACTGCAGAGATACATGCACAGCCATGTTTATTGCAGCTCTCTTCACAACAGCAAGGAGCTGGAACCAACCCAAGTGCCCCTCAACTGAGGAGTGGATAGAGAAAATGTGGTACATCTACATAATGGAGTTCTATGCAGTGGTAAAGAACGATGAAATCATGAACTTTGCAGATAAATGGCTGGAGCTAGAAGATATCATGCTGAGTGAAGTAACACAGTCATAGAAAAACAAACGATGGGGCTGGAGAGATGGCCTAGTGGTTAGGAGTGCCGACGCTCTCGCAGAGGACCCGGGTTCGATCCCCAGCACCCACATGGCGGCCGAGAGCTGTCTGAAACTCCAATTCCAGGAGAACTCCAGTTCCAGGGGAATCCGACACCCTCTTCTGACCTCCGCGGCATTGCACGACACGGGTGCGCAAACTTGCATGCAGACAGTACATTCATACACATACAGAAATAAATAAAATTAATAAAAAAATTTAAAAAAAAGAAAAAAAAAAAGAAAAACAAACGATGAATGGAATCCCTCATCTGTGGATGCTAGCACCAATTACCTAATTGTATGGCGAACTGAGCAATGTCAATGTAATCTGAAAACAACTGTGCTCTTATATTGTAGAATCCCATAAAAAATAAACAAACAAATAAAAATTAAAGTAAAAAGAATAAAGTTATTTATTTACCAATAGATTTTATTGCAGTTTTGCATGGGTATGGGCCATCAACTGGGTCATGGGAAATCTATCAAGTATACAACCCTAAAGAACAGTGACTCTCCATTCCCCAGCTGCCATCACCTTACAATAGATGCTCAGCTAAGTATGAGCCTCAGGTCCCTCCCCCTGGTAGGCTGGAATTTTTAGCTGGTTTGGTCTTGCGCAGCTCTTACAAAGGTAACCACAACTGTTATGAGTCCATGCCTGTAAAAGCCATGTCATGTACAAAAGACAGCATTTTACAACCTTCCCATCTCCCGGCATTACATTCTTTCTGTCCCCTCTTCAGCAATGGTCTCTACGCCTTGGGGGAGGGTGGATACAGATGCCCCATAGAAGGCTGGACATTGACAACTGCATATTCTCCACACTCTGAACAGTAGCCAGTTTCTACATTCACCACTATCCAAGATAATAAGAAAATTTGTTGACAAAAGTTGGAGCAACACACATATGTGGCTATAACTGCAACTATTCAGAGCACAGCCTGATGATATGGCACTGAATAGAACAATATCAGTGAGTTTTCCCTTAGGGCCTATGACTTCCTTAGATTAACACTTTCTGTGATAGTAAAATTATAAAATGGTAAGGTTTATTATTGAATTACTGTTATTTCTGACAAAGAAAAGCATTTCTTCAAAGCAACTTTTATATGGCTTAATCACAGCTGGGAAACCATGCAGTAGTATACAATACCATGTATTAAGTAACACAGTGAGTAAAATTATTTAACCACATTGGATTCAGATGAGGTGAAGCACTTATGAACCAGAAATTTCCTTTATACAACTTGTTTTACACAAGCTTTTGAAAGCTGCTGTGGTCATTGAATAAGAATTTATGCAGAGTGCACAGAGAACTGAAAATATTTTTGCAGATGTTCAATGGTATTCATGAGCTCCTTCAAATACCCACAAACACCCACAGATTTTCCCCAGAGTCTCAGTTAATTTTCACTTCATAGATCTGTGAAATATTTTAAAATAAAAGAAGCATGTCAGGGAATCTTCATTTCTCTGATTCCTTCCTTCTTGAACTCTGGTATTTTATCTCTGATTTAACATATTTTACTATGCAAGAAATACATATGCATTCAGTTTATTCTACATTTCCTTATGAAAAATTCAAGCCACATAAGGTGGAAGATTTTTTATTTTATTTATTTTGTATGTGTACGAATGTACTATCTGTATGTACGTTTGTGCACCCGTGTCCTGCAATGCCACAGAGGTCAGAAGAAGGTATCAGATTCCCCTGGAACTGGAGTTAAGACTGTTCTCAGCCACCATGTGGGTGCTGGGGATAGAACCCCGGTCCTCTGCAAGAGCAGTCAGCGCTCTTAACCGCTAGGGCCATCTCTCCAGCCCCCAAGGTGAAAGATTTTTAAAGCAATCTTCTTATACACATTATCAGTGTTCTGAATTCATTGTTTCATCACATATCATTTCTAGTCTCTGTTCATCCATTATTCTTATTTTTGATGAATTTCCATGTAAATGGCAGGTATTTAACTTGCCTTTATATATTTCAGCATGGGTAGTATTGGCGGCAGTTAATAGAGCTTGATGGTTTTCTTTTTATGAAAAAGTTGTGTAGAATAATGGTAGTATAGAAGTCTAGTTGTTCATGCACAGTCTGTTTATAATACACACATCTCTGAGTTTCACCCTTTTAGTATCATAACAGTATCATCATTCTACATTCACTATTGCTAAACCAATTCTAAACCATATTCCTTTCTGTTTGAGAATAGGGACTATAATTAATGACTCTTAAAATATTTTATTAATTTTTTGTGGTTCTTATACAATGCATTTGATTTCAATACCCCATTTTGTGTTCCCAAATGTCGCTCAGTTTTGTTCCGTCCACTGAGCCTATTTAACTATCAACTATCAAGAGTCCTATACTTGAAAGAGACCACCCCATTCCCAGCAGCCATTAGTTGCCAATAGTTCATTAGGTACTTAGAGTTGGGTCTCATACCTACTTCCCCACAACTACATTGGGATTATGAAGGACCAACTAGTAAAAACCATTTGATTCACTCATGCTCTTTGCTAGATTAGGCATAGCCAAATTGACAACTATGTTAAGAATCCTCTGCTGACTTACAAAAAAAAGCAAGGTTTGTATTAGTATAGGAGAGGAATATGACTCAGAATTTTACCACTTTGGAGAACTTGCCAGATCAGAAAATGGGGAAGGAGAATGCACAGAGAGCTCAGTAATCTTGTTGATCCTATTTACCTGAGATAATTACTGTGAGGAGACGGGCAATGAGCAGTGTGTGAGCAGGGAAAGAGGCTGGAACTGCATTGTGTGTGTGTGTGTGTGTGTACACGCATGTGCGTGTGTACACGCATGTGCGTACTCGCTCTATAGAACTGGAGGGACCATTCAGTATGTGCCTTGGAAATAATCTCCACATGGTAAAGGAAACTACCTGAGGCTGGAAAAAGGGCCACTGGGAAATAGCTGAATAAATCTAGAAGTTCATGTGTTGTGGAGAATAGTTTGCTGCTCACTAATCTGAGACTCTTCCAGCCCAAGAATGAGGGGTCTTCGGAGTGAACAAGTTAAACTAGCCTCAGGGTAAAGGCTGATTCAAGCTCCTCTGAACAAATCTAAAGACAAGCCACAAAGAGATGATGCTGATTGTATGTACATAGACTGTGTTCCAGAAAAATAATAGATGAAACTATTCAAATAAATAAAATCCAATTCTCAATATCCTACATTTACACTGGCATCCAATTAAATTAACCTTTATACAATTAAACATAACCTAGAGAAAGGGACTCAACTAACAGAAACATAATAATAAATAACAATGGCAGTAGAATAATTAAAAGAAAACATTTATTAAAACAGTTATTGTGAAAGTGCTACAATAGATTAAAGCCTTTCAAGGAATTGCTAAGATTATAAAGGAAACAAACCACAAAAGCACCAAAATAACATTTATTGATTAAAATTGTGTGTGATGCATTGTGTTAATAACTAGATGTTATTTGTCACAAAATAATTGTAAAATTAAAATCAGTGTGCTTAATGATGTTTCCATATCAACCATTAAAATAACTGTCAGAAAGATGACAAGATTTTGAGGATAGTGTTCAGTGATAAGTACTATCTGTATCTGAATTGCCAAGAAGAGGGAGAGATAAAAAAAAATATTTGGAGAATCAAAGGCTAATAGTTTATTTTGTAAAATACAGTTTTAAATGTATTATCAAATGGACAACAAAAACAATAAAACATCTCTTATGCACAGTATTATCAAATCACTGAAAACCAGTTAAAAACAGGCACAGATGAAGTCATACCAAAATCAGATGGAAAAGACAAAATTCTATAAGACAGCTTTACAGAACAAAGGTGCACCTTTAAATTATCAACGGGACAGAAACAGTCTATCTACATAGAAACTCCAGCAGAGTAAGTAATTCATACATGAATGTTAAATTTGTACTCTAAGTTAAAAATGATTACAAAGGCTTATCTCCAGTCTATCCACCTGGGCAGAAGTTACCTGCCATTGAAATATAACATCTGATGGAAATTTACATTTATACAGAGTCCACCAGAAATGGTGAATATTGGCTTTCATCTGATCAAACTTTTAGAGACAGAACACAGTCTAGGGTAAGTTTAATAGGAACTGTTTGTATATACAGTTTGTATATACAACTGTTTGTATATTAAAATATGTTATACATAATGCTTGTCAATAATAGTATACTATGGGTAGTGGTCTCTAGAGACTGCTCAAACTGCTGCTTTGAGGGGGTTTTGTGGAATATGTTTAATTTTTCTATAGGTCAAGGTAATTCCTTATTCTATAGTTATATGAAATGCATATTTATATTCTAAAAATAAAGGTTGCAATTTTTCTCGAATTTACCAATCAACTTTGTCAGATTTCTAGTCAACTCCTGAGGTTTGGGACTCAGATTTCTTTAACATCCATTAATTTTAGATTAGTTAATTCCTGAAAAACTAAAAGAAATGAAGTTACAAAGGGTAATGAATATAGTCGTTAGACTATTCTTAGAGAACTCTATATAATGTATTTTGATCATGTCCAGAAACCCTGTTCCATATCCATGCCCAGATTACTTCCTCCATTGCAAAGCTCCTATTAAATTTTGAGGCTTATCAAGTCTAATTTGCATTCTCAAATATTCTTGGATGTGAGCTCATCTTCTGGAGCATAGTCAATACATTGGTATCATACACTTAGAGAAAACTGGCCGCCCCTTCCCCATGAAGCCTTTCGACGCCAGTGGTTCCTCACCTAGGGTTCAGTCTTCTTACTCACCTCCCATACTCTAGTCCATGATTTTGTCTGCCTTGAGTCTGCACAGGCCTTGCATGATGTCACAAGGGTTGTGAGTTCATATGTGCAGTGGCCTTACTGACTCAAAAACACTGTTTCCTTGTAGTCACCCACCAGGTCAGTAATTACAACTCACGTGGTTCACAGATAGGCAACCTGGTCGTCTCTTTCCTGGGAGTGTTCAAAGCCCAATGCCATCAACAGATTCCCTGTTTCAAAGTTGTTGAACAGAGGAATCCAAAGGGCCTCAGATTATATTGGCTATGGCTATTGTTCTTAGTTGCACACCAGAGCTTGATGGTAAGACCCTGTTGTTATCACGTAAGTGAGGAATCATAAGACAAAAGCACCTATCATTTACTCTCAGTAGGTAGAAAGGAAATAGAATGTTGTATAACGTGTCTATGACTTTTGACTGTTATAACCAACCCCTTGTAATATTAGATAATCAATGCAATTAATTTTCCTCTTTCCACTGTGTTTTACATTTTACAATGTTATTGAAAGATCTTTTGGAGATGTGTACATGAGAAAATCACAGTCTGTTTCAGATATATTCAGAAGGAGATAAAAATGGAGCCTACTTGAAAATCAACCTTAAGGTTTATTATATAAATGTGATATATTTAAAATAATTTAATATTTTAATTACAATAAAATGTTTGCCAAATCTTTAACAAATATTATGTAGAGAAATGATGTCAATAGTCTCAAGTAACCATAAATATTATAAAAGGTACTTGGATTTTCCATTATTTTTCTTCATTATTTTTATTGAATTTTTGTGTATTTCATACACAATATCTCAGTCAGTCTTGATTACATGTATACCCCCTTCTCCATTGACACCCTCTCACAGACACCCCTCTGGAGTTCACATATTCTGCCATTTGTGTTAAAGCCTACAGTGCCAAATCAATATCCCTGGCCATTCCTCAGTGCAAGTTCATCCACTGAGCTCCAGTCAGCCTATCCAGAGTCCCTCACATACTGAAGGCCAGATCTTCCTCACCCAAATGCAATCAGCTGTCACTATTTCTTCACTTAAGATTGAATTCTGCTACTGAATTCTGCAGTTCCATGCTGGGTTTTTTCTGGTTGAGCTTGCATGGGTCTTGTGCATGCTGACACCCTTGCTGTAGGTTAATATGTTCAGGATCCCAGGAGCTTGTAGGATTCATTTCTATATGGTTTTGCATGACATCCCTGGAGCTTATAATCCTCCCACCCCCTCTTCTGCAATGTTCCCTGAGGCCTGGGTTTATGAAGGTAAATATAGGTCATTGACCCACATTCTGTAGAATCCTAATCTGCACATTTTGGCAAGACATGAGCTTTTGAGGTCCTGGCCTCCTGTACCATGAGAGTTAAAAGGTTAATTACTGTCTTCTTGGCCCCCTATTCTATGTTGTGTGAGCTTCAGTTGTAGAGGTTGCATTGTAGAAATGTCATGTACACTTGGGCACTTCAAAGGCAATGTCTGTGTGTATCCAGCTGTAGGACTATGTAATATTCTTCATCTAGTGCAAAAGAAGCTTCTTTATTGAGTGGTGTCTAGGATATTTGTCTGTAAATATAAGGAAACCTATTTTATATTATTTTTTTATTTTTTTTTTCTTTTCACTGGAAAATACAAACAATACAAAATGACAATAACAAAACAAAGCAATAAGAACAAAAAAAGTGAGGGAGATTTCCATTTCTTTTTTTTTTTTTTTTTTTGAGGCTAGAAAACGTGAGTAAATCAGAACCCAAAATGGGTTCTGTAACCACTCAATGCTTTATTCCATTTTCTGCTATTCCCATCTGCTTTGGCAAATCTAGACAACTTAGTCAAAGGAAAAAGTGCATAGACTTTTGAGTCAGATAAAGCTGGGTTTAAATTATAAGACCAAAATTCAAGAATCCAATTAAAGTGCATATTATTATGCTCATGTTACAAAGGACAGTTTCAATGCCCTGGGAGATTATGTGATTTGCACTTGTATATGCAGATTATATTTGCATACTTTAAGAAGTCTCAACTAGCTACCAATAGAAAATTGAACAATATAGAATCTTACTTTCACTTTACTAAGTCATGACTATGACCTGATACAAAAAAATCCCAAAGGAGCAGTTTGGCTTTGTGCAGGTCCCTGGGCTACACCTGCTAAGGAATGGGTGGCAGGTCACAATCTAGCGATGGTGGCCATCCCTAGACTGGTGGCCTTTCAGCTGAAACTGCAATTGCAATGAACACCAAAGGCTTCAGTAATCTCTGCTAATTTTTAGTTGCTGGCCTGTCCAGATGGTGTAGTTGGTAACGCTGCTGGCTGACAACGCTGATGACCTGAATTCGATCCCTGGAACACACACGGTGGAAAAAAAGAACTGACTCCTTCAAGTTGAAGTCCATATGCATGCCGTAGTGTGCGCACATGTGCGCATACACACACTCACACACACACACTATTAATTTTAAAAATATCTAGGGGGTAAACACCCACAAAACTCGACAATGTCTACTTCAGGCATTCCGTAGAGTCCTATGTTTGCATTTGCTACCTGACCCCCAGTTATTTAAGACAGGGTGTCATGCAGCTCAGGCTGGTCTTGAATTCAGTAGGTAGCCTAGACAGGTTGTGAAATTCTGATCTCCTGCCTCAACCTCTCAAGTGCATGCAGTTGATTACATATATATATATATATATATATATATATATATATATATATATATATATAGTCNGCTTTATTCCATTTTCTGCTATTCCCATCTGCTTTGGCAAATCTAGACAACTTAGTCAAAGGAAAAAGTGCATAGACTTTTGAGTCAGATAAAGCTGGGTTTAAATTATAAGACCAAAATTCAAGAATCCAATTAAAGTGCATATTATTATGCTCATGTTACAAAGGACAGTTTCAATGCCCTGGGAGATTATGTGATTTGCACTTGTATATGCAGATTATATTTGCATACTTTAAGAAGTCTCAACTAGCTACCAATAGAAAATTGAACAATATAGAATCTTACTTTCACTTTACTAAGTCATGACTATGACCTGATACAAAAAAATCCCAAAGGAGCAGTTTGGCTTTGTGCAGGTCCCTGGGCTACACCTGCTAAGGAATGGGTGGCAGGTCACAATCTAGCGATGGTGGCCATCCCTAGACTGGTGGCCTTTCAGCTGAAACTGCAATTGCAATGAACACCAAAGGCTTCAGAAATCTCTGCTAATTTTTAGTTGCTGGCCTGTCACAGATGGTGTAGTTGGTAACGCTGCTGGCTGACAACGCTGATGACCTGAATTCGATCCCTGGAACACACAGGCTGGAAAAAAAGAACTGACTCTTCAAGTTGAAGTCCATATGCATGCCGTAGTGTGCGCACATGTGCTGCATTACACCACACTCACACACACACACACTATTAATTTAAAAATATCTAGGGGGTAAACACCCACAAAACTCGACAATGTCTACTTCAGGCATTCCGTAGAGTCCTATGTTTGCATTTGCTACCTGACCCCCAGTTATTTAAGACAGGGTGTCATGCAGCTCAGGCTGGTCTTGAATTCAGTAGGTAGCCTAGACAGGTTTGTGAAATTCTGATCTCCTGCCTCAACTCGTCAAGTGCATGCAGTTATTACATAAATATATATATAATATATATATATATTATAATGTAATTTTATTGTTATAAAACTTTTTTCCAAAGCTCTTACATCATTTCTCAATCAAATCTAGAATGCTTCCCTTTCCATGCCCCCCACACCACCCGAGTCCCTGCATTCTGCCATACATGTCCTGTATCTTTTTCTGAGTGTTTCCAGAGTTTTTTTTTTTTTTTTCAGTTCTTTGTTGTTCTCTCCAACTTGTATTGCTACAGTATATATACATAGATAGATAGATAGATATACTTAGATAGATAGATAGATAAGATAGTCGATAGGAAGATCGACATTCAATTATATATATAATAATATCTATATTTTATATATATGTGTGTGTGTGTGTGTGTGTGTGTGTACATACATACATACATACACATACCACTTGAATTGGAGGATTTTTTTTTCCTAAAAGATGTCATGTTTTCCTTAAGGAAGGGCTCGAAGGTTCCTCCTTGGCAATCCCAAACAACCATCAATCCTGCACTTTTGCTCCACATTGGAGTCTTTCCTTCCCATGGTCCCCCAAATGAAGTACAGTAAGCACACGTCCTGTCTCGATCCCCTGCACTGGCCTCCATGATACACCCCAGGTAGTCCATTTTGTAGTAAGATGTTACCTTAGCCTAGGGATGTGACAACCTTGGGAATCCTCTAGTATATGACCTCTCCCTTTGTACAGCTCTGGCTATGTTTATAGCACCATACTTGGTACTCCATTCTTTATTAAAATTTTATTTTATGTGTATGTGTGTTTTGCCTTCATGCATGTAGGTGCACACATGTGTACATCACGGGAAGACCAGAACAAGTTTTCAGACCCCCTGGAACTAGAGTCACTGACAGTTATCAACCTTCATTTGGGAGCTGGAATTGGACCTGGGTCCTCTTCAAGAGCAGCCAGTGCACCTCTCAGCTAAACCATCTTTCCAGCCCCTGAATCTCCCATTCTTAAGGGAAATTCTCTTAACTGAGAAGATGTTTCATTGATAAAATGTCTTCTCAGTTATCCCAAAAACATGAATATTTCTGTTAACTAAAAGCTACACAATTGAACCCTCTCTTCAGGGGAGTTGTCCATTCACAAAACACATCCACCATATTATGTGACAATATAGTCCTGTTTTTCTTTTTCATTTTTTTGAGGTAATATCTCCCTCTATATATACCTTGATCTCATAGAGATCTTCCTCCCACCATACGTGGCCAAAAGTAGTCATTTTAAAATCTTTTCATCATTGCTAGATTATTTTCTTTGCAGTTATATTTTTCTTTTTTATTCTGTTTTATTCTTTTTATTGAGCTTTTGATATTTTTATGCAATATAATTTGATGACAATTGCCAGAACCTCTCCTTATGGGAACCTGCCGAATTTAATATATATATATATATATGTTTATATATATATATAATATTCGGTCAGGTTCCCATAAGGAAGAAGTTCTGGCAATTTAAATATTAAAAAATATATATAATATATTTATATATACTTATTTGTTATTGATATATGTGATTATAATATAATTTTTTTTTTAAATATACCACATCTTTGTATTAAATCCTTCTTAGCAGGACATATTATTGCTAGGGCTAAATTCTGATATTCTGCTCTGCCTTATCCCTCTGGGCCTTCCTTGGTCATGAAATATCCCTGTCAGGGCTTCTTTGTGGCATAATGTAGAAGACTTCCAGTGGGAATTCCTATAAGTCAGAGCAAGCACACAGGAGTCATCCTACCATGACTGAAGGCTGGTATCTCATATTTTGTTTATTCACACTTATGCCTACAAATGTCACCACACGTCAGACTACCAAGCATGTAACCCAGCCCAAGCAACAAACTATTTTCTATGAGTATAATTTTGTAATTCTCAAGGCTGATTTTTTTTAATTTTATGTGTATTAGTGGTATGCCTGTATGTGAGTAAGTGCACCCATGCTGTGCAATACATGATGAGGACAAAGAGGGCAGTAGATCACCTGAAACTGGAGCTATAGATGATTGTTAGCCACTATGTGTTGGTGAGATTCCAACCAGGGTCTTCTGCAAGATGAGGCAGTGGTGTTAACTGCTTAGCAATCTCTCTAGCTCTGTCAACACTGATATTAAAAGTCAAAACAGGGCTCATGAGATTTCTCAGTAGTTAGAACACTGACTCCTCTTGCAGAGGGCCCAGCTTTGATTCCCAGCATCCACATGTTAACTAACAACAATCCCAAACACCATAGCATGCAGGCAAAAATCCAGCTATAGCTGGGCGTGTGGTGCACATCTTTAATCCTAGCACTTGGGAGGCAGAGGCAGGCGGATCTTTTTGAGTTCAAGGCCAGCCTGGTTTACAGAGTGAGTTCCAGGGCAGCTGGGGCTACAAGGAGACCTTGTCTCAAAAAGACCAAAAAAAAAATCCAGAAATGTAAAATAAAAATAAACAAATCAGCCAGGCATACTTGTACATGTCTTTAATCCCAGCACTCAGAAGGAAGAGGCAAGTGGATATCTGTAAGATAGAGGTCAACCTGATCTTAATGAGTTCTAGGCAGGCTGGAGCTAGATGAAGACCCTGTCTCAAAAATAAATAAGTAAAAATATTTAAAAATTCAAAACAAAGCCTGAAAAGTTAAAAGAAAAAACATAAAAATTATAAAGGGTCTAAATGTAATATATTAGTTTAAGATTTATTTTGTATTGTGTAAAACACAGTTTTCTAAGTAGAAATTGTAGTCAGCCCATGAAGGCTTCATTGTATGGCACTGCCATCCAATGTACCATATCCAGGGCTAGTCTCAGCAATGAACCTGGTTTGCTGTGGGAGAAATGAATTGTTGGGAAATAGTTACTAAGTAAATAAAGTATGTAACATATTTCAAACAAACACTAGTGATTGAAAAAATACTGGAATCTCAGACTCTGAGTTCAAATCTTCCCTTTATGTCACTCCTTACTCCAGAGTTTAAAAACCAGGACCCATAATAGAATCTTTTTTTTTTGGTCTTTTGGAGACAGGGTCTCCCTGTAGCCCCAGCTGTCCTGGAACTCACTCTGTAGACCAGGCTGGCCTTGAACTCATAAAGATCCCCCTGGCTCTACCTCCCAAGTGCTAGGATTAAAGGCATGCGCCACCTCGCCCGGCTCCATAATAGAATTTTATCAATATCTACCACTTGAGATTATGTAAAGGCATTCTACTGCTTAAAAAACTTGATCTTTCTAGATATCTCTGATTCTCTTATACCCTTGCATGTAAAAAAGGAAAATTAAATCATGAACGCAGGTGTGTTAGTGCACACCTATAATCTCAGCACTCGGGAGATGGGGTGGAAGGATCAGGACTCAAGATTGTTCTTTCCTATGTAGCAAGCTTAATGTTACCCTCCAAATGAATGAATGAATAAATGCATAACGATGATAGAATATGTGGAGGGCGATTTTGCATCAACCCACAGAGTTAAAGAATCTGTATACACGTCATAATGCTGGTATATGTTTGGCTTCAATATATGCATATTTTAAAGCAATACAAATTAGAAGGAACAACAACAACAACAACAACAAAAAGACTAGGTCCAAGTTCCAACTGAAACAGTAAACTTCTGCCCCCCCAAATAAACTTCTTCATCGAAGAAGTTAAAAAAGGGGGAAAAAAAAGACATTAAAAGATGCAAACATATATGCAAACATGTAGGGCATAATGCATGAACTCTAGCCGGGAGGAGGGCAGGGAAGGGGTATAAATTTGATTAAGAAATGTTGTATGAAAGGCACAAAACTTCAATAAAAATAATCTATGTGCAATGCATACTATTAATGATAATTCTGTCAGCTTCAGTCTTTGACCATAAATATTCTTCGGGAAAATTAATTTTCCTTTAAAGAACAAAATTAGATTTTACCACATTTGTTATGAAAACTCATTATGTGTTTTATCCTAATACCTGGCAAGGCTATCCTCATCCCCACTCCTTTCCAATATAGTGCTTGAAATGCTCACTAGAGCAATAAGAAAAGAAAAGGAAATTAAAGGAGTACTAATTGGAAGAGAGGAGGCCAAACTATCCCTTTTTTCAGCTGGCATGATAGTTTACCTAAGGTACACTGGAAACTCCACCAGAAAACTCCTAGAAACTATCAACAGTTTTAGTAAACTGGTGGGATACAAAATTAACCTAGAAAAATCAGTAGCCTTTCTTTATGCCAATAGCAAGCAATTGCAGAAGGAATACAAGTAGACCTTTCTATTCGCAATAGCATCAAAACAAATATCTAGGAACAAACCTGACCAAAGGCACTAAAAATCTCTAAAATGAAACTTCTAAATCCCTGTAGAAGGAGATTGAAGAAGACATCAGAAAATAGAAGGACTTCCCATGCTCATGAATTGGAAGAATTAATATAATTGAAATTTTAAAGCCAATTTTTATTGAAGCTTTGTGCATTTCATACAAAATATCTGATCAAATCTAGACCCATGACACATTCCTTGCCCCCCACTCCACCAGAGCTCATGCATTCTGACAAACGTGTTTTTCATCTTTTTCTCAGTATCTTTTAAAATTTTAATGCAGAAGTTTACTGTTTTGAGCAGAAGTGCAGCATTTCACTCAGTTCTTTGACTCAAGGATTTTTGTTGTTATTGTTGTTATTCCTTCCAATTTGCATCACTCCAAAATATGCATATATGCATGCCACATAAATCATAAGTTTTAGCATTCTCAGGTTATGATTTTTTTTCTTTATTATGCTGAAAGATGTCATGTTTGAAGGCTCCTCCTTGGCAAGCCCAAACTACCATCAGTTCTGCCCTTGTGCTCCACACTGGGGTTTTCTCTTCCCATAGTCACCAAATGAGGTCCAGTAAGCACGGCATCCTGTCTTGATTTCCTGTACTGGTCTCTGTGATATAGCCTGGGTAGTCCCACAATGGCAGTCTATACTTTGAAGAGGCTGAAACCCCAGTAGTATCTCAATCCACAAGCTGGATGTCTCAGAAGTCCCTATCTGGCACTGAAGGTTTGGAGGGTTCGTGGAGAGACATGAGTCTTCAGTCCATATTGGAAGGTTGAAAAGCTGTGTCTCATGTCTTTGAAGGATGGCAAAAGCAGTGACAGCCACAGAGTAGATGCACTTGCCACTTACCAGTAAGACAAGCAAAACAAATGTGCTCTTTTTTTCTGTCTTTTTACTAAGATCTCAAGTTTTATATCTGAAGTACAATTTCTCAGGCCTTAATAATTATTTCTGGTTATACTTTCCTTTTGGATGTTTAAGGCCATATGGTTAGCCCAGATTAACCAAGGTTTTTGTTTTCTCAAGGTCAGTTGAGGATCTGTTCCTCAGGGGTCACTCAGGTTTTGGCAGTTGGGGGGGGAACCCCTGGTTACTTTTGGCTTTTCATTTACCAGTTCCATCCACTTGAGGACAAAGTCAGATCTTTCTAGACCGAACTTCCCTTCTTGAAATAGGAGCAGACTTTCCTCTTTATAGACTAGACACTGGCTAAAGTTCCATTAGTGGATCTCTAAGACCTCCCTACACAAGAAGACTGGTGACTGATATTCGCAGGACATTTCAAGAGATGCCCCTATGCATAGTCCTCTGGTGCTTAGTTGACCTTGGAGGGCAAGGAACAAAGTTATTCTGTAAGACCCTCGGCCAAATTTGTATGGGCATTAAGTATGGTCATTAAGCATCCAGAAAGACTAAATTACTACTATATAATATTTTAGAAAAGGCTTGGTCAAAAGCTCAAGCAGCCTTGTACAAGAAATATTAAGACCTTTTTGCGGGCCGGAGAAGTTACCTGGGCAGGCATCTGCCGCAGGTAGGGGTCGTGGGCGGGACCGCCCTATGTCTTTCTTTCACGCACACCGGGGCCAGAGGGTCCTGCGCGCTAGTGGTCTGGTCTGCACCTTTTTGCGGGCCGGAGAAGTTACCTGGGCAGGCATCTGCCGCAGGAAGTGGTCGTGGGCGGGACCGCCCTACGTCTTTCTTTAGCGCACACCGGGGCCAGA
>VZQC01000883.1:71513-346516 GCA_009823505.1 Rhizomys pruinosus | reverse complement strand
TATGTGTATGAATGTACTGTCTGCATGCAAGTTTGTGCACCCATGTCGTGCAATGCTGCGGAGGTCAGAAGAGGGTGTCGGATTCCCCTGGAACTGGAGTTCTCCTGGAATTGGAGTTTCAGACGGTTCTCAGCCGCCATGTGGGTGCTGGGGATCGAACCCGGGTCCTCTGTAAGAGCGGTCGGTGCTCTTAACCACTAGGCCATCTCTCCAGCCCCTCAATCTTTTTTTATTTGTTGATTTTTTTTTCCCGTGTCCTAGTATGTGGTCGATTTTGGAGAATGTTCCATGGGGTGCTGAATAGAAAGTGTATTCTCTGGTATTTGGGTGGAATTCAGTAGATATTTTTGAAGCCTATCATTCATTTCAGAGGTCACTCTGTTTATTTTTTGTCCAGTTGACCTGTCCAAAGGACTTAGTGGGGTATCGAAATCCCCTACAATGAGTGTGCTGGGGTAAATATATGCATTGATGTCCTGGAAAATTGTCTTTATAAAGTTTGGTGCACCAAAGTTAGGTGCATATATATTCATGATTGTGAAATCTTCATGGATAATTGTTCCTTTGATAAAGATATAATGGCCCTCTTTGTCTCTTCTGATTTCTTTTACTTTGAAGTCTATTTTGTCTGAATTTAATATAGCAACTCCTGCTTTCTTTTTGGTACCATTTGCTTGGAATATTTTTCCCCATCCTTTCAACTTAAGATGGTGCCTATCCTTGAGATCGAGATGGGTTTCTTGTAGAGAACAAATAGATTTTTTTTTCCTAATCCGTTCTCCCAGTCTAAGTCTTTTAATTGGGTAGGTTTGTCCATTAATATTTAAGGTTATTATTGAAAGATATGTGTTGCTTCCTTTCACATTATTATCCATTTGCATTTTTGGTCTAGGTTTCTACTTCTGCAGTTATGCTTTTATTAATTTCACTTTCTAGGTACCTGGGGATAGTTGCTCCTCTATTCTGTCCTCTGAATTGCTTCAATTATTCTCTGGAGTTGGTTTTCCGGACATGTATTCTATCATCTTGTTTATGTCATGGAAGGTTTTTCTCTCTCCTTCAACTATAATCGACATTTTTGCTGAGTGTAGTAATATGGGTTGGCATCTATAGTCCTTTAACACTGGGAATGCTTTGCTCCACGTTCTTCTTGCTTTCATAGTTTACACTGAAAAGTCAGTTGTAATTCTGATGAGTTTCCCATTGTATGTAAATTGTTTTTCTCTTGTGGCTTTCAGAATTTTGTCTTTGTTTTGGGCATCTAGCATTTTAACTATATATGGCATGGGGAGTTTGTTCTGATCTTGACTGTTTGGAGTTCTATGAGCTTCTTGTATTTGTATGGCTTTGTCCTTTTTTAGTTTGGGGAAATTTTCACCTATTATTCTGTTGAAGATCCAATCAATACAATTTTCTTTGGATTCTTCTCCTTCCTCTATTCTTATGAGGCAGAAGTTTGATCTTTTCATAGTGTCCCACATTTCCTCGTTGTTCCACTTTTGTGTATTTTTAAATTTTTTGTAATCTACTTGAGCTTTTTAGTTGTTTTGTGTTATCTTCCCAGTCTGATATTCTTTTTTCTGCTTCCTCCATTCTACTTCTGAGGCTTTTTCCCTTTCTTTCCTCTTGATTGGATGAGTGTTCGATTTCTTTTTTCATTTCATCCTATGATTTCTTTAGTGTTTCTACTTCTTTTCAGAGCTTCTTAATATCTTCCTGTAGCTCCTTGGTTTACTTTTTTATTGCAGCATGGGATCTTTTCAGTGTTTCCACTTCCTTCTGGAGTTTGTCATTCCCTGTAGTTCTTTCTGTTGTTTGCCATTCTTTCCCTTTACTTCTTTCCAAAGTATGACATTCTCTCTCTCTTGGTCCTTCTTGAGTTTTTCATTCTCTCTCTTTATTTCTCTGACTTGTTCTTTATATTCTTTGATTTCTTTGAATATGTCTGCAATTGTTCCTCTAAGATCTGTGTCCTGCGCGAACTCCAGGGAGATCTCACCTTAGGGTTGGTAGAGCTTGGTGGGGAATTATTCTGCACTTTTCCAATGTTGTTCCTTCATTGTGCCCTTGGCCTGTAGTTTTCTGTTTGTATTCTGATGTGAATCCCAAATACCTCTTCACTCTGTTGAAAGCTTGCTTTGCTTGCCTCCTTCAGATGCCTTTTTTTTGTTGTTGTTGTTGTTGTTGTTTTTCTCCTTGTTTATATAGTGTAGACTTGTCTAGGTTCCAGACTTTCAATTTTGGTTTTTTATTGGAAGTCTAACTCACTCTTCCCTTTCTATTCTGAAGGTTCTCCAAAAAACAGTTAGGGAACAACCCAGTTAGTACCCTGTTGAGAACTGTGCTCATCTGCTTCCTGCCATCCAGTTTCTCTAGGTTGTTTCTAGGTCTTGGTGATGACCTTGCCTTGTGCCCTGGAATCAAAATAGTCACAATTGGACACTCCGTCAGCAATTCCACTTGGGGGATGGGGGGATATGCCTCGCTTAGCTGCAGCCCAGTACTCTGTGCTTCAGGTGGTCCTGGGAAATCCCCTGAACTAAGCTCTGTGCACTCAAGTCTCAGTGGCAACAGAGACATCTTTATACCAGCTAAGAAGGCAACTCTGCCCCCACAGCCACAGAAGAAAATGATTCAATTTTCCAACAATCCTCTTGGCTGAAGCCCCCAGCACCCACTTGTGCTTCAGTATCCCCTGATCTAACCTTTGTGCACTCCATAACTGAAATTTTTAAGAAAAACTTGAACTCTTAAAATTGGTATATCCTTAGGAAAATATTTTCACAGATTTATTCATTTTAAATATATTTGTTCTCAAATTTTGGATTGGGTATTACACACGTACACAAACCTGGGGGTCAAGGATGTTTTAACAGATAAAAAGTCTTGCTGCTGCACAAATATGCACACCTAGTTTAGATCCCCAAGACTCAGTAAGGCATGGGTGTATAGTTCTGGTCTGAGCACTGTGGCCATGGAGATAGGAGGGTTGTGTGCTTACTTGCAGCTGGTCTAGCTTAGAGTTCAGTGAAAGACCCAACATCGAGGATCTGAACTACTTCTATGCACGTGCACACACAAATGAACATTTATGCCCCATCCCCCCACAGGAATCTTGAAGACCAGAAACAAATACACATAGCACACTCAGAATTAGTAACTGAAAACTTAAAATTTTCATGAAATTGCGTTGGTTTAGTTGAGCAGATCATTGGAAAAACTCCATTTATGAGATATTTCCAGATCCCAGTTAACTAAATGAAGTCATCTTTTGTGAAACAGCTTTGCATTTAATGAAATGATTTTACAAACCTAATTTTTTCACATGTCCGTAGGCAGATATAATCATTATCAATTTATCACATGGGGTATTTAAATTCATATGAAGGATACAGCAGGGTTCTCTGCTGTGTTCAATTATAAGCTATTTTCTGGAAAACTGTGAGAGTATAAATCTGTAAATGTGATTAACCTCTGTGTCCTAGAAATTTTAGAGGAGTTATTCTAGGAGGAGGGGAAATTGTAAATAAAAATTTTACTGTATTTTTTTTATTTGGTTAAAAATATGGGGACTGGAGAGATGGCCTAGCGGTTAAGAGCGCCGACCGCTCTTGCAGAGGACCCGGGTTCGATCCCCAGCACCCACATGGCGGCCGAGAACCGTCTGAAACTCCAATTCCAGGAGAACTCCAGTTCCAGGGGAATCTGAGACCCTCTTCTGACCTCCGCGGCATTGCACGACACGGGTGCACAGACCTGCATGCAGACAGTACATTCATACACATACGGAAATAAATAAAATTAATAAAAAAAAAAAGTCATTAAAAAATATGCTTGCCTTTCCAAAACTCTCTCTCGCTCTCTCTCTCTTTCTCTCTATTGCCTCTCCAAAACTCTCTCTCTTTTTTCTCTCTATTGCCTTTCCCAAACTCTCTCTCTCCTACTCTCTCTCTCTCTCTCTCTCTCTCTCTATTATATATAATATATATATATTATATATTATATATATATATATTTAACATCATAGAGAAGAAAAGTGAAAGCTGTCGATTAGTTACCTTCTGACAGAAAACTTCTCATTCCCCTCCATTTTAACTCACATGTGACTTGAACTGGCTGAAATCCTCTAAAATTTCCAACTTACCCAGCCTTCTCTCTGAAGCATTTTCTGTTGCAAATACAGCTAAACCTGCTTCCTCAATTTCCATTTCTTTTCTAGCATGTAATTTCATCTGTTTGAGGTTTTTTTTTTTTTTTTTTTTTTTTTTTTTTTTTTTTTTTTTTGTTTTTTTTTTCTTTTTCGAGACAGGGTCTCCCTGTAGCCCCAGCTGTCCTGGAACTCGCTCTGTAGACCAGGCTGGCCTTGAACTTACAAAGATCCGCCTGCCTCTGCCTCCCAAGTGCTAGGACTAAAGGCGTGCGCCACCATGCCCAGCTCTGTTTGAGGTTTTAATGGGGTGGTGGGTTGGTTAGTTTTCTCCACATTCCAACATGAAGTATCAGTAACATAAGATCTTAGGCTAAACCTGCCAATATATTTTTTAATCTTTTTCAAAATATTAAAAAATAAGAACTTATGGTAAAACATTTTCACTTCTGGTGTTTTTCTGACATCACAATGCTTTATTGTCATTTAGATCATGTTAGCAGATTTTAATCATTCCATAGTTTTGATATGGTCTCCATGGCCTGCATTTAGCAGTAATGTGTTTCCTAGTCTGATATTCCTCTTTTAAAATGTAGGATATGATTCCGCTATACTGGCCTCCATGATACAGCCCAGGTAGTCCAACAATGGCAGTCTATATTCTGACGAGGCTGAAATCCCCTTAGCTGTTTAGACCACAAGCTGGGTATCTCAGTAGTCCCCATCTGGCATTGAAGGTTTGGAGGATTGTTGGAGAGACATGAGTCTTTAGTCCATATTTGAAGGTTAAAAAGCTGTCTCTCATGTCTTTGAGGAGTGCCAAAAGCAGTGGCAGCCACAGAATAGATGCACTTGCCAGTAAGAATTGAAGACAGTGCAAACAACAACAGTGCTCTCTTTTTTATCTTTTTGTCTTTTTACTAAGATCTCAAGTTCTATGTCTGCAATAGAGTTTCTCTGGTCTTACTGATTATTTCTAGTTGTACTTTCTTTTTTAATGCTTAAGGCCACAGAGCTAGTCCAGATTAATCAAGGTTTTTGTTTTCTCAAGGTCAAGATAGGACTCTTGCTCACTGAAATTCATTTGGGGGACCATGAGAGGGAAAGACCCCAGTGTGGGACACAGGAGCAGGATTGATGGTTGATTGGGCTTGCCAAGGAGGAACCTCCCAGCATCTCATATGTAGTAGCAATACATATGAGTTGGATAGACCAACAACAAAAGAACTGGAAAAAAAACTCTGCAAAGACTCAGAAAAAGTGCAGGACATGTATGGCAGAGTGCAGGGACTCGGGTGAGGTGGGATCATGGAAAGGTAAGCGACTCTGGATTCGATTGAGAAATGATGTATGACTTACGGAAAAAGTTTAATAACAATAAAAAATTGAAAAATAAATAAATAAATAAAATGTAAGACATGAAATAGCGTAGGACTTATCTGAGACATATAAAATGATTATTTTTCTTATTATTCAGAGAATAATTTCTTGGTTTCTGTGGTGGTTTGAATGAGGTTTCCCTGCAAACTATGTGGACACTTGGTCAGATGCTGGCACTGTTTTGTGAAGGCAGGGAATCCTTGCTGGAGGTCTGGCCTTGCTACAGCAAGCAGGTCACATCACGGGGGAGCAGGCTTTGAGATTTCTACCATGATGGACTCTTCTCCCTCTGGAACCACAAGCCTAATTAACTCTTCCTTGTATAAATTGCTTTGGTCACAGTGTTTTATCACAGCAACAGAAAAGTAAAGAATATAGCTTCTTTTTTTAAAAAAAACATTTTTTTAAATTTTTTTATGTATTTATTTTCTATGCATATGAATATACTGTCTGCATGTAGGTTTGTGAACCCATGTCGTGCAATGCTGTGGAAGTCAGAAGAGGGTGTCGGATTCCCTTGGAACTGGAGTTCTCCTGGACGATTCTCAGCCGCCATGTGAGTGCTGGGGATCAAACCAGGGTCGTCTGCAAGAGCAGTCGGCGCTCTTAACTGCTAGGCTATATCTCCAGTCCCAATAATATAGCTTCTATAACCAAATCTATACCACTGTACCTTTCAAGTAATTTATTATTCATATATATACACACATACTAATTTAGTTGTTACCTATTACCTTTCAAGGAGCCTAACAAAAATTAAGAGCAAATAGTTTTTTTTTAAATCTTTTTAAACACCTACATGTATTTACTGTGTGGAGGCAGTTCATGTGATGGAGCATCTCTGCAGATCAGTGGACAACTTATGGGAGTCAGTTTTCTCTCCTTCCAACATGGAAGTTGGAAGGGATCAAATGCAGACTATCAGGCATGGCAGCAAGTGTGTGTATCCACTGCGCCATCTTGCCAGCCCCAGTACAGCCCTTTAAAATATATATTGCCTATTTAGATTTGAGGAAGAAACTCCAGGAGATTCAGTCTTGATTTTGAGATGCTATTTATTTTGGTTCTTTGACTTATTCTTAAGGTGTAATATTTTCTTTATAATCATCCTTTCTTCCTGCTTAAAAATGAGAATCCATAACCAGGTGTGGTGGCACGCACCTTTAATCCTAGCTCTTGGGAGGCAGAGGCAGTCAGCCTGGTCTACAGAGTGAGTTTCAGGCCAGCTGGGGCTATAGAGAGACCCTGTCTCAAAAAGACCAAAAAAAACGAGGATCCATTTGGAAGCAGATATTCATATAATACAGTTTTCACTGCTCCCCTGAAACCATATGTAAAGAAATATTACCTACATGTTTTGAGCTTCCATTTGTGCATGTTACATTTCCCAGCTTTCTCACATTTAGTCGTTTAAGTCTTCTTCTTCAGATTCAGGTAGTAAAATGTTAGAACTTATGGTTAAATGGACAGAAGAGCTTCTGAAATATATTTTAATCAGAAATAGCTTGAAGTAGAAACCTCTGCCCAGTTTTGTGAAAGAAGTTGTACTAAATAAAAGCTAAGGAGCAAGTAAGAATTCAGATATATCCCCTAATAAAGACTGGTGCAGTATATGTGTTGTTGGCTATTCACCTAAAAATAGCTGCTTGGAATTGAGCCAGACTCAGCCAAGTTTGCCTAATCACCCTTTAGAGGTTTAAATTGCATAAACACTCAGTATTTAAATGTCCCTACACTTCTCATTTGCATGTCTGACAAACAACAGAAGCAATGGATAACTAAAACCAGAATGTGTTCAGTAAAAAGAAGAAACCTTGGAAAACAATTCCTGAAACAAAACTTTAGTAGAAGTTAATCAGTAAATCATGTCCTAACACCAGCTTCATAGAGCCAGTTTCAAGTGAGCAGGTTTCAGATACAGCCCATAATAGTCCTAGAACCTGATAGTTTATGTGTCCTACTCCTCAGGCACTTAGTACTTAAAGACCAAATACCAGGTATTTAAATGTCCTCACTTATCTGTGTGCCACTCAGCTATTGATTAAATATAAGAAAAGTTGGCCATTCACAAGTCTTAAGTCTGTCTTGTTCATAGAGAAAATACATTAGTGGTATGAAATGCTGCCTTCGATGCAGATTGTCCCATCCTCCTGGAAATTACCCTTATCCTGAACTGAGGGTAAACCCACTGGTGTACAGAGACTTGGCAAGTGCAAGGTTGACTTCTCAGAAGTTGTTCCCTTGAATGGCAGACATTTTGGGAAAAAAAAAAGATTTGTAGGCAGCCATTTTCTGCCTCCTGAACTGTGTAAAAGAAAATTCATCTGCAGAAAGTTAAGAGAGGAGAAGAGAGGGAGGGAGAGCAGGGTTACTGTGGATTTCAGAGTTCTATTGTTCCAGCACGTGCTGCTCATAAAACTCACTTGTGTTTTGCCTTGAATTCTGTAGAAAAGTAAACTAAACTGTGACACAGAAATGGACTTTTAAATTGTACTTTTGTTTAAGTTGGGTTCAGTTATTTCTATATAATTATAACCAAAAATAAATTTTGTCATACACCAAATCTTGAGGTAGGCTTCCAGGAGGCCAAGGGACCAAGTAGCCCATTTGAGCGTTGATAAAAGACATCATCTGTAACATAAGGAATTTCATAGAAATATATATATATATATATATATATATATATATATATATATATATATTATTTTCTGTAAGCAAATCAATATTTATTGTAGAGATGTTTCCTAATTATTTTTCTTTGCATTTTTGGCTCCATGTTCTCTTCTACTTATATCCCACCAGGAACTCATTTACCACTTTCCCTTAGGAGCACTGATTTGTATTGGTAAAGATGGCCACCATTGCATTAAATTTCAACATATTTTGGTAGACTATTTCACTTTCTCCTATTACCAGCAGCTTTCTGGGTTTCTGTGTGTCCTCTACATTAGCCAGTCGTCTTAGGTTCTCCAAACTCCAGCAATAAGATCTAGCAATACCACATACTTCAATTTTTTTACAGAAAGAAAATGAGAGGCAGCTCAGCACTTGGGGAATAGGTAAGCACAACACAAGGCGGGCTCATCACTCCCCTGGGCATGGCCTGTTGCCTGCCAGCCAGCCATACCTGGCCCAGCTTGCACAGCGGCCAGCCAAGTCACACAGCCAGCCAGACACCCACCAGGTCCAGAGAGAGGAGGCATCATGGCATCTGGGGAATAGGACTTCTGGAGAACCTCCAGACCAGAAAGGGAAGAGCCAGGTGAACTTCCCAATATATAACCAAAAGGGAAAACCAGAAACCTAATACAACCAGCCCTCAATAAACCAAGGAGAAGACAATGAATATATCTTTGGGAAACAAGCAATTAAGCTTTCAACACTGTGAAGAAACATTTGAGATTCACACCAGAATACAAACAATAAATCAAACCCACATGTGAAAAACACAAAGGAAAAGCAACATGGGAAAAGCACATAATACCTCTCCACCAGATGCTGCCAGTCCTATAGAAGATCCCTACAACAATATCTCCTGAAGGAACGCAGGACAAGGATCTTAGAAGAAAAATCACAGACATAATAAAAGAAATCAAAGAATATAAAGAACAAATCAAAGAACTAAAGGAGGAGAATGAAGAACTCAGTAAGGAACTAGAGGGAAAGAATGACAAACTCCAGAAGGAAATAGAAACACTGACAAGATCCCTTGCTGAAATGAAAAGGGAAACAGACCAGCAAAACAAGGAGCTACAAGAAGAGGACAAGCTACAAAAAGAAGTGGAAATACTAAAGAAATCACAGGATGAAATGAAAAAGGAAAATGAGCACTCATCCAATCAATAGGAAAGAATGGGAGAAAGCCTCAAAATGAGATTAGATGAAGCCGAAAATAGAATATCATACCTGGAAGATAGGAAGGAAAACTAGAAAGCTCATACAAAGATTATAAATAAAAATAAATAAAACACACACAAGAATGGAACAATCAGAAAATTTGGAACACTATGAAAAGACCAAACCTCTGAATTATAGGGATAGACGAAGGAGAAAACGCCTCTGTTAACGGTATTGAACAGATCTCCAACAGAATAATAGAAGAAAGTTTCCCTAAACTGAAAAGAGACAAACCCACACAAATACAAGAATCACATAGAACTCCAAATAGACAGGGTCAGAAAAGAATCCCCCACACCATATCATAGTTAAAACACTAGACACCCTAAACAAAGACAAGATACTGAAAGCCACAAGAGAAAAAGAGCAAGTTACATATAAAGGAAAACCAATTGGAATTACAGCTCACTTCTCAGGGCAAACTTTGAAGGCCAGAAGAACATGGACTAATATAGTCTCAGTATTAAATGACCATAGATGCCAACCCAGATTGCTATACCCAGCAAAAATATCAATTATAGTTGAAGGAGAAAGAAAAATTTTTCATGACATAAACAAGATCAAATAATATATGTCCAAATAACCAACCCTTCAGAAAATACTCAAAGCAATTCAAAGGACAGAGGAAAGGAGCACCTATCCCAAATCAGCTAAAGAAAGAAATAAATAATACAATAACTGTAAAAATACAAACCTAGACCAAGAATGCAAACAGAAAATAAGGTGAAAGGAAGAAACCCATCTCTCAATAATAACCTTAAATAATAATGGTCTAAACTCCCCAATCAAAAGACATAGACTAGGAGAATGGACTAGGAAACAGAATCCATCTATATGCTGTCTATAAGAAACCCATCTCACCCGCAAGGACAGGCACCAACTTAAAGTGAAAGGATTAAAAAAGATATTCCATGCAAATAGTACCAAAAAGCAAGCAGGAGTTGCCATTCTAATATCAGTTAAAATAGACCTCAAAGTAAAGCTAATCAGAAAAGACAAAGAAGGCCATTACATCCTTATAAAAGGAATAATTAATCATGATTTCACAATCATAAAAATATATGCACCAAACTCAGTTGCACTGAACTTTATAAACACAATCCTGCAAGACCTTAAAGCACAGATTAATCCCAGCACGCTAATAGTGGGTGACTTCAATACACCACTGAGCTCTTTAGATAAATCAACTGGACAAAGAATAAACAGAGAGATAATCTGAACTGAGCAATGCATTACTCCAAATGGACTTCACAGACAGATACTGAATATTCAACCCAAACACCAGAGAATATTCTTTCCACAAATATAAAAGGATTCAAATAATTTCATGCATTATGTCAGACCACAGTGCAATAAAGCTCAATATCAACACCAGGATAAGCCCTACAGTCAAAAGAACAAATGGAGACTAAGCAACACATTCCTGAATAATAAATGGGTCAAGGAAGAAATAAAGAAAGAAATAAAAGCATTTTTAAAACTCGAAAATGACAACACAACACAACACAACAAAACCTATGGGATACTTTTAAAAGCAGTCCTAAGAGGGAAGTTTATAGCCCTGTTTAAAAAAAGAAACACACACACACACACACACACACACACACACACAGAGAGAGAGAAAGAGCACAAATGATCTAACAATGCAGCTAACAACATTGAGAAACAACAATAAATGAACCCCAAACCCAACAGAGAGGAAGAAATAACAAAAATCAGAGCAGAAATCAATGAAAGAGAAACAAAGAAAACAATACAAAGAATCAATGAATCCAAAAGTTGCTTCTTTAAAAGGATAAACAAGATAGACAGACCACTAGCCCATTTAACCAAAAGAAAAAACAGCAACCCTAAATCAACAGAATTTGTGAAACATCCCAACAGACAACAAAAATATCCAGACAATCATACAGGAATACTTCAAAACCCTATACTCTACTAAATTTGAAAAGCTAAGTGAAATGGATGAATATCTGAAATCCTGGAATTCACCAAAGCTTAACAAAGAAGAGGTTGACAGCTTAAACAGACCCATAATATTTGAGGAAATTGAAAATGTAATTAAAAACCTCCCAACTAAAATAAGCCCACTCCCAGATGGTTTCATCGCAGAATTCTACAAAACATTTATAGAGGACTTACAAACATTACTACTCAAACTGTCTAGAAGGATACAGAGGGAAATCCCCCGAATTCCTTCCATGAAGCCAATATCAGCCTAATACTCAAAGCAGGCAATGATACAACCAAAAAAGAAAATTATACGCCCATCTTATTAATGAACATAGATGCAAAAATGCTCAAGAAAATACTTGCAAACCGCATACAGACCCACATCAAAAAAATCATCCATAGGGGCTGGAGAGATGGCCTAGCAGTTAAGAGCGCCAACCACTCTTGCAGAGGACCCGGGTTCGATCCCCAGCACCCACATGGCGGCCGAGAGCCGTCTGAAACTCCAATTCCAGGAGAGCTCCGGCTCCGGGGGAATCCGAGACCCTCTTCTGACCTCCGCGGCATTGCACGACACGGGTGCGCAGACCTGCATGCAGACAGTACATTGATACACATACAGAAATAAATAAAAAATAAAAAAAAAATAAAATAAAAACCTTATAAAAAAATCATCCATAATGACCAAGTTGGTTTCATACCAGAAATGTAGGGATGGTTCAACATATGTAAATCAATAAATATCATAAAATACATAAATGGACTGAAAGACTAAAACCACATGATCATCTCAATTGATGCAGAAAAATCCTTTGACACAATCCAGCATCCCTGCATGTATAAAGTTCTAGAGGGAATTGAACTGGAGGGAACATTCCTCAACATGATCAAAGTCATATACACAAAACCCACAGCCAACATCATCCTAAATGGAGAGAAGTTAGAAGCATTCCCCCTTCAAGGCAGGAACCAGGCAAAACTGCCCCCTGTCACAACTCCTCTTCAATACAGTGCTTGAAAGTCTTGCTAGGGCAATAAGGCAAAAAAGGGAAATTAAAGGAGTATTAATTGGAAAAGAGGGAGTCCAACTATCCCTTTTTTGCAGATGATATGATACTTTACCGAAGGGATGCTAAAAACTCCACCAGAAAACTCTTAGAAATGATAAAGACTTTCAGTAAATTGGTGGGATACAAAATTAACCTAGAAAAATCAGTAACTTTTCTTTACACCAACAACAAGCAACAGAACAAAGATTATAAGGAGACCTTCCCAATCACAATAGCCTCAAAAACAATAAAATACCTCGGAACAAACATAACCAAAGACACCAAAGATATCTACATCAAAAAATTTAAATCCCTGAAGAAGGAGATTGAAGAAGACTTCAGAAGATGGAAAGACCTCTCATGCTCATAGATTGGAAATATTAATAGAGTAAAAATGCCCATTCTACCCAAATTAATATACAGATTCAATGCAATCCCAATTTAAATCCTCAAGAGTTTCTTCACAGACTTAGGAAAATTTCCTTAAATTCTTATGGAAAAACAAAAGACCCCAAATGGCCAAAGCAACCCTGAGTGAAAAGAGGAATACAGTGTGGATCACTATACCAGATTTAAAACTATATTACAGGGCTATAGTCATAAAAACAGCCTGGCACTGGCACAAAAACAGACCTGTAGACCAATGGAACAAAATTGAAGATCCAAACTTGAGCTCATACAAGTTCAGCTACTCATATTTGACAAAATTGCCAAGAAGACACAATGGAGGAAAGACAGCATCTTCAGCAAATCTAGTTTGCAAAACTGGATCACCACTTGTAGAAGAATAAATTTAAATCCCTGCCTCTCACACACTGTACAAAAATCAACTCCAAATGTATCAATGAACTCAATGTGAAATATGAAACTCCGAAGGTAATAGAAGAAAATGTTGGCAGCAACCTACAAGACATGGGTAGGAAAAGATTTTCTAAATCAGACAATAGATATGCAGGAAATAAGGTAGAAATTTGACAAGTGGGACATCATTAAACTCAAAAGCTTTTGTACGTCAAAAGAAACAATCAGTGAAGTGAAGAGAAAACCCACAGAGTTGGAGGAAGCCTTCACTGCTGATACATCTGACAGAGCATTAACTTCCAGAATATATAAACTACTCAAAAAAGAAAAAAAGAAAAAAAAAAAACAAAGAAGTAAGAAAACAAATGAGCTGAACAGAGACTTCACAAGTGAGGAAGTAAACATGGCTGAGAAACATCTTAAAAAGTGTTTTAACATCATTAATAATTAAGGAAATGGAAGTTGAAGCCACTTTAAGACATTATCTCACTCTGGTAATACTGGCTAGGATCAAGAAAGCAAATGATACCAAGTGCTGGAGAGGTTGTGGGGAAAGGGGAACACTCATCCACTGCTGGTGGGAATGTAAAATCATATAACCACTATGGAAAGCAGTGTGGAGAACCCTTAAAAAACTCAAAATGAGCCTAACCTGACCCAGCCATACCACTTCTGGATATATACCTACAAGACTCATCCTATTGCAAAGATACATGCACATCTATGATTACAGCAGTTCTTTTCACAATACCAAAGAGTTAAAACCAACCCAAATGCCCCTCAACTGGTGACTGGATAACAAAAGTGTGGTATATCTACGGGATGGAGTTTTATGCTGCTGTAAAGAAAGATGACATCATTAGATTTGCATGTAAATGGATAGAACTGGAAGTCACTATGCTAAGTGAAGTAACACATTCCCAAAAAATAAATGGTGAATGGTTTCCCTCATTTGTGGATGCTAGAACCAAATCCCACAATTGAAAGAAAAGCTGAGCAATGCTATTGTTATATTTCTTTCTATCTGAAAGCAACTGTGATGTTATATGCTAAGTGAGTAAACAGAGTCCCAGAAAAATAAATAAGGAATGGTATCCCTCATTTGTAGATGTTAGCATCAATTAAGGTAAACAGAGTAACATTAATGTTATATTTCCCTCCATCTAAAAGCAATTGTGCTCTTAGAATGCCAATCCCTTAATGGGCTCTAGAATTAACCTACTATCTATTTTCAGACTTTATGATTTTAGTACAAGGATGGAGAGTATGTTTGCATATTTTAAAGCAATATAAAACTAAAAGGGAAAATGTGAATCCCAAAATATGATTTGGAAATAACATAGTTTATTTTCAGATGACATTATTTTAGTACATGTGTGACATACATAAATGCATATGTTAAAACAACATGGATTGGAGGGACAACAACAGCAAAAGAACTGGGACAGGGAGCTGACTGAAACAGTACAGTTCTTCCCTCCAAAAAATAATCTGCTTTGAAAAACTTTGAAAAGACTGAGAAGGGGAAACAGGACATGTATGGCAGACTGCATGAACTTGGGAGGGGAGGGGGGCATGGAGGGGGAAATGAGTCTGGACGGAACTGAGAAGTGATGTATGAAATGCACAAAACTTCAACAAAAGTTTCTTTTTTTTAAGACAAAGAAAGTAACGGAATTTATTTTAACATAATTCCTGACTTAGGGTGAGCCCCAGTGTTCTCTGCTTTGATATTTACATTCTAGTTCAGTGTCTGTATGAACAACAATTATGTATATGCCCTGCTATCTATCAAAGTTAAATGAACATGCATAATTTATTAGCATGACCTTTAGATTTCTCAAATGACCAATATCCCCAAACACATTTTACACTTCAAGAAACAAAAGACCATCCTTTATTTAAAAAGCGCTATTACATCTACTAGTATAGACTCAGTTATTTTCACTTAGAATGTCACATGCCATTTCTAATAATCACAGTTTCTACCAACATGCTGAATAATTTCCATTGTTCTGGCTCATCCTCTGGTATAGAAGTTTAGTTTGATTTGGGGCTTTTGTTTCTTTGTTTTAATGTTCTACTTTAGTAATTTTAGTCCTGTGTTATAAATTCACTCCATCTTACTATAAATATAAAAGAAACAGACATTTAGGGAACCAATATTTAAAATTTGTATTTAATGACAGCATAATATTTTTTACAATGAATTGTTTAGAACTTAATACATGTAGAAAATATACAATTGTAAGCACACATTCTTTCTGATGCTACATGGAATTTATTTTCATAAATTTATGAGTTCCTGGATTATTACTGACTCAGGAGGAAAGAGTTCCATATTAAAATTACAACTGCATGGTACACAGAAAACAAAAATATCTCTTCCATAAAAATTAATGTAAAATTGTTCAAACACAATAGCCACTAGGATAATTTCCTGGAGAACATTTTAGGTATATGTTCTACCTATTATGATAGTCCTGTGTAGCTACTGAGATAGAAATATGTCCTGAGACAGTATGAGTGCTAAAGTTAATTTTAAATTTTATTTAAGTTTTAATTTTTTCATCATTTATTTCATGTTCACATGAAGGCACCTGAGTGTATGTGTACCTCTACCATGTGTATGTAGTCTCTACATGGGCCAGTAAAGGGTGTTGAATCCACTAGAGGTAGAGATATAGGATTTGTGAGATACCTTTTGTGGTAGACAAGATCAAAAAAGAAACTAGCCATAGCATATCACACTAAAAACTAAATGTGCAGAACAAAGAGGAAATGCTAAAAGTTGTAAAAGAAAAACAAGTCATATATAAAGGAAAACCAATTAGAATTACAGGCTACTTTTCAATGCAAACTATGGAAGCCTGATGAGCCTGGACCCAAGTATTCCCAGTTTTAAATGACCATAGGTGCCAAGCCAGAATACTTCACCCAGCAAAAATGTCTATTATAGTTGAAGAAGAAAGAAAAATCTTCCATGACATAAATAGCCTGGAACAATTCAAGTTCAGAGAAACCATCCTGCCAAGAATACTTTAAGCAATCCAAAGAGCTGAAGAAAGAAACGTCAGAAAGAAACTAAATGAAGGTATGTCTGTGGAAACAAAAAGTTAGTCCAAGAATCTAAACAGAAATTAAAGTGAGAACCAATTCAAATATTTCAGTAATAACTTTAAATATCAATGACTGAACTCCCCAGTCACTATACACAGATAAGTTGAATGGATAAACAAACAAAATCCATCTTTTTGTTGTCTGCAAGAAATATCTAAAATTCAAGGACAGGCAGTACCTTAAGGTAAAAAAAAAATGGAAAAAAAATGTTCCAAACAAATGGCACTAAGAAGCAAGCAGGAGTTCCAGTTCTAATCTATGACAAAGAGATATTAAACTAAAACTAATAAGAAGAGCTAAAGATGATTACTTCATTCTTCTTAAGGAACAATTAACTAAGACAATAATATAATCATGAACATATATGCACCAAGCTCTGATACACCCAATTTCATAAGTTCCATACTGGAGAACTTTAAGACACAAATTAATCCAAATTCACTAGGAGTTGGGAGACTTTAGTACTCCATTATTTCCATTAGACCAATCAACTTGACAAAGAATAAACAGAGAAACTTCTGAATTAAACTGTACCATACATCAAATGGATCTAAATCATATCTACTGAATATTTCACCCAAGCAACAAAGAATATACTTTCTTTTTCTTGCCACATGGCACTGTTTTCAAAATTATCCACAGACTAGGGCACAAAACAAACCTCAAAATAATCAAGAAAGAAAGAAAGAAAGAAAGAAAGAAAGAAAGAAAGAAAGAAAGAAAGAAAGAAAGAGAGAGAGAGAGAGAGAGAGAGAGAGAGAGAAAGAAAGAAAGAAAGAAAGAAAGAAAGAAAGAAAGAAAGAAAGAAAGAAAGAGAGAGAAAGGAAATGACTCCATGTATTCTATTAGAACACTATGCAATAAGCTTAAAATCAGCAATGGAAGAAGCCCTAGTAACTACATGATCTCATGGAAACTAAGTAACACACTCCTGAAAATGAATGGTTCAAAGGAAAAATTAAGAAAGAAATAAAATTATTCCTATAATTTAAAAAGGACCATACAACACAACAAAAACCTCTGGGAACCTTTAAAAGCAGTCCTAAGAGGAAAATTTATAGCTCTAAATGCCTATATTAAAAATAAAAAAATAGCAACAATAAATGACAACATTACAACTCAAGACTCTGGAAAATCAAGAAAAAAAATTGAAACCCAAAATGTCCTTTTTGTTTTCTGTAAGAAACTCGTAAAACCTTCAAAGATAGACACTACCTTAGGGTAAAAATATGGAAAACATATTCCAAGCAGTTGGCAATAAGAAACAAGCAGAAGTACCAATCCTAATATCTGAAAAAAAAAAAAGACTTCAATTAGAAACTAATCAGAAGAGATAAAGACTATCACGTCATTCTGATCAAAGGACTATCTGACAAAAAATATATTACAAACATGAACACATATGCACCAAACTCTGGTGCAACCAATTTCATAAAAATAATACAATAAGACACAGATTAACTCTAACACGGTCATATTAGGGGACTTCATTAACACAATTTTTCCAATAGTCTGGTCAAATGGATCTAAGAGACATCTTCTGAATGTGCCATCCAAGCATCGAAGAATAAAATTTCTATTTAGAAGCCCATGGAACTTTCTCTAAAATTGACCACATACTGGAGAACAAAACAACACTAATAAAAATAATCAAAGTAATTCCATGCATTCTATCATACCGCAATAAAATAAAGCTTAAAAATCAATCGAATAAGTGACTGTAGTAAATATGAACTCACCGTAATAAAAAGTACACCTGAGTGATAAATGGGTCAAATAATAAAATAAGGAAGAAAGAAAAGTATTCCTGGAAGTAAATCAGAAGGATAATACAACAAAGAAAATCTCTAGAACACTTTAAGAACAGTTTTAAGAAGGACGATGATAGCTCTAAGGGCTTCAGTTTAAAAAAAGTCAGAAAAAGCCCAAGCAAATGATTTTATATTGCAACTCAATACTCTTCAAGAGCAACAATAAGTGAAATTCAAATCAAACAGATATGAAAAAAATAACAAAAATCGCAGCAGAAATTAATGAAATCTAAACGAAGGAAACAGTACAAAGAATCAATGAGTCAAAGAGCTGCTTCTTTGTAAAGATAAACAAGATAGATAGAACCTTATCCCAGTTAACCTAAAGAAAGAAAAAGCAACCAAATCAACAAAATTAGAGATGAAAGTAGAAACATCACAGCATACAACAAACAGATCTAGAACATTAGATGAGGATATTTTAAAAACGTATACTATGTTAGATTTGAAAACCTAAAAGGAATTGTTAGTTATCTAAATCCACGGGAATCACTGAAGCTAAATTAAGACTTCAACAACTTGTACAGACCCATAACATATATGGAACTTGAAACATTAATACAAAACCTCCCAAATAAAATAGCACATGCACAGATGGATTTACAGCAGAATTATACCAAACTTTTAAGGAATACAACAAATATTACTTGAATTATTCAAAAAGATAGAGAAATCTGAAATTCTTCCTATGAAGCCAGCATCGATCTAATTCCAAAACCAGGAAAAGTCACAGCAAAAAGAAAAGGCCCATTTCCTTAATGAATATGATGAAAAAAATTCTTGCAACACTTGCAAACTGCATAAAAGCATACATCAAGAAGATCATCCACCATGATAAAGTCAGCTTTATTCCAGCGAAGCAGACATGGTTCAATATATTTAAGTCAGTAAATGCCATACATCATGTAAATAGATTCAAAGACAAAGATAACATAGTCTCTATACAGAAGTAGAAAAGGCCTTTAATAAAATTCAACATACATTTATGTTTAAAGTCCTACAGGGAACTGGTCTGGAAGGAACACGCCTCAAAATAATAATAGTTATATGCAACTAACCCACAGCCAACACCATTCTAAAGGGAAATATTCTGGTAGCATTCCCATGAAAATCAGTGATGCCCGCTATCTCCTTTTTAATATAGAGCTTGAAACTCTTCTTAGAGAAATAAGAAAAGAGAAGGAAATTAAAATTGTACTAATTGGAAAATAAAAGGTCAAATTATCCCTTTTTACAGATGATACAATATGAGAGGCAAAAATTCAATGGAAAAAATCTGAGAAATGATTAATATTTTCAGTAAAGTTAGAGGTCATAAAATTAATGTGAGGTTATAAAATTAATGTATGCTGGGCGTGGTGGCACACGCCTTTAATCCTAGCACTTGAGAGGCAGAGGCAAGCGGATCTTTGTGAGTTCAAGGCCAGCCTGGTCTACAGAGTGAGTTCCAGGACAGCTGGGGCTACAGGGAGACCCTGTCTCGAAAAGACCAAAAAAAAAAAAAAAATTAATGTACAAAAATCAGTATCCTTACTATACACCAAAAACAAGCAATTGGAAAAAGAGTACATAGAAAAACAAACATAATTTATAATAAGCTCAAAAATATCTTGGAATAAACCTGACAAAAGACATTAAAAATCTCTGCAATGAAAATTTTAAATCTTTAAACAAAGAGATTGAGGAAGACACCAGGAGATGGAAGGATCTCCCATGTGCAAGTATTGGAAGATTTAATATTGTGAAAATTGCCATCTTAGGAAAAGCAATACGTAGATTTAATGCAATCCTAATCAAAATCCCCATCACATTCTTCATATAATTAGAAAAAAGTCACAAAATTCATATGGAAGCACTAACGACCCTGAATAGCCAAAGCAACCCTGACCCCCAAAAGCAATCCCCCTGATTACTATACCATATTTCAAAGTATATAACAGAGCGATAGTCATAAAACAACATTGTACTGGCAAAAAAAGAGCCATAGATTAATGAAATAAAATTGAAGACCCAAATATGAGTACCTGAAGGTTCAGCCACCTGATATATGACAAGTGGGCCAAAAACACTCACTGGAGGAAAGACAGTATCTACATCAAATGGCTCTTTCACTGTGTACATAAGTCAACACCAAATGGATCCAAGTCCTCAATGTGAAACCTGAAACTCTGAAAAAAGTAGAAGAAAATATTCGCAGTAACTTGAAAATTATATGTGTAGGAAAGAATTTCAAAGACAGGCACAATTTGCTCAGGAATTAAGGTCAACCATCAACAAGCAGGAACTCATTAAATTAAAATGCTCCTGTACAGCAAAAGAAACAACCACAGAAGTGAACAAAAAACACTCAGAGAGAAAATCTTCACTAGTGACACATCTGACAGAAGTGTAATGTCCAGAGTATATAAAGAACTGAAAAAACAAACAATCAATAAAACAAGTGACCCAACTAAAAGGCTGGCTAAGGATTTGAACAGAGAGTTCCTCAAGGAAGAAACAAAGATAGTATTCAACATTGCTAGGAATTAAGGAAATGCAAATTTAATAAACTTCAAGACTTCATCTTACCACAATCACCCTGGCTAAGATCAAGAGAATAAGTGATAATAATCCTGGATACTATGTGGTTAAAGAGGAACACCTATTCACTGCTTGGTGGGATTGCAAACACAAGCAACTCTTATGGAAAGCAGTGTGGAGGACTGGTTAATTGTTTCTTTTATAAGAATGAAGTGTTCACCTCAGTTACATCTGACAAAGCATTGATTTTCATAATATAGAAACTACTCAAAAAAAAAAAAAAGAAAAGAAAACAAATGAATCACTCAAAAGATGGAGCAAAGAGTTGAACAGAGACTTCGCAAGTGAGGAATTAGAGATGGCTGAGAAACATCTTAAAAAATGTTCAACGTGGCTCATAATTAAGGAAATACAAATTAAAACCATTTTAAGATATCATCTCACTCCAATAAGATTGGCTAGAATCAAGAAAACAAATGATACCAAGTGCTGGAGAGGTTGTGGGGAAAAGGGAACACTTATCCATTGCTGATGGGAATGTAAACTTGTACAGCCACTATGCAAAGCAGTGTGGAGAACCCTTGGAAGACTCAAAATAAGCTTATTACCTGACTCAGTCATACCACTCCTGGGTATATACCAACAAGACTCGTCTTACTGCAGAGATACATGCACAGCCATGTTTACTGCAGCTCTGTTCACAATAGCAAAAAGCTGGAACCAACCTAAGTGCCCCTCAACTGACTAGTGGATAGAGATAATGTGTACATCTACACGATGGAGTTCTATGCAGCATTAAAGAAAGATGACATCATGAACTTTGCAGGTAAATGGATGGAACTAGAAGATATTATGTTAAGTGAAGTAACACAGTCCCGGAAAACCAAAGGATGAATGGTATCCCTCACCTGTGGACGCTGGCACCAATTACCTAGTTGTGTTTCTTGTGCAGGGCTCCTTGAGCTTTTGTACAAGTAGTTGGGAGTGATGCATACTGGAAAGAACAACAAGAAGAACAACAGAAAAGACTGCATCAAAGAACTGACTGAAACGGTGAATTTCTGCTGGAAACAGTCAAAGTCTGCATCAAGAGTTTTGAGAAAGACTGAGAAAAAGGCAGAATGCATGAACTCTGGTGGGATGTGAGGGTAGGGAAAGGAACATGGGTCTAGATTTGATTTGTAACATAATCTTGTACAAAAATATAAATAAATAAATAAATAAATAAATAAAATGAAGTTTATACAGACCCACATCAAAAAGACCATCCATCATGACCAAGTTGGATTCATACTAGAGATCTGGGGATGGTTCAACATATGTAAATCAACAAATATCATAAAACACATAAATGGACTGAAAAACAAAAACCACATGATCATCTCAATTGATGCAGAAAAAGACTTTGACAAAATCCAGCATCACTTCATGTTTAAAGTTCTAGAGGGAACTGGACTGGAAAGAAAATACCTCAACATGATCAACGCTATATACAACAAACCCACTGCCAACATCAACCCAAATGGAGAAAAATTAGAACATTACCCTTAAAGGCAGGAACCCAGCAAGGCTGCCCCCCCATCACCACTCCTCTTCAATATAGCGCTTGAAATGCTTGCTAGGGCAATAAGGCAACAAAGGGAAATTAAAGGAGTACTAATTGTAAAAGAGGAAGTAAAACTATCCCTTTTTGCAGATGATATGATAGTTTACCTAAGATATGCTAAAAACTCCACCAGAAAACTCTTACAAATGAATAAAACTTTCAGTAAAGTGGTGGGATACAAAATAAACCTAGAAAAATGAGTAGTCTTCTTTTACACCAACAATAAGCAACTGAAGAAGGAATATAAGGGACCTTCCCAATCACAATAGCCTAAAAAAAAAAAAAAAAAAACAAAAAAAAAACAAAAAAAAAAAAAAAAAAAAAAAAAAAAAAAAAAAAAAAAAAAAAAAAACAAAAGTTTTAAAACCCAGAAGAAGATTGAAGATGACATCAAAAGGTGGAAAGGCCTCCCATGCACATGGATTGGAAAAATTAATATAGTAAAAATGTCCATTCTACCCAAATTAATATACAAATTCAATGCAATCCCAATCAAAATCCCCATGAGCTTTTTCACAGACTTGGAAAAAAATCCTTAAATTCATGTGGAAAAAACAAAAAACCTCGAATAGCTAAAGCAACCCTCCAAAAAGTGCAATACAGACTTCAACCTATATTACTGGGCTATGGTCATAAAGACAGCCTGGTACTGGCACAAAACAGTCCCATTGATCAATGGAACAAAATTGAAGATCCAAACTTGAGCTTATATAATTTTAGCTACCTCATATTTGACAAAGGGACTAAAAAGGTTCAATGGAGGAAAGATAACATCTTCAGCAAATTGTGCTGGTGAAACTGGATCACCATTTATAAAAGAACACAATTAAATCCCCACCTCTCACCCTGTACAAAAATCAACTCCAAGTGGATCAAAGATCTCAACCTGAAACCTGAAACCCTGAAAGTGATAGAAGAACATGTTGGCAGTAACCTACAAGACATAGGCATAGGAAAAGACTTTCTAAACCAGCCCCAGCTGCACAGGAAATAAGGTCAACAGCAGATAAGTGGGACCTCATCAAACTCAACAGCTTCTGTAAAGCAAAAGAAACAATCAAAGAAGTGGAGAGAAATCCCATAGAATGGGAGGAAACATTCACCACTGAAACATCTCACAGACCATTAACATCCAGAATATATAGACTACTTTAAAACATAGAAGAAAAAAAATGGTCTACTCAAAAGATGGAGTAAAGAACTGAACAGAGACTTCAAAAATAAGGAAGTAAAAATGGCTGAAAAACATCTTTAAAATGTTCAACGTTGTTAATTATAAGTAAATGTAAATTAAAACCACTCTAAGGTATCATTTCACTCCAATAAGCCTGGCCAAGATCAAGAAAACAAAAGACACTAAGTGCTGGTGAGGTTTTGGGGAAAAGGAACACTCATCCACTGCTAGTGGGAATGTAAACTCATACAACCACTATGGAAAGCAGTATGGAGAATCCTTAAAAGACTCAAAATGAGCCTGTCACCTGACCCAGTCAGACCCTTCCTGGGTATATATCCACAAGACTTATCCTGCTGCAAAGATTCATGCACAGTTATGTTTATTGCAGCTCTCTTCACAATAGCAAAGAACTGGAACCAATCCAAATGCCTCTCAACTGATGACTGCATAACAAAAGTGTGGTATATCTACACAATGGAGTTCTATGCAGCATTAAAGAAAGATGACATCATGAACGTTGCAGGTAAATGGATGGAACTTCAAACCATTATGCTAAATGAAGTAACACAGACCCAGAAAAAATTGGGTGAATGGTTTCCCTCATATGTGAATACTGACACCAAATCCCCAGTTAGCAGGCAAATTGTTCAGCTTTATTATTATATTACTTTGTATCTGAAAGCAACTCTGCTGTTATAATGTGAATCTCTTTACAGGCTCTAGAATCCACCTATTACTTATATTCAGACATTGCAATTACCATATGGGGGGGAAGGTATGTATTCATATTGCAGCGTAATATAAAATTAAAGGAAAAAAGGTGAACCCCAAAGCATATTTTGGAATTAACATAGCATTTATTCCCAAAGGTCATAATTTTGATACATATGTGTTGTTTAAATAGGCATAATTTGGAGTAATACAAAGGGGAGGGAACAACAACAACATAAGGGCTGAATCAAAGAGCTGACCGATACAGTTAAATTCTGCTCAAATCAACACGCCTCTGCAGAAAAATCCTAGGAAACACTGAGAGAAAGATACAAGATATGTATGGCAGAATGCATAAAGTGGGGTAGCGGTGGGGCAGGGAGAGGGGAATGTAGCCAAATTGAATTGAAATATGATGAATAAAATATACAAAATGTCAATAAAAAGAACATAATTAAAAAAGAAATGCATAAAACTCAAAATATACAGGGACTGTGGATGTGCCTAAGATCTATTTTATGAAATGCACAAAAAATTCAATAAACAATATAAATCGAGAAAGTAAGCTTCTAAATTAGTGACATGACCCTCTTTATCTCTTCTTATTGATTTTAGTTTGAAGTCTATTTTGTCTGATATTAGAATAGCAACCCCTGCTTGCTTCTTAAAGCCATTTGCATGGAATATTTATTTTCCATTCTTTGACCTTAAGATAGTGCATGTCTTTGAAGGTGAGATGGTTTTCTTGCAGACAGCAAAAAGATGGATTTTGTTTCTAAATCCATACAAGTAGTCTATGCCTCTAGATTAAGGGTCTCAGTCCATTGATATTTAAAGTGACTATTGAAAGATGTATACTGCTTTCTAAAATTTCGGTTTCTGGTGCATTTTCCTTCTAGGTTTGTATTTCCACAGTTATACCATCATTAAGTATTTTCTGTTGCTGTTTCACTATAGTCATTCCTTCCTTCTGCTCTTTGTATTGCTTCAATTATTCTCTGAAAAGCTGGTTTTCTGGACATGAATTCTTTCAGCCTGTTTATGTCATGAACAATTTTCCTTTCTCCTGCAACTGTAATAGACATTTTTGCTGGGTAAAGTATTGTGAGTTGACATCTATAGTCATTTAGAACTGGGAACACTTTGGTCCAAGTTCTTCTGGCTTTCATCATTTGCATCAGAAAAGTCAGCCATAATTCAGGTGGGTTTTCCTTTACATATGACTAGTTATTTTTCTTTCGAAGTTTTCAGTATTCTCTTTGTTTTGAACATATATTGTTTTTCCTATTATATTCTGTGGGAAATTTCTTTTCCGGTCCTGTCTATCTGGTGTTCTATGTGCTTCTTATATTTGTATGGGTATATCATTCCTTAATTTAGGGAAATTTTCTTCCACAACCCTATTGAATATCTGGTAAATACCATTATCCTGAGATTCTTCTCCTTCACCTATACCTATGATACATAGGTTTCGTCTTTTCATGTCCCACATTTCCTGACTATTCCATTCCTGTTTTTTTTTTAATTCATAATCTTTGCTTGAACAGACTTATTCTTCCATGTTTTCTTCCAGTCTTGATATTCTGTTTTCTATTTCATTCATTCTGTTACTGAGGCATTCTCCCATCCATTTCAGATAGATTATTGAGTGTTCCACTTCTTTTTTCATTTCAGCCTGTTTTCTTCAGTATATGTGTATCTCTTGTGAATTCATTCTGAAGTTTATCATCATCTTCTTTTAGGTTATCCCTGTCTTCTTTTAGCTTTTAGTTTTTTGATTTGTTTGTTTCTCTGCTCTTTAATTTTCTTACATTATCTTATCATGTTTTTATACTTCTTTAAAGATCTGTGTCCTGGGCTACATCTAGGGGTCCTCATTATCGGAGTCCTACAGGCCTTATAATATACACTGGAGACTTATTATTCACCAGTGAGGAAGTAAAGATTGCTGAGAAACATCTTAAAAGGGGTTCAACATCATTAATAACTAAGGAAATGCGAATTAAAACCACTCTAATATATCATCTCACTCCAATAAGACTGGATAAGATCAAGAAAACAAATGATACCAAATGCTGGAGAAGTTGTGGGGAAAGAGGAACACTCATCCACTGCTGGTGGGAATGTAAACTCATACAATCACTGTGGAATGCAGTGTGGAGATCCCTTAAAAGACTCAGCCTACCATCTGACCCAGCCATACCATTCCTGGTTATATACCCACAAGACTCATCCTACTGAAAAGAGACCTGAACATCTATGTTTATTGTGGCTCTCTTCACAATAGTGAAGAGCTGGAATCAACCCAAGTTCCCCTCAACCTAGGAGTGGGTAGAGAAAATGTGGTACACAGTGGAGTTCTATGCAGTGGTAAAGAAATATGACATCATGTACTTTGCAGGTAAATGGATGGAATTCCATTTACCTGCAATCCTAGCACTTAGGATGCAGAGGCAGGAGAATCTTTGTGAGTTCAAGGCCAGCCTGATCTATAGAGAGAGTTCCAGGACAGCTGGGGCTACAGGGAGACCCTGTCTCAAGAAGACCAAAAAATATATACAAAATTAAAGGAAACAAAACTGACAAAAAAAGAAATGTGATTGAAAAGATTTAGATGACTATTTGAGGAAAAGATTTTGAGGAAAAGATTATATTTAATGTATAATCTATCTTTATGTATGAATTTGCATTGTCTATGTATGAATTTTTATGTCTGTGGAGCATAGATATACATGATATCTAGGCAATACTTAAAATGGCTGGAGAAAAGAATGAAGGAATATGGGGGCAGTATTTCTCATATAGAAACGTAGTGGAAGAGAATGCACTACCTTAGAAATCCATTGATCAGCCTTGAATGGTGGTAGATTCAGAGGCAGGCTAGTCTCTAATTTCAAATCCGGTGTGTTCCACATAGTTATTTCCAGGCCACCTGGAGCCACAGGGAGACCCTGTTATGAACGAAAGAAAAAAGAAAGAAAGAAAGAAAGAAAGAAAGAAAGAAAGAAAGAAAGAAAGAAAGAAAGAAAGAAAGAAAGAAAGAAAGAAAAGAAAGAAAGAGAGAAGGAAGGAAAAATGGAGAGAAGGAAGGAAAAATGGAAGGAGGGATGCGGNTAACAAAATAACAAGAACGAAAGAAAAAAGAAAGAAAGAAAGAAAGAAAGAAAGAAAGAAAGAAAGAAAGAAAGAAAGAAAGAAAGAAAGAAAGAAATAAGAAAAAGAAAGAAAGAGAGAAGGAAGGAAAAATGGAAGGAGGGATGCGGGAGGGAGGGAGGAATTGCCTGAGCATTTCTTCTGTGCATTTCAAGACAATCAGAGTGAGGGATTCCTGTTGGACTCTGTCTCCTTGTGTGGGATCAATTCTGTCTTCCAGGCCTCAGATTATAAAATGGAAAATATAATGGGAAGGCTCAAAGAAAGACTCACAGAAAAAAATGTTTTCACCTAAATTTTTAAATCAATATTCATGAAACTGGACATAAACCTTTCATAAAATTGTTCATATTTGTCTTCCCAGAATTTTTTCCTATAATGAATGATAGTCAATATGTGGAAATTCATTTTCATGAATCAGCCTACTTTGTGATACATCTGTGTCATTTATATTGCTAATTTTGCTTAAAGTAAAACAAGTCTAAAGTTCATATGTTAATTTTAAATTTCTTCTCCTCTTTGATGTGTACTTAATTTTGACTTCTCTGTGTCCTTGTGTCTTTCTTTTGAGTTAAGCACTCATTCTGGGTCCTGAAGAGATGGCTCTTTAAGAATTCATGCTTGCTCTTCTGGAGGACCAGCATTCAGTTGCCAACACCCACCTTGGCCAGTTCACAACCACCTGAAATTCCAGAGGCAGGGGATCTGACCCCTGTTTTGGCCTCAGTGAGCACCTGCATTAATTATGTGAACACTCACAAACACAAATAAAAATAAAATCTGTTTTTTAAAGTAACCCTGCTCAAAATGCTTTTATTTTAGTGGAATGTCTTCATTGGTCTCAGGGATGTTGGTAAAAAGTAAATACAGAACTCATGAACAGGTCATTGAGAATACTCTAGTTTGGAACATTTGCAAAGGAATATTTAACCAGGCACAGAATTGCAGAACACAAGAACAGTATCAGACCTGCAGACTGTGACAGTTCATTTATTACTCAGTACTATTTGTGACAGTTAATGTGTAACATCTGTAGACACCTCAGAACTTGTGTTTCTCCTTTTGGTCCTTCTCTGCTGCCCTATTTGTCCATGTCATAGACCATCTGTAACTGGTAAGTGAAAGAGGAAAAAATTCTGCCATTTTTAAGGAAGACTATTTAAATTAATTTTTAGTTAGGTTAAAGCAATACCGATGCCAACAAAACCCATAGGAACACATGGACAAGTGAACCAAAATCTGTAAAATTATAAGTGTACTACACTGGGAAAATTATTAGTTCATTTACTCATTCAATAAGAAAATATGGAGAAGATGCAGTAATAAAACTCATATGAAAATTTACTTGTAGAGGAAGGAAACTAGTGTTAGTAATGCCTGAAGTTGTGGCAAATATGTGCCCTTTAATCCTTAAAATAAATTGGAATTTTGAAGAGATATTAAGTCTATACTTTAATGCATTACTAGCCAAGAATTGGATGTAATAATTTTGAGAATTTGGAAATATAAATTATAATACAGCGTCATCTAATCTGATTACCTCAAATTAAGTTCACTAAATGTATTGCTTAAACCATTATTACTAAGTAAAAGTGACTGTGATTAATCCTGTCTTCTCACTAGATTTCCAGTACAGCTTTCACATTGCTGTATTGGGGTTTATCTAGAACCCATGCTCCACAAGAAAAAAATGACTGTTTCCAGGTCCATTTCTTTGAATTTCTACTTGAAAGTTACCAGAAACAAACTAGTTCTAACAGCTCCCTTAGATGAGATAGGGCCCATCAAATGGAACAAAACTGAAGATCCAGACTTGAGCACACTCAATTTCAGCCACCTCATATTTGATAAAGGGGCCAAGAAGACCCAAAGGAGGAAAGACAGCATCTTCAGCAAATGGTATTGGCAATACTGGATCACCACTTGTAGAAGAATAAAATTAAACCCCTATATCTCCCCCTGTACAAAAACCAATTCCAAATGGATCAAAGACCTCAGTATGAAACCCTGAAACTCTGAAAATGATAGAAGAAAATGCTGGCAGTAACATACAAGACATAGGTGTAGGAAGAATATTTTCTAAATCAGACAGTAACTGCACAAGAAATAAGGTCAACAATTGACATGTGGGACCTTGTTAGGTCCAAAAGCTTCTGTATAGAGAAAGAAACAATAAAAGAAATGAAGAGAAAACCTGCAGAGTGGGAAGAAACCTTCACTGGGGATACATCTGACAGAGCATAAACATCCAGAGTATATAATCTACTCAAAAAACAAAGGAGGAAGATAACAAATGACCCAATCCAAACATGGAGTAAAGAGCTGAACAGAGACTTCACAAGTGAAGAAGTGAAGATGGCTGAGAAACATCTTTAAAAGTGTTGAACATTCTAAGTGAAGTAACACAGTCATAGAAATACAACAACATATGGTGTCCCTCATTTGTGGATCCTAGAAACAAAGCTCTATTTCTAAGACAAACTGAATATGTTTTTCTTTCATCTGAAGTAAATATAATACCTGATGTTACTTATCAACTTGCTATGTAATGTAGAAATGTAAAGTAATATGTTTTTCTTTACCTGCTTACAACTCTACTGTCAAAATGTAAATCTCTAAACATGTTTTGGAATCAACCTATAGTTTATTTTCAGAAGTCATAATCTTTGATATATGTGTGGTGTGTATATATGCATATTTTGGAAGGATACAAATTAGAAGGAACAACAACAACAAATAAGACTGGGTCAAAATTCTGACCAAAACAGTAAACTTTTGCCCCAAACAGTAAATTTCTGCATCGACAAATTTTAAAAAGACTGATAAAAAGATGAAAGACATGTATGGCAGAATACATGAGCTCTGGTGGGGCGGGGTGGGGAGTAAGGAAGGAGGAAAGAGTCTAAATTTGATTAAGAAATGTTATATGAAATGCACAATATTTCACTAAAAATTGGTTTTGGAAAAAAGTTCCCTTAGGTAATTCTAATATACATTTATAACAAGTGTATTTTTAAAGAGAAAATTATAACTGAGTATTTAAGTTAAATGTAATGAAACATTTATTGAAGAATTCGAAGTGAGGGGTTGTAGAAAACCTTTAGCTCATTGTTCTCTCTTATTCACTTGTCCTTTGAGAACATACTGTGAGTTTCTTGAGGTCATAAAGTTAGGGAAAGCATTGGCAATAACTTAAACATATTAAAATATTGTTGTTGGTATTTTTTCATTTCATAGATTAACATACCATCCAAATATCTGTGTCTATACAAAAGTAACCTACCATAACAATTAGTAATGTTTGAATACCTATATATCTAAATGCCTGTGCTTCATTAGTAGGACTGAAAGGTTATTCCTGGACAAACTGTCAGCCCATGAAAGGAAATAGCCAGAATTGACTAGAGTCCAAATCTACATCTCCAGAGAAAGTAGACTGTTTTGCTTCTCGTCCACCTGTGCCCCTTTTCTAAACCTAGGGAACAATCTGTGGAAGAGGGGGCGCTGTAGAATGTAAGGGCTGTGATAGAGGTGAATGGTGAAACTGCAGCCATATAGCCTGGACACTTATTTGATCAACTTGTTTGAACATACAAGCCCTCCCTTCTGGACGTTGGGACCCATGGGCTGTGTGGGTTTGGGCACGACTGCTTGCAAATTGGTTTTACATGAAGGATGCTTGTACTCATAAATTATTACTTATTGTTAAAAAATGAAAAATTAAATAAAATATTTAAAAAATAAAAAAAGAGGATTTAGAGCCTACATTGAAGATGTACCACTTGGGATTAAGCACAGCTGAGATGCCTTTTCTCTACTTCCTTCCTTTCAGTTCTGGAAATTTGTAACAGGTTCCACTTGTTGCAAAAGGAAGTTTCTTTGATAGGGTTTTAAAGGTAGTCTTCTCTGTAAATATGAGCATGCATATTTAGAATACAATAACAAATTATCTCAGTCTAGGGATGTCATAAAAGTAGATTTTTCTCTAGGATCTATGGCCTCTCCAACCATGTGTATTTAGCTATGTTTAGAATATCAAATGGATTCCCTCCAATTGAGCATCCCTTAATTACAACTACTGATTACTCCCAAGATAAAAGTGCCATTGCTATAGCAATAATTAGAGTTTGATGGTCAGTCACTGTTGTTTATTAGGCTTTACAGCTGAGTAGAAAAAATGGTTATTTTTTTCCCTTAGCAGCTGATAAAGTATCCTAATAACATGAGAACTAGTCCTCAGGGAAGAGGCTTCCAGGACATTTCCAGCTTGATTGTTGCAAGTCATGTGTCCAAAGTATTGGCTGTCTTCTGCAATTGGGTCTTACCTCAAGTTCTGAGAGGGAACCCAAGGCTGTGGCTATGGCCTGTATTATTATAGGAGTCTCTTGACTACCCTGACCAATAATTCAAAGGGATATTTCTCTTGTGTGGCACTATGTTTTGTTGTTGTTGTAGTTATATAGCCTTCAGCTCTACACATGCACTCATATATTTACTGTATGTGTAATTTTCAGTAGGAAATTGAACCAGGACTTTGCCCTCTGGTTTTTCCCCCATCTGAGCATTATTTTTCTGTCCTATAACTCCCCCTGTATAACCAACCCACCCTACTGTCTCCTCCACTCTACGCATAGAATGGATGCTTCTCTAACCTCTCAGAGAAGCTTATGTATCAGAAGGTGATTAACATAGAAACACACAATTGGGCAGTGTCTTGAGAACAAAATGTCACAGATTGCTTAACCCCGAGTAGGATATATATTTCCAACCTGTGCCTCCCAAGACTCAGGGATTATTGCATAAGAGGAGACAGAAAGAATGTGGGTTAGAAGAGTTGGATGACCACAAGTTTCCATTTAATAGTTTCAGTGCTTCAGGTTTCACATTTGGGTCTTTGACACATTTGGAATTTCATCACTTTTTTATACCATTAACCTAGAGGTCTAATTTCATTTTTCTCCATTTGGAGATACAGCTTTGCCAGCATCATTGTTGAAGATACTGTCTTTCCTCCAGTGTGTCTTGTGTGCATTCATGTTTGGGTCTTCAATTTTGTTCCATTGATCTACACATCTGTTTTTGTGACAATACCATGCTGCATTTATGACTGTAACTTTATAAGACAGTTGAGATCTAGTATGATAATCCCCACAGCATTGTTATTTGTGCTCAGGATTGCTTTAGCTATCTGTGATTCTTTGTGATTCTGCATGAATTTTACAATTATTTTCTATTTCTGTGAAGAATGCCAAGGGGATTTTGATTAGGATTGCATTGATATTACAGTTACTTTTAGTTGTCATTGTAAAACTCTTTTTTACACTACACATACACACTCTGTTGTGTGTAATGATGCAGGTCTTTAATCCTAGCACTTGGGAGGCAGAGGCAGAGGCAAGTGGATCTCTGTGAGTTCAAGGCCAGCTTAATCTACAAAGCTAGTTGCAGGACAGCTGGGACTACAGGGAAACCTTGTCTCAAAAGGACCAAAAAAAAAAAAAAACTGTCTTTTTCTATTTCCATCTCCAACCCCAAGTTGATCCATGAGCAGTAATTATGAGGTCATTGTTTTTGGTCTTTTTGAGACAGGGTCTTCCTATAGCTCCAGCTGTCCTATAACTCACTACATAGACCAGGCTGGGCTCGAACTCACAAAGATCTGCCTGCTTCTGCCTCCTGAGTGCTGAGATTAAAGACATACACCACCATGGCTGGCTATGAGGTGATTTTTAAACTAGAAATTGACTTGTAGTAAGAAAGTATTAAGCTTCAATGTTTTGGCAATGGTGTGCCTTTGTGTGGGTGGTGGGACTTGGACATATTTAAAAAAATAATCCCATGAAAAATATTCATATGATTTAACCAGAAATTCTCATTAGTAATCTTATTAAATATGTAAGCAAAATATTAGATATATACTTCTCCTATCATAATTGTAATTTGAGTTCATATTAGTATTGTTTTATTCTCAAGGAAAAAGACAGGCTATGTTTTTGGCTTTTTTTTTTCCTTTTATTATTTTCATGGCTTTTTTCTTTAATTTTCTCTAGGAAATTAAATGTATTCTCTAACTTCTACTAGTCTCTATTAATAGCTCACTTTTACCCCACCCTTTGGTGAATATAGAACTTGGGAGAGTAAACTGAAAGAAAACTACGTAACTACTATGAAGAGAATAGTGATTATCTAATTTAGCCCATAAAATCATGAGGGGGCCATGGTAATCAGACCCATGACTCAGTCCAATGTTTTTACTCATACTTCTTCCCAAACCCTCTGCTAATTCAATAATTTACTAATTGGGTCGGAAATTAACTAGCCAGTTGTCACAAAGATACACTCCAGACAGTTTTCCATTCTCAGTAAGATACTTCTATGCATCAATAATAGCAGAAAGGTGGCAAGCACTCACCAGAGAAAATAGAAGTTACACCATCATCCACAGCTCATAATGTAAATTAAGATGTAGTATATGACGGCCGAATATGATGGTCACCTCGATAGACCTGGGAAGAGAAACCCTTAACTGAGGAATTTCATTTGTGAGTCATCTGAGGGTGTGAGTTTTCTCATTATTAACAGATGAAGGAGAGACTGGCCTATTGTGAGCAGTCATCCTGGGCATGTGGGGCTGGCCTACTGTGAGCAGTCTCATCCTGGGCAGGTGGGGCTGGCCTACTGTGAGCAGTGTCATCCTGGACAGGTGGGGCTGGCCTACTGTGAGCAGTGTCATCCTGGGCAGGTGGGGCTGGCCTACTGTGTGCAGTGTCATCCTGTCTAGGTGGGACTGGCCTACTGTGGGCAGTGTCATCCTGGGCAGGCAGGGCTGGCCTACTGTGGGCAGTATCATCTTGGGCAGGTGGGCTGGCCTACTGTGAGCATTGTCATCCTGGGCAGGTGGGGCTGGCCTACTGTGGGCAGTGTCATCCTGAGCAGGTGAGGCTGGTCTACTGTGAGCAGTGTCATCCTGGTTAGGTGGGCCTGGCCTACTGTGAGCAGTGTCATCCTGGGCAGGTGGGGCTGGCCTACTGTGAGCATTGTCATCCTGGTTAGGTGGTCCTGGCCTACTGTGAGCAGTGTCATCCTGGGCAGGTGGGTCTGGCCTACTGTGGGCAGTGTCATCCTGGGCAGGTGGGGCTGCCCTATTGTGGGCAGTGTCATCCTGGGAATATGCAGATGGCCTACTGTGTGCAATGTCATCCTGGGCAGGTGGGGCTGGCCTACTGTGAGCATTGTCATCCTGGTTAGGTGGGTCTGGCCTACTGTGTGCAGTGTCATCCTGGGCAGGTGGGGTTGGCCTACTGATGGCAGTATCATCTTGGTTAGGTGGGGCTGGCCTATTGTGGGCAGTGTCATCCTGGGAATATGCAGATGGCCTACTGTGTGCAGTGTCATCCTGGGCAGGTGGGGCTGGCCTACTGTGGGCAGTGTCATCCTGGTTAGGAAGGGCTGGCTTACTGTGGGGAGTTTCACCCTGGTTAGGTGGGGCTGGCTTCCTCTGGGTAGTGTCATCCTGGGCAGGTGGGGCTGGCCTACTGTGCGCATCGTCATCCTGGTTAGGTAGGACTGGCTTACTGTGGGCACTGTCATTCCTGAGCCCATAGGCCTGGACTGAATGAGAAAAGTATAAGAGCAGCCAGTATACAACACTCCTCTGTGTTTTCTGTTTCAAAGTCTTGCTGTGAGTTCCAGCCCTACCTTCCTTCCTTCCATGTGCACTATAATCTCTAAGGGGAAATTAACCCTTTTCTCACCAGGTTGCTTTTGGTAATGGTGTTATATCACAGCAACAGAAAGCAAAGTAAAACAGCAAAAATGTGTTCCCAGTCCTCTATGCTAGTAGCCTGATTTAGTGATTTTCATTATCATTTAAGTATAAACACATATAGATCAAAAATATGTGATGACCCAGTAATAACAAAGCCCTGGTATTCAGAGTGAATTCATTTTCCAGAAACTACAAATCCTTCTGACATTCTCCTGGTGTCACATCAAGCCTCAAGCACAGGAACCCAAGTTTGGAGAAGAGCAGTTGTCTGATCTCCAGCAAACCTCCTCAGCACAAAAGACATAACACTCCACAAACTCTGCAGAAATGGTAGTTTAGTTGTCACTTGCAGGTTGGTTCCCATAGGAGAATCTTTAAGAACTGTAGAGAAATTGTTTTTTTCAGTTCACCAACTAGACAGTTCACCAACTAGACAGTTCACCAACTAGATAGTTCACCATCTAGTCTGCGAGGTGTTCATTGGTATCACAGCAAAACAAATGAGATGCACTTATAGTATTCCAGAAAAACAAAGCCTGTAGTGAACCCAAATCACTGCTAATTTAAATGCTGAGGACATTTCATTTTTGGTGGAATATCTTAAAAACACTTTCTTTTGCTCAGACTAGTTCTAACAAAGTCAGGCATAAAGTGGTCTTCCAAAACATGCCTGTAATCAAACTGTATTTAACCTTATGGTTTTTACAAGTATGTATCTTCTCCAGAGAAGCAGGAACATAAAAGAACTGGAACACAATTCCCTGAACATCAATATTCCCATCCCCATTCATGAAGGCTTTCTTAGTCATGGTGAGTATCAAGTTACAAGAGGTGCTCAGCACCCTTCCACCTCTTCTGTAGAGTCAACAACTCTGGTGATAGTTTCCAGTGATGTGCTTTAAATTTCGTGTAATCTGCTCTGTCAGTTGTTGGGAGTATTGTCTGTGCTACTGGAGCTCTCTTCAGAAAGTCTTAGCCTATGCCACTTAAGATCTACCGAAAACTCTGTGACAGTATCATACATGCAGGTGTGTTTATATTTCTGCATGATTCCATTCATAGGATTCCATCTGATAAGAAAAAAAATCACCAGGATTATGTTTAAATGTGTATACTGACATTAAAACTAGTTAGTAAGTTGACTTTCAAAAAAAGCAAATTTAAGAGCTGGATCTTGGCATCCTTGGAGTATCTGGTAATGTGATTTTTAACTTAGGTGGTAATATAATATTTACTCTCTGTATTTTGATGTAGTCCACAGTGGCTGCGGACTCCCAGTCCTCCTGTCTCTGTTCCCTGTGGACTTGAGTTACAGACATTTACCACCACACCTGGTTTTCTCTGGGTATTCTAGGTGTGTATGAATGTGTGTATTTCATACATCTGTTTTATATATTGCTAAAATTAAAAGCAACTATGTAGTGCCACAAATATATTGCTTAATCGTTTTCCTAACTGTGGAGAGGATTAACCACTCCATCTCTCACACCCAGACACTCTTAACACACGCATAAAACTCCCAGCACGGTTAGGAACTCATTATTATGTCCTCGATAGTTTGACCTTTTTCTCAGCAAGAACTCCATTTTGGAACCTTGAACTTTTAACCTAGAGCAGAGAATCACTGTGTATATCCTTAGTAGATGCTCCTTAACTTTGTTAATTAATTGTGTGATCAATCATCTTGAAGGAAAAGAAGTCATGGATTAGTGAAAAAATTTTGGAGTAAATCTTTCCCTTGCATCTAATGTGACATAAATTTATTTTTTTCTGGTTTTTATGAGTCATTTATGTTCACTAAGTTTTAAATTTCTCATGATTACAATATATTTACTATATATATCATGAAACCAGCAAGGTCCAAAATATACAAAAATATGGTAACTGGGCAATTTATCATCCAAGTAATGCTACATCTGAGGGTAAAACTGAGCATCTCAAAGAGTTTAACTGACACATTAAATTACTGTCAATGTATTCTTAAAACACTTATATTTAAAAAAAATTATTTTCACAGACAATTTGTTTACATGAATGCATAGTTTTATTTTAATTTTGTTACTTATTTTATGTGTATGAGTGAACTGTCTGCATGCAGGTTGGTGCACCTGTGTCGTGCAGTGCTGTGGAGGTCAGAAGACAGTGTTGGATTCCTCTGGAACTGGAGTTAAATATGGTTCTCAGCCACCACGTGGGCGCTGGGAATAGAACCCAGGTCTTCTACAAGAGCAGTCGGTGCTCTTAACCACTGAGCCATCTCTCCAGCCCCAATGAATGCATATATTTATTTAAAACAGTTTACAAATTTTTGTTTCTTACAAAAATTCAGAATATTTATCCTCCATTATCTTTTTATGTACAATAATTTTGCTGAATTTGTGTGACTCTTGTACACTTCATCGTGAGCATATTTAGACCCATCTCCTATCTGTGCCCCCTGTAGCCTGTCCTCACCAGATTTTATGCATCTGTCATATATGGTTAAGGCTTGTTTGTGTTCCCAAATGTCACCTCCTGTGAGTCCATCTACCAGACCTGGCTCAGCCTATCTAGTGCTCCTCCCTCGATGAAGACCAACTTAACTCTTGCTCTCACAGTAGTCATGGGTTGCCAATAGTTCCTCAGCTAAAGTTTGGGCTTCCTGTCTATTCCCCACTTCTACATCTGGGTTTTGTCAGTTTGAGCTTGCATGGGTCTTGTGCATGCTGTCACCATTGCTGTGAGTTCATATGAGCTTGTATCAGTCTTGCGCATGCTGTTACCTTTGCTGAGAGTTCATGTGAGCTTTTATGGGTCTTGTGCATGCTGTCACCATTGCTGTGTGTTCATATGAGCTTGTATGGGTTTTTTGCATGCTGTTACTGTTTCTGTAAGTTCACATGAGCACTTCCAAGTCTCCTGGAATCTCTGGTTCCTTGTCATCGCCCACCACCCCAGCTCTTACAGTCTTTCCACTTCTCTTCTACAATGGTCCCTGAGCCCCCAGTAGAAGACGTTTAATGCAGTTGTCTCACCTGAGGACAAGCACTGCATTATCTCTTAGACTCTGTAGTTTGAGGCTTTCAAGGTTAATCCCCATCTGTTGCATGGTGAGAGGTTAGAGATATATAAATATCCTTCCTAACCCCTGTTCTGCTGTGTTCTGAGACTTAGGTGTACAGGTTCCACTGTAGATTTGTCACTTATGGCTGGGCATCTCAGAAGCACTTATACTTCGTGTTTGATCAGTTGTAGAATTTTGTAATATTCTCCATTTGTTACAAAAATAAGCTATCTTAATATGTGGTGAAAGGTACACTTTATAAATATAAAGATACAAGATAAAGATATGAAGAGTGCTGCAAAAATTATGCTGGTCTAGGGATGTGACAGACATAGTTTTTCTCTAAGATCTATACCTGTCCAGCTCTGTGTATTTAGGAATGTTTACATGAGGTCCCTTTTATTGATTGTGCCTTATTCCAATTAGACAGCCTTTGAATACCTCCAAAACAAATGTGCCACAACTGCACCAAGATTTTTAGGGGCTGGTCATTGATTATAGAGCAGGGATATTGTTTGGCAAGTGTATTTTTTCCTACTGGGACAAGTGTTCACTTTTGTCAGAAAATAAGAAATTTTACAGTATCATTGCTGAACATGTACTGCTTCTTTGTGTGTGTGTGTGTGTGTTTGTGTGTGTATGAGTGTGACACACTATGTGTGTAAATGCACCTGAATTATGCAATTCCCTCGGAGTTTAGAAGAGGGTGTTGATTGGATCCCTTGGAACTGGAGTTAGGGACAGTTGTTGGCTACCATATGAGTGGTGGAAATCAAACTAAGGTCCTCTGCAAGAGCAGCCAGTACTCTCAACCTCTGAGTCATCTCTCCAGGCCCCTAACCTTTAATTCTTAATTTTTTTTCATTAAATGTGCATTTTCCTTTGGCATAAATGGCAGAATGGAGTTCTGACAACACCAAAAGTTTCTAAGTGTGAATGTGAATTCCTAAACATAAAAAAAGTCTAAGAAAAAGATGTAGGACAGTTATGGCAGAATGCATGATCTGCGGTGGGGTGGGGGGAAAGGAAAGGGGAATATGCCTAAACTGAATCAAAAAATGATATCTGAAATACACAAAACATCAATAAAAGCATAAAAATGAAAGATTCTAAGTAATTATATATATATGCATGTGTGTAATTACAATTGCACATTACATCATATTTAGCTGAAGGACTGCAGCACAAGCATGGAAACTGTCCTTTGTGAGCTCTCTATAGCAGAGGGGCCCAGTCCTTACTTATCACATGCATTTTACATGTGTTTCAAACCTATAGTTTCCCACATTCACCATGCTGAATGCAGGCAAGCTGACGGCTTCATGGCATCTCAAGAAATGGCAGAACCTCATACTCTCAAGCAGTTTTTTTTTTCTATATTGCTTACACATAAATCTCTTTTGGTAACAAAAGTATTCCACATTGGGGCTGGGGGTATAAGCCTGTGTTAACACTCTTGTCTATCATGCATTAGGGTCTTGGTACAACCAACAATCTCACACACATATCTTACACACATGCACACACCTATATACACATGCATGTGCACACACATTCATATACACTCATACTTATACATGTGTTCATACACACACACACACACACACACACACACACACACACAGAGTCAACTCGGAGCCCATGTTTCCAGGGATTGTGTTAACTTCTTCCCTGGCTTCTCCAGGGAACTGCTCACACCCTTGTAGGTGTTGCCCATCATTTCCTACATCCTGTGTGACTCTCAACCTCAGGCCTGTGGACTTACTCAGTGACCACTAAAACCTCACCATTCCCTTGGCCCAGACAGTATGGCTCTGGGCAAGTGGAAGACTGAGCAGAGAGGTAATGTCGATATTGCTCTTCTCTCCTTAAGTCTTACAGAGTGAAAGGGCTGCTGGACCAATTCACAGTCCAGTTTCCACCAGTTCTCATAGCACAAATCTGAAGCTGCTTCAGCTTGGTTCACTTCATCTTTAATTTACTAATAAGGGCTTCTCTGTGACAGCCTGTCTTCCTCCACTATACTAACATAGTGTATATAACTTTTGTGGATATTAGACAGAACTCCTGGGCACAATCATCATAAAGTAGTGAGGACAGTAAGCCCTGCTTTAGATATTCTCTCTCAAACACACCTTGCTATTTGTCAATGATTGGTATGAATGTTTTTATATCTTCATTTGTATGGGGCACATGTGTATGCCCTCATGTGTTGTATGTGCATGTGTTCAGAAGGCAGAGGAAACCTCAGGTGCTATTTCTCAGGAGCTGTATACATTATTTTGAGATAGGGTCTTTTATTGTCTAACCCAGGGACCCACCTGTCTCCCTCTCCCTATGAGTTGGGGATTACAAGGGCCAATGAGTTTCTTCAATATGGGTTCTATAAATTGAACTCATGTCTTGGTTCTTGCAAGAGTTTTACAGACCGAGCCATTTCTCTGATCCTGACCATGCTTTTTCAAGTATGACTCTCCTCCCTATGTTCTCAGAACCTCACAACCCTAGCAGAGAACTGGGTGCACCGTTGACTGGAATGCATGTGAAGCAGCTCTTTAAGTACAGCTTCTGCTTCACTGTCTTTATGTAATAGAATGTTGGCAAAGCTGTACTCAAGCAAACAGAAAAATTAAAGTATTTCTGTGGTCTGAGGAACGCACCTACGTGGCAGCAGCTTTGGTTTAGCAGCAGGATTTCTGGAACTTTTTAATGGTCCCTGGTTGTTTCTTTCCGAATAGAATTGAAAATGGATTATCAAACTAAAAACTACACAAGCAAGTAGACTACCTCCTGCCACCATCCACTGTCCCAGGAACAACTTGCCACACTCTCCTGAGAAAATATCCTTCAATCAGCACACCCTGCACTTCTTCTGGGGGAGACTTAGCTGCTTCTATGGGATTTGAGTTTCAGAGTGGCTATTATTGTATCATGTCTGTCAGCCTACAGAGGCATGAGAATTCTGTAATAAAAGTGGTATTTATTGTCTGTTCATCCACAGATGAGCAATTGAAGCCACAGCCCTACCTCAGCATGCAAGATGGAGGTTGCCAAGCCTCTCTAAGACAAGTCTTAAAAGTACCACTTTGTTTAAAATGAAAAAAAAATTAGGACAAATAATGAACTCAATACCAAAGAGGGGTTACTGGCAAGAATAGGAGCTAGCAGGGCAGATTCAATTGTAAAATTTTCCTACACTTTGAGCATCTGGTATTTCCCTTTGGAAAAGCCAGTGTTTCCTGTCTCCATAGCATCACAAAATAGTACTTATCAATTAAAACCTGTTTGTACTGAATCTTTGCACCAGCATAGGAAATAATTATTATGTCAGCAGAGCAAATATTGTAAAATACAGAAGTTGATGTTCGAAGTCAAAACAGAACTAAGTACTACTTAGTGTGCTGTCCCACTGTTTCAACAAGTGCCTGCATAGAAGACTATGGGGGAGAGATAGAGAGCAAGAGAAGCAGACTAAATGTGATGATAAATGCGGTTTTTTCTCAGCTTATAATTGGCTCAGATATAACACATGAGCTTTCCCAAAAGATGAGGTCCAAGAAGAACAAGGAATTTTCAACATTAGCAAGGATTATCTGACCCTTCTCTGTTGGATCTGCCCATAAAGCTGGGGCTGCCATTTGCCAAAAGTTACACCACTTAAGAATATCATTTTGAATTTTTAATGGTACAAGAAATTGGCTGTATATTTAAGGGGCTTATTTTCACCTAATCCTTCCAGCTGGCTCTGAGATCTGGGTTATGACCCACCATCTTTGAGTTGAGCACAAAGCTTTCTGAGTTTTGGGCAGAAACCCACAGATCTATGCAGAAGGAGGACAGTTTTAAGTGTTGCTGCTTGCTCTTTATTTTTGTTTTTGTTTCTCCAAATGTTCAGCCCACAGCAGGATCTACCATCTAGGCTAAGACAGTCCAAACAGATGTGCCATTACATCATTTGATGAGCAAGCCTCTGAGGAGAGGGGCGGCTACTTTTTGGCAGGTAGTCCCAGACACTGTGTTCAAACTTTGATTGCAAAAATAGCCCAAAGCCACCGGGGATGGGAGCTAATGTGCACACTTGGTGCAGAGAGCAATGGACCCCTTATGAGCTTCACTTTTATTAGTGTTTCCATTTCAACAAAATGTGCATGAGACACAGCTCTCAAATTATCTCCGAATCTATCAAGCCCATTTTATTTGATGCCAATGTGCTTGGTGAGGAAGAGCCCAAGATGACCTCAGTGTTTCTAAATCCATAGTGAGTGTGAAGGGTGAGCAAGCGGCTGCAGTCCTTTCAGTCTTTGTCTCCTGCTGCTGCAAAATGCAAAGAATCTGCTGACCAGTGTCAGAAACAGGCTGAAGACAAGGAACAGCTTCGCACTAGAGGTGTTACTATGGAAGGCTCAGCAAACGAGCACAGAGGTCTTTTTCACTGAACAGAGTGCTAGGGAAATAATCTACTACCCAAATGGTTTGCTCCTAGTTGATTGTAAGCATTTCCTGCACATCGTTTGGTTATACTTTTGGAGGCAAGTTTACCTATAGGGCAACAGCCACTCCATACAATGCTTGTGTTCTTTCATGTACATTGTCTCATTTAAATTTCACCTTGTCCAAGTTAGTTATTACTAGTAAAGTAGAAATGAATTCCAAGTAATCTTAGAGATTACATAACCAAGGAGAAAAGAAACATTCAAAGTGAGATATTTAATCTGAATGATGGTTTCTATGGTGCCCAACCAAGAAATGACTTCTGGAACATTACATACAATTTCTGAGTATAATTATTTTTCTCCATGAAATGAGGCAAGTTCAACTGGAATGAAAAATGCATACACAAATACACAGGCAGCTACGGGTGCAGAAAACACAGGTGCAGTGTGCAAGTGCAAGACTGTACACTCGGGGATTAGTGTACATTTGGGTGCTTAACTAATAGTCTTTCTGTCATGTTTATAGATTCTGAATTACCATTAAGTGTTTAATGCTTATGCATCTCACAGGTTTTCCTAACTTAGGACACATAGCTGAGAGAAGATACTTTTGACCCCTTTAATATTCTAATGATAATCTTTCAAGCTGGTTGGAATAGGGCTGTTCCCCTTGAGAGGGCTCAGAGGACCACCACAACCATGCCCATTCTGACACCTCATAACAATGGACTCCAGTATTATGTCTCCCTTTGCACATCCTGATGGTGGTGGCTGGGAAGGATTATAAAATTTCCAAACGTCAGTCCAGTGTAGTGTGCTTGATTTTAATTGCTGTACCATCTTGAACATGTACTGTTTGTTATTATTTTGATGAGGGTCTCATGAAGCCCAGCTGCTTTGTACTCAATATATATTGATAATATATATTGATAATGACCATGAATTTCTGATTCTCCTGCCTCCTCTTCCCAAGTGCTAGTATTAAAGATATGTGTCATCATGCCCAATGCATGGGATTCTGGGAATAAAACCAAGGGATTTGTACATGTTAAGCAAACACTCGACCAAGTAAGATAGCATTTCTGACTTTGAACTCTTCATTTAACATGCTATCCCATAGCTCTTTCTTAAAGCGGTAGACAATTACATACCAATCAACAATAAATACATTACACTACCTCCCAGGATTCAACAAATCCTGGCTTCTAATTTACTTACTAGTCTCTACTTCCACTAAAGATTATACCATTATATTAGTTAAATATTTTTTTTTACATCTGTGACAGTTTTAAAGCAGATTAACTACAAATACGTAAAACTGACCAGAAAAAGAGCAGTTAGGGGAATATGTGATTATTATGTAGGTCAAATTAAGGCATAATGCTTATAGATTGTGAAATTATTTATCCTCTGACAGATGGAAGGGCCAAGGTCCATGGTTTAAACCTTATCTGAAGCATAACAAATATCAGAGATTAGCATATATATTTGGTAATCGCAAATTTTAAGAGGATAATGTGTGGAATAAATTCCTTTCTTTTTTGTTTTGACTTATTATTATTATTGTTATTAAACTTTTTCCATAAGTCATACATCATTTCTCAATCAAATCTAGAGTCACTTCCTTGTCCATGCCCCCCACCCCACATGAGTCCCTACACTCTGCCATACATATGCTGCATCTCTCTCTGAATCTATAGTCTTTTTATCAGTTCTTTTGTTGTTGTTCTCTCCAACTTGTATTTATATAGTATATATACATAGTTATATATACACTATAGTATATATACATATATATACATAAATATATACATACATACATACATACATACATACATACATACATAACATATCACTTGAATTGGAGGATTTTTTTTACCTAAAAGATGTCATGTTTTCCTTAAGAAAGTGCTAGAAGGTTACTCCTTGGCAAACTCAAACAACCATAAATCCTGCACTTTTGCTCCACATTGGAGACTTTCTCTCCAATGGTACCCCAAATGAAGTCCAGTATGCATGCATCAGGTCTTGAACCCCCTGCACTGGCCTCCATGATATAGCCCAGGTAGTCCAACAATGGCAGTCTATATTCTGACGAGGCTGAAATCCCCTTAGCTGTTTAGTCCACAAGGTGGGTATCCCAGTAGTCCCCATCTGACATTGAAGGCCTGGAGGATTCTTGGAGAGGCATGAGTTCTCATTCCACATTGGAAGGTTAAAAAGCTATGTCTTTGAGGAGTGCCAAAAGTGGTGGCAGCCACAGAGTAGATGCACTTTCCAGTAAGAACTGAAGATAAGCCAAACAACAATACTCTCTCTTCTTTTTTTTTTTCTTTTTCTTTTTACTAAGATTTCAATTTTAGGTCTGCAGTAGTTTCTCTGGTCTTCCTGATTATTCCTGGTTTTACTTTCCTTTTGGATACTTAAGGCCACACAGTTAGCCCAGATTAATCAAGGTTTTTGTTTTCTCAGGGTAAGTTGAGGATCTGGTCCTCAAGGGTCTCTCAGGGTTTCTTTTTTGGGGGGAGGTTGGGAGCCCCTTGTTCCTTTCAGCTTTTCATTTACCAGTTCCATCCACTCGAGGACAAAATCAGGTCTTGCTAGACCAGGCTTCATTTTCTGAAGCATGAGCAGACTTTCCTCTCTGTAGACTGGACACTGGCTGAGGTCCCATCAGGGGCTCTCCAAGACCTCCCTGAACTGGAAGACTGGTGACCCACATTTGCAGGACAATTCAAGAGATGCCCCCATGCATAATCCCCTAAGACTTGGTTGACCTCTGAGTGCAAGGAACAATGTTATCCCTTAGGTCCCTTGGCCAAATTGGTATGGACATTAAGTATGGTTGTTAAACACCCAGAAAGTCTAAGTTGCACCAGCCTGTTACATTGCACCTATATTAAAATTGTATCCTTTGGAAACAAACTGTATATTATTTCCATAGCATATTTCTTGATTTCACGTCTTTCCATTTTAATCCCATATTACTCTAAAAGATGCACACTTACCCTCCATCATATACCAAAAACCCAAAGTCTGAAAATAAATGTTAGGTCAGGTCTATAATCTGTTTTGAGCATCCCTTAGGTAAATTATCATATTGTCTGCAAAAAGGAATAGTTTTACTTCCTCTTTTCCAAGTAGTATTCCTTTAATTTGCTTTTTCTTGCTTTATTGCCCTAGCCACTATATTGAATAGGAGTGGTAACAAGGAGCAGCCTTGTTGGGTTCCTACCTTTAAGGGGAATCCTTCTAACTTTTCTCAATTTAGGATGATGCTGGCTATGAGTTTCTTATATATGGCTTTGATTATGTTGAGGAAGGATCCTTCCAGTCCAATTCCCTCTAGTACTTTAATCATGAAGGGATGCTGGATTTTGTCAAAAGCTTTGTCTGCATCAATTGAGATAATTGTGTAGTTTTTGTCCTTCAGTCCATTTATGTGTTTTATGATATTTAATGATTTTCCTATGTTGAACCATCCCTGCATCTCTGGTATGAATCCAATTTGATCATGACAAATGATCTTTTTGATGTGGGTCTGTATATGGTTTGCAAGTATTTTGTTGAGAATTTTTGCACCTGAGTTCATTAATGAGATGGATCTTTAGTTCCCTTTTTTGGTTGCATCCTTGCCTGGTTTTAGTATTGGAGTGATGCTGACTTCATAGAAGGAATTTGGAGATTTCCCTCTGCTTGTATCCTTCTGTACAGTTTGAGTAATAAGGGTTGTAGGTCCTCTTTAAATGTTTTATAGAATTCTGCTGTGAAACCATTTGGACCTGGGTTTTTATTAGTTGGGAGGTCTCTTATTACATTTTCTTTTTTTTATTTATTTTATTATTAAGGGATTCTACAATATAATGGCACAGTTGTTTGTAGATAACATTGATGTTACTCAGTATGTCATACAATTAGGTAATTGGTGCATTTTGCAAGTATCTATGTCCAAATTTTGAGCAACCCAAGGTTCCCATAGTCCAGTTGGAGAAGCTTGTATGCACAGGCATGTTGATCAGTTAGGAGTCCAGACTATATTCCTGTAGTCTCACGATTCACCCCTATCTCTCTGCAGCCCTTACAATCTACCACGCCTCCTCTTCCGCAGTTTGTTCCCTGGGCTTTGGGAAAGGGGCACAAGTGGGTGAGAAGAAAACAGTCTAATTTCTTTGGAGTTGTCATTTTGGACTCCAGTCTGTTCAGGTTGTTTCCCTTCATGGGTTGACAGCTTTTCCAGTGATACCCTTTTTAGTCATACTAACAAAGCACAAGCTATTGGATGTACAGGCATTTAAGCAGTACCAATTATTATGTCAAGCTAAGCTGTGAGCATAGACACAGATGCTTGGATGGTATGCTAATCCGCAAACTGTGGTTTCTCTATAAAGGGTGACAAGTTCTTATTGTGGCTTATAACATCTCCTAACCACTAGAGGACATAAGCTTGTGGCGTCCGCTGTGAGTTATTCCTCCCAAGGAGAGAGCTAATAGACAATAATATTTGGGATATAGATAATAGACACTTGGCTGCCATTGTTGCACAGTATTTCCAGGCGGTTGAGGTGTAGCGGATATTGACGGAGGAGCTGTGCTTGTCTCAGGGAGACCGGAATATTTTGCTGTATTGCTTTTAGTGGCCTTTCATACGCTCTCTGCTCTGGCATTTCAAAAAGAGCTAGTTGTTGGTACACGAGCAAGTGAACTCTCATAACATTTTTCATGCTCACACCAGGTCTTCGACAACAGGGCTTACTGCCTTTCTCCTTGCATTATCCCACTTATAGGCAAAAGGCCTTTAGAATTTGGGGGGGCAGTTTGAAGATCCCCCTAGCCAACATCTCCTAGGCAGAATTTCATTGCTGATGTCAGAGCTTTCCTGTATAATATATTTTGCTAATTACACAACTTATAAACAACTTTTACTATTGAAGTTGGCTCTAGATAGAGAAAATAAATCCTTTCAAAGTTTCCTATGCCTTTCGTCATTAATAAAAGGTAGTTAATGCGCTGTTTTTATAGGAATTACCCACCAACTGTTAACAATTTGCTCTAGTTTGTACAGTGATTAGGAGTGAGTTCATTACCATCCATGCTTTTCTTTTTTCCTATAAAGGGGAGAGGTAGGACGATTTCTCAGCATCTGGAAGGTAAGCTTCATTAGGGCCCATTAAAAACAGTTAACCCCAATATTATTCGGAGAGATGCTCAGTGTCTGTAACTCAGGCAAGTCTGAGGTTACGCTTTCTTTAATGTTCAGGGGGTCAACCTCTCTGGCTGGCATTTCCCATTCCCAGTCCATCCTGCATAGCCATAAGTTTGTATGTTTTCAGGCATTTTAGATTGGTGATTTTTACCTGTGGGAACTAAATTCTCCCTCCCAGTGTTAGTTTCAAGATCAGAAAATTGAAAATTTATCAATAGGATTGGAAAATAGAGTTTTCCATTTGTATCCTAGAAAGGATAGTAACCCAACTCCCACCTCCCTCTTTTTTTTTTTTTTTTGTAGGTTTTTTATGTTTTGACCAATAGATGCCCAAGTTGTATACACATACCCATAAACAGAGGCCAAGGCATAAGCTTTCATGAAATTTACCCAAATAGTTTTTTTGGTGGAAAGGGTAATACAATTGAACTATTGGGAATAAATAATGGTTAATTGGTTTAATTTATAATTTGTTTTGGGTTAAGGTACACAAATGGCCTCTATATTTTTCCGAATTATACAACATCACAGTATAACATGTTTTCGTTTACTTGTAGGACAATTTTAAAGGAACTAAGCTTAAATTACCTGCCCAAATAAGTACATACAGTCAATGAGAACAGTTTTTGGGTAAATTTATGAAATTTTATTCATTGTCAATTTCATATATCAGTATGTGGGTCTGTTTAAGCTGTCAACTCTTCTTGTTTAAGCCCTTTGGTGATTCCCTGGATTCCAGCTATTCATCCATTTCTTCTTTTAGGTTTTAAAATTTAGTAGAGAATAGGTGTCGGAGTATTCCTGGATGATTGTCTGAATCTTTTCATTGTGTGTTATAATATTTCCCCTTTCAGCACATGAATTTCTATTGATTTTGGAGTTGCTCTTTCTTTGCTTAGCTGGACTAAGGGTTTGTCTATCCTGTTTATTCTCTCACCAACCTTTTGGTTCCAATTGATGTTTTTTGTATTGTTTTTCTTGTTTCCAGTCCATTTAATTGCTGCTTGATTTTTTTATTTCTTCTGTCTGTTGCAATGTTAGGAGTTATTTGTTGTCTTTCAAAGTATTTTAGCTGCAGTATTATAGCCTCATTTCTTTGCTTCTTTTTGTTTTTTATTCGTTTGGTTTTTGTTTGTTTGATTTAATGTGAGCACCCAGGGCTATAAACGAAACTTCCCCCATAGTACTGCTTTTAAAGTGTCCCGTAGGTAGTGGTTGTTTGTACTGTCATTGCCATTTTAGATTCAGGAATGCTTTTATTTCTTTTATTTCCTTTCTGGACCCTTCCAATTATTTAGGAAGTGTTGGTTTAGTCGCCATTTGTTTGTGTAAGGTAGCAGAGCTTTTCCTGGTATTGAGATTGAGAGCTTTATTGCCCCTATGGTCTGATATATGCATAAAATTATTTTCACGTTTTGTAATTGTTTTGAGTTTTTTTTTTTTTTTTTTTTTTTTTTTTTGTTTTTTTTTTTTTTTTTTTTTTTTTTTTTTTTTTTTTTTTTTTTTCTGTGTCCAAGTATGTGGTCAATTTTGGTGAATGTTCCCTGGGGTGCTGAGTAGAAAGTATATTCTCTGGTACTTGGGTGGAATATTCAGAAGATGACTGTGAGGTCCATTTCCTCTATTGTATTGTTCAGTTCAGATGTCTCTCTGTTTATTCTTTGTCTGGTTGATCTGTCCGAACGATTCAGTGGTGTATTGAAGTTCCCTACTATGAATGTGCTGGAGTTAATCTGTGCCTTGAGACCCTGTAGAGTTATATTCATTATTGTGAAGTCTTCATGGTTAATTTTCCCTTTGATAAGGTTATAATGGCCCTCTTTGTTTCTTCTAATTGCATCTACTTTGAAGTCTATTTTGTCTGATATTAAGATAGCAACTCCTGCTTTCTTTTTGGTGCCATTTGCTTGGGATATTTTTTTCCATCCTTTCACTTTAAGTTGATGCCTATTCTTGAGGGTAAGATTGGTTTCTTGTAGACAGCATATGGATGGATTTTTTTCCTAATCCATTCTCCCAGTCCATGCCTTTTGATTGGGGAGTTCAGTCCATTAATATTTAAGGTTATAATTGAGAGGTGTGTGTTGCTTCCTTTCACCTTATCTATTTGAATTTTTTGTCTAGGTTTCTACTTCTGCATTTCTGCTTTTATTAATTTCTCTTTCAAGGTGCCTGGGTGTATTTGCTCCTCTCCTCTGTCCTTTTAATTGTTTCAAGTATTCTCTGAAGGGTTGGTTTTCCGAACATGTATTATTTCATCTCGTTTATGCCATAGGAGATTTTTTTCTTTCCTTCAACTAGAATCAACATTTTTGCTGGGTATGGTAACCTGGGTCGGCATTGATAGTCATTTAGCACTGGGAATGCTTTGGTCCACAATCTTCTTGCTTTCATTGTTTGCACTGAAAAGTCACCTGTAATTCTGATAGGTTTCCTCTTATATATAACTTGTTGGTTTTCTCTTGTGGCTTTCAGAAATTGTCTTTGTTTTGGGCATCTAGCATTTTAACTGTGATATGGCAGGGGGAGTTTCTTTTCTGGTCTAGTTTATTTGGTGTTCTATGTGCTTCTTGTACTTGTATGGGTTTGTCATTTTTTTAATTTGGGGGAATTTTCATCTATTATTCTGTTGACAATCTGATCAATACCATTCTCTTGGGATTCTTCTCCTTCCTCTATCCTTATGATGTGAAGGTTTGATCTTTTCATGGTGTCCCACATTTCCTGGTTGTTCCACTGGTTGTGTATTTTTAAATTTTTCATAGTCTTTACTTGAGCTTTTAATTTGTTCTGTGTTATCTTCTAGGTCTGGTATTCTTTTATCTGCTTCCTCCATTCTGCTTCTGAGGCTTTTTCCCATTCTTTCCTTTTGATTGGATGACCGTTTGATTTCCTTTTTCATTTCTTCCTGTGTTTTCTTTACTATTTCCACTTCCTTTTGGAGCTTCTGAATCTTGTAACTCCTTGTTTCGCTCATTGGTTTCCTTTTTCATTTCAGCATAGGATCTTTTCAGTGCTTCCACTTCCTTCTGGAGTCTGTCATTTTCTCCTTCTATCTCTTTCAGGAGTCTATCATTTTCTCCTTTTAGTTCTTTCCAAAGTTTGTCATTGTCTTCCTCTAGGTCCTTTCTGAGTTTTACATTCTCTCCCCTTAGTTCTATGATTTCTTTTAATATATCTGTTATTGTTATTCTACTATCTGTGTCCTGGGTTACCTGTAGGGGGACTCCATTGTAGGAGTCCTCCACAGGCTCCATAGAGTTTGGTGTGGAGTCATTCTGTGCTTTTCCCATATTGTTCTTTTCTTGTGCTTTAGGCATGTGGTTTGGTTTTTGCCTGTATTCTGATGTGACTCTTGAATGTCTCTTCACCTTGTTGAAGGATGGCTTTCCTTGATTCCTTCAGTTACCTTTGTTGCATTCTCCTTATGTATGGAGTGTTGACTTGTCCAGGTTTCAGGCTTTCAATTTTGGTTATATATTGGAAGGTATAGTTCGCCCTTCCCTTTCTGTTCCTCAGCAAGAACTGGGTGGGTAACAACCCAGATGACCCTACTGAGCACTGTATTCCCTCTGCTGCCACCCACTCTCTCAGGAGTTCCAGTGTGGGGGTAGGGGCTTCAGTTGCTTTCTTAGCCTGAGCACCTGTACCATCTGCCCCAGCTGCTTGGGCAGCAGTTGCCTGCAGCCTCTGTGTTTGCAGCTCCCAGCTCCCAGGATTCTCTGGGCCAACACGCTGGTCTGCACACCCTCCGCCCCCAGCTGCTTGGGCAGCAGTTGCCCCCATCCTCCGTGTTCAAACCTCAGCTCTTAAATTCCCTTCTTTTAGACAAATATGGAGTCAGGACTTGAGGAGAAACAGGAAGGGTTGAATAAAACATTTGAGAGAGAATTGGGAAGGAAAGGGAGGGAGGGAGGGGAAGGGAAGTGGTAGAAGGAAAGGGAAAGCAAAGGAGAGAAGTAGAGGGGACACGAATTTACATATTACCTTCTCGATCAAATTTCTGTGATGTTTCTAGACAGAGCTTTGAATGATTAGCTCCAATGTATTCCAGAAAATTGGATCTGGGAAAAGTCTAAGTAATCATTTTGCTTAAGAGCATTTTTTATAATGTAGGATATAACTGATGCCAAACACACTGGTGGGATCTTTGCATTAAGCTGAAATAGAAAGTGCAGTTTTCTTCTTAGAGTAAAATGCTAAGATACATGGTGAGCTGGTGGCAGGTCTGCTTGGAGCAGAGAGTGCTTGGAAGCCCATATGTGAGAATGTGTTTTGGATCATCTATCTTTAGGGCAGGTTCGTTGCCATATACAGCCATTCCAGACTTCATTAATTTGTCCGTGGTTAGCAGGAAATTGTAAGAAGTTTCTCTTTCTATAAGAAAAACGATATCCTCATTGAATACATCCTGCTTCTCCTGGGTAAGCTATGTTCTTTTTCTATGTGGCTATATTTGGTGACATCAGTTATACAAAGCAAACTCACACTTACTTCCCATAAGTATGTTATGCAAAGAAAGATGATAATTTTTCAATGTTTTTTTTAATCTTGAAAGAATCTCCTTCATTTAGTTTTTAAAGTATCTGAAAAAATAGATTCAAAATTCAAATCAAGCACATTCATCCTGAAATTTATTGGTAGAACCAGAGTTTCATCTTCACACTATTCTGAAAGGGAAATTGGCACTGGCAACATCACTCAGATTCAAGACTGATATCCTCTCCTTTAGCACATCATGACAAAAGGATCTATGCACAGTGTGCACGTGTGCGCACCCACATAGCATTCCTCCTCTAAAGCCACGGATCTCCTTCACTGTGAGCTAGTTAAGTAAAAACCAGAAGTTAACAGACTGAATACTTGAGCCAGTTACAAACACAAATTGTGATATTTAAATAGTTTACATGTTTTGTCATCCTCTCCGTGAAATTAAAATGAAATTGTGGATTAAACACAAAGGATAAACACATTAGGAATGGAGAAACATGTAAGACTTTGTCATGAACTTGTAAGCCTTCTAGTCAAAATTAAGAAAGATAGGCTGCTTTAGCAGAGGTGGGTTTATAGACACAGGATAAGGTTTCTAAAAAGCATGTAGGAAGTCTTAAAATACAGCCAGCTGTTGAGAGGTGTTTATTTATTTCATTGTCTTATATTTTCTTAGTGTTTGGTGATGGAAGAAAGTTTTCTTTCTCCTTGCAGCATGCTGGCACAGCCATTAAGGTGTTTGTTACCGGATGATTTAGCAAGTGCAGCCCTTGCAATCTCGGAGTCCCGAGCTCGTAGGTTCAGCTTTCTGCTTTCTCTTCCTCACACCATGTTCTCTCAGGTTGCACTTCCTGTCCTTCTGCTATTGGTCTGAGTGTCTCTGCCTGCACCTCCTCCATACAAAACCCCTTCCTATCACTGTACACTGTGTTTCATTTTATTTTTGTTTATGTATGCGTATCTCTGTGTTTGGGCATGAAACATACTTGGGTGCACAAAAGATGGCATATGATCTTCCTGAAGCTGGAGTCAGGCTGTTGGGAGCTGCCCCGCCTTGGGCTGGGAACTGATCGCTCCTCTACAAGATCCTTTCTGCTCTTAACTGCTGAGGCACCCATAATGCTCTATAGTAACCCATCATATATTTCCTTTAAACGTAGTCATGAAGGCAAAACAAAATGAGCATGGAGTAAAATAAATTTGCTGTGACCTAACGTAAGTCAGGGGGATTTCCATTCAAGCTGCATGTTTGGGACTCGATGCATAGTCGGTCCTGGGATAGTTTTTTTAACCTTTGAACAGTTTTCCTCACTGAACAGGAAGATTCTATGTGAAAATAGAAAGACTTGGAGCAATAAGTACTCTATGGTGTCCCAAATGTCATGGGCGTAGCCATTGCTACGAAGCTTAAGCCATCCCAAGCAACAAATTATTCCTCTAGGTAACTAGAAAAATAAAATTATCTAATTAATGTAATGTGTATGAATTGGTTAGATTATCACTCAGTAAGTTTTAGTTGTATCTAATATTAATATTATTTTCCAACTTTTTTAAAAAATTTTTTCTTTATGAAAATGTGTGAAAAAAATTACACAAGTAAAACCCCTAGCCATTTCTTCCCTGTTGAACTCTGATCCTACATTAGACACAGCTCCTTTGGGTTTATCAAGTAAAAGTAACTCTGACTCTGTTCTTATTTAATTTTAATGTCTAAAACCATGATGTTTTTGAAAGCAGTTTTCTATATATAGTCATGACTTCTTGACTTAAGCTAATGTATTTACTTACTGAGGCCTGAGTATTCAATTACTACAAATTTAGTAATGTAAAACAATGGAAATATATTATTTTACTGATGTGGAAGCCAAAAATCTGAAAATTAAATGTTTGCAATCTACCCCCACATACACACAGACACGCCCACACAGACAGGCACACACAGACACGCCCACACAGACATGCCCACACCCCTTTCAGCTTCCACTGTCTTTTTTTTTTATTAATTTTATTTATTTCTGTATGTGTATGAATGTACTGTCTGCATGCAAGTTTGTGCACCCGTGTCGTGCAATGCCGCAGAGGTCAGAAGAGGGTGTCGGATTCCCCTGGAACTGGAGTTCTCCTGGAATTGGAGTTTTAGACGGCTCTCGGCCGCCATGTGGGTGCTGGGGATCGAACCCGGGTCCTCTGCAAGAGCGTCGGTGCTCCTAACCACTAGGCCGTCTCTCCAGCTCCCAGCTTCCACTGTCTTTATGAATTCGCAGATGCATGACCTGTCTCAGCTTCCTCTGTCAAATGAGCTTGTTCCTGGAGGTGTATTTTCTCCTCTAAGGACCCTGTCACTGTGACTCTCTTAGGTAATCCAAGATGAACACAGATCAACAGCTCTAAATAAAATACACCTGCAACTTCCAGGTAAGGGACATTCCCCAGCTCTGGGAGTTCCAACACAGACATGTGTTCTACAAGCCACCATCCAATTATTGGCAGAAAATAACTGGGATGCAAAGGAGATTCATGAGTGCTCCTAGGTTATGTAATATTATGAATACTGCATTAGGGAGTGAGTGTACAAACCAAGTTGTAATACTCATGTGAATTTGAATGGGGCCTTGTTACAAATGAATAGATATTTCCAGACTAGACATTTTGTACAAATAATGTGTGCTATATTTCTTTAATCTTTAAAAGTAAAAGAGAGAGAAAGTAAATGCTGAAAAGTATGAAATTTCAACCACACAAAGAACAGACGTTTTCCATTAGAAAAGATATGTGAAGAAAGGAAGGGTCAGTGGAAGAGTCAGCATATTCTTGTTGACTGTCTATTCTCTGAAAGAGTCGGCAGGCTCCTGGCCACATTGCAGCTTGCAGCAATGGACTAGATACTTTACTTTCAATGCAACTATGAAAGCGAGAAGCTCATGGAATGAAGTATTCCCAGTTCTAAATGACCTTGGATGCCAACTCTATATACTTTATCCAACGAAACTATCTATAATGGTTGAAGGGGAACAGAATATTTTTATGACATTAGAGTCATAGAAGATACTTGAAACAAAATTCTGAAGACATGAATGAGCATACTCAAGACTCTACAAAATGAAAGCAAAGGAAAGTATAATAATGGAAACACAAAATATGTCCACAAACATAAAGAGATTAAAATTACAGTATCCAATTTATACTTTTCAATAATAACATTAAATATCAGTGGCCTCAGCTACCCTGTCAAAAGACACAGACTGGAAAAATAGATCAAGAAAGAAACACATCTTTTTGCTGTCTTTAAGAAACTAATCTCACCTTCAAGGAAAGATAGTACCTTAGGGTGAAAAGATAGAAAAAAAATGTTCCAAGAAAATGGTGCTAAAAAGTGTGTAAATGTTGCAATTCTAATATCTGACAAAATACATTTCAAATTAAAACTAATCAGGTGAAATAATAAAGGTTGCTTCATTTTTTTTTCAAAGCCAATTTTTACTGAAGTTTTGTCCATTTCATACAAAATTTCCAATCAAGTCTAGACCAATTCCCACTTCTTTCCCCCCCACACCCCACACCCATCATGCATTCTGCCAAACGTGTTTTTCATCTTTTTCTCAGTCTCTTTTAAAATTTTTGATGCAGAAGTTCACCATTTAGGTCAGTTCTTTAACCTAGTCTTTTGTTGTTGTTATAAGGTCACTTCATTCTAATCAAAGAACAATTGAGCAAGAAGATGTTACAGTCATGAACATATATGCACCAAACTCTTGTGCACTCAATTTCATAAAAACTGTATTACAGGGCTATAACACACAGATTAACCCCAAACTAAGTAATAGTAGGTGACTTCAATACCCCACTCTCTTCAAAAAGTAAACATAGACATCTGAATTAAATGACAATTTACCAAGAAATGGACCTAAGGGACATCTACAAAATATTCTATCCAAACACCAAAGAATTCACTTTCTACTCAGCAGCCCATGCACATTTTCTAAAGTAGAACATATTCTGGGAAACAAAATAAATCTCAACAAATTAAAGCAAATTAAAATAATTCCATCAATTTTATCAGACCACAGTGGAATAAAGCTTATAATCAACAGCAAAAGAAGCTCTAGAAACCACACAAACTCATGGACATTATACAACACACTCCTGAGTAATGAATGCATCAAAGAATAAATTAAGAAATAAAAGTATTTATGGAACTAAATGAAATTGAGAATACAGTGCAACAAAACCTCTGGGACACCTTAAAAGGAGTTCTAAGAGGAAAGCTTATAGCTCTTAGTGCCTACATTAAAATATCAGAAAGAGCTGTGTGAGATGGCACACGCCTTTAATCCTAGCATTTGGAAGGCAGAGGCAGTTGGATCTTTTTAAGTTCAAGGCCAGCCTGGTCTACAGAGTGAGTTCCAGGACAGTTGTAGCTACAGGGAGACCCTGTCTAAAAAATTTTTTAAGACCAAAAAACCCAAATATCAGAAACAGCACATGTAAGAGACTCAACAGTACAACTCAAGACTCTGGAAAGGCAGAAACAAAGGAACCTCAAACATAGTAGATGAGAAGAAATACAACAATCAGAGCAAAAATTAATGAACTAGAAACAAAGAAACAATGCAAAATATCAATGAATATAAGAGGTGGCACACGGAAAGTTTAAACAAGATATATAGACATCAGGCATAGAATTCATGTCAATTCAATCACAAAAATTCCCAGATTGGAGCAAGAGAAAGGGTGATAGGCTGGCCCTGGACTGACAAGTACAGGAGATTGATTACTGCTTACTGCTGGGTGAGGAAGAATATGCCTTAGTTTAGATTTCTAGAAGTGCTAACTAGACTCCAGTGGATGAATTTGCACAGAAGAACATCTGGATTCAAAAGATTGACTGGATAGGACTTAACAAGGCTAGTGTAATCCATGAGTTCTGAGAGGGCTTGAGGACATGAAAAGGAGGCCAGAAATTTAATAAGAGCTGTTGTATGAGATGTACAAAAGTAAAATAGAAAAATAAACAAAAAATTTTAAACCCATAAAGAAAGAAATTGAAGAAGACCTCAGAAGATGGAAAAACCTCCCATGATCATGGATTGGGAAAATTAACATTGTAAAAATGTCCATTTTACCAAAACTGTTGTATAGATTTAATGCAATCCCAATAAAAATCCCCAAGAGTTTCTTCACAGGCTTGGAAGCAAAAGTTCTTAAATTCATTTGGAAAAACAAAAGACCCCGAATAGCCAAATCAACCCTGAGTGAAAAGAGCTACACAGGAGGGATCTCTATACCAGATTTTAAACTATACTACAGGGCTATAGTCATAAAAACAGCCTGGTACTGGCACAAAAACAGACCTGTTGACCAATGGAACAAAACCGAAGATCCAAATCTGAGCACATACAATTTCAGCCATCTCATATTTGACAAGGGGGCCAAGAAACCACAATGGAGAAAAGACAGCATCTTCAGCAAGTGGTGTTGGCAAAACTGGATCACCACTTGTAGAAGAATGAAATTAAACCCCTACCTCTCACCCTGTACAAAAGTGAACTCCAGATGGATTAAAGACCTCAACGTGAAACCCCAAACTCTGAAGGTGATAGAAGAAAAAGTTGGCAGCAGACTACAAGACATAGGCATAGGAAAAGACTTCCTAAATCAGACAGCAGCTGCACAAGAATTAAGGTCGACAATTGACAAATGGGACCTCATCAAACTCAAAAGCTTCTGTACATCAAAAGAAACAATCAAGGAAGTGAAGAGAAATCCCACAGAGTGGGAGGAAACCTTCACTACAGATACATCTGACAAAGTATTGATTTTCCGAATATATAAACTACTCAAAAAACAAAGAAAAAAGAAAACAAATGACCCACTCAATAGATGGAGCAAAGAACTGAACAGAGACTTCACAAGCGAGGAATTAGAGATGTCTGAGAAACACCTCAAGAACTGTTCAACATCACTAATCATTAAGGAAATGCAAATGAAAACCACTCTAAGATATCATCTTACTCCAATAAGACTGGCTAGGATCAAGAAAACAAATGATACCAAGTGCTGGAGAGGTTGTGGGGAAAGGGGAACACTCATCCACTGCTGGTGGGAATGTAAACTCGTACAGCCACTATGGAAAGCAGTGTGGAGAACCCTTGAAAGACTTGGAATGAACTTGCCACCTGACCCAGCCATACCACTCCTGGGCATGTACCCTCAAGACTTACGCTGCCACAGAGATACATGCACGGCCATGTTTATTGCAGCTCTCTTCACAATAGCAAGGAACTGGAACCAACCTAAATGCCCCTCAACTGACAAGTGGATAGAGAAAATGTGGTACATCTACACAATGGAGTTCTATGCAGCGGTAAAGAAAGACGACATCACGAGCTTTGCAAGAAAATGGCTGGAGCTAGAGGACATCATGCTGAGTGAAGTAACACAGTCCCAGGAAAACAAATGACGAATGGTATCCCTCATCTGTGGATGCTAGTGCCAATTACCCAGTTGTATTTCTTGTGTAGGGCCCCCTGAGCTTTTGTACAAAGCAGTTGGGCATAATGCATTTTGGAAACAACAACAACAGAAAAGACTGCATCAAAGAACTGACTGAAACAGTGAACTTCTGCTCAAAACAGTCAACTTCCCCATGGAAAATATTGAGAAAGACTAAGAGATGAAAAGCATGTTTGGCAGAATGCATGAGCTCTGGCGGGGTGGGGGAATGAGTGGGAACATGGGTCTAGATTTGTTAAAAATAAATAAATAAATTTACGTGGAAAAAAAAAGAAATGTTAAAAAAAAAAGAAATGTGAAGAGCAAAACAAACATAAAATATATGTTGTGAATAAATTTTCAAGTCTCCTGGCAGATATTTCAGATCAACTTACATAAGGTAAAAGTGATTCAGATTCTCAGAACAGGGCAAGGTGGCTGCCCGGTCTACAGATTCTCAGAATAGCAGAAGGTGGCTGCCCGGTCTATCTACAGTAGCACAGGTGTCCACATTCTCACTCAAGGATGAAAGGGATTTTGTATTTTCTTTTGATTTGTGTGACTTGAACAACCATTAAAAAGTTAAAATTTCAAATATATCTTTTTCTGAGGTGAACGAAAAAGAATATTCTCTCTGGACCATGACCCTTCCTTCCTAAGGCCCGCCTTCCTGCTCTTCCTTTTGTCCTCTCACTATTACCTGATTTTCTTGCCCTCTAATTCCTCTGCTGTTGTGGGAGAATAAATTTGAGTCAAATTAAAGGGTTTCATAAAAATTAGTAAGAATTTGAATTGTAATTTACATTTGAAGTTACCAATGTTGTAACCATCAGAAAACTGAGACCCGCACTTGTAAAACAATTAAATAAGTACTAATGTGCTTTCCTTGGTAGCATCTAAGCTGAACATATGGCAATGTAACATCTACAATAGAAAATGAAAGTATAAAGTAGGGAATTCACAACTAATGGAGAGAGTAACATTTTTAAATTTGAAGTAGAAAACAACACTCAGTTCTAAAATTAAATCATTTATGAGATCAAAGCATTGATTTTAATTCTAAAATAACCCAGCCTCCTTCTGGTCACATTATTTCAGGACAATCTGCTTACTCTATTGTCTACTCTGTTTTCACAGCCGCATGTGTTACCATGTTCATGTTCACAGATTCATACATACTACAACTAACCATTTTGAATTTCTAACCTTCTGTAAAAGCCAAGAATTTGACATCAGTAAAAGCAACACTGAGCCAGAAATATTCCCTAATGAAAGCACACACTCAAATGATGCTTTCCAAAAATTCTCATCTTGGAAAACAAAGACCAATGTGAAGTAATTTATGGAAAGAAGAATCTCTAGTACTTGACATTAAAAAATTTAATTAGAAATGCATATGTGCCATATGTTAAAACTGTATTTCAATTTCTACACCGAGAAACCACAGCATCTACTACGATATAGTTTCAAAGAGGGATAGGCTGTCTTTATATCTTTTAAAAATTCTTTGAAATCTCTAGAGAGGGTATAAACAGACCAAGTAGATTTGAGTTGACATAGTTGGACTTGTACATCTATATATTATCCCAAGATTTTGTGCGGCAGGGAAGGCACTCTGGTCTTCATCTCCAAAAGGTTCTAGGGAATGTATACATTTCTTTCACATTGAAAGATTTTATGTAATGATATTTATGTCTATCAATCTAGCATTCAAAAAACCAAAATGCTCTGTTAATAAGCTCATTAACAGAGCAACAAGAGATAATTTAAAGTGTAAAACAACTTCCTCTAGAGGATGATTGTAAATTTATGGAATTCAATAGGATTTTATCATCTGAATTCTGTGAATCCAACTTGCATAGATTTTATAATGTGGCAGTCAGGAGGTGGCGATTCGATAAGGAGCTGCTGTTTTGAGTTTTCAAAAATGTTTCAAGACAAATGACAAAGAGTCTTTACACTCTGAGGTTCTGCTTTATTGTCTTACAGAGGAGTGTAACACTGATGGAGTTGTTTGACAAGATTTTATCTTCAAAAACTTTCAACCATTTTATGAACACAATACTTTTTCTCCTAACTCAAAAATCACTAACTGAACTAAAATAATCAATAGTTACTGCTAAAAACAGTAATTTACAAGTCGCACCCCAAACTTGCCACCCAATAATTTTGAGGCATTATTTCAAGGTATGTTTTATTTAGCCCCATCACAGAATTTTCATTATATAAAGTTTAATGGCCATAAGTAAATAGTGAATATTCTGATAACCATGTAGTATTTCTTTATAAGCAGTATTTTTCAAATTGAAACAGATGATCAGAAATTGAAGCTTCTATTTATGAAAAGATCTATAATTCCAGCTTACTATTACTTTCCTGATGTCTGGTAGATCTATGAACTTAAATTTGATAAATTGCAAAGGTGAAATAGTCTAGACAAGTCCTTAAAGTCTGTCAGGAATATTTACATTAGCAAATTAGGATGAAGTATTCTTCAAATGGAAGCTCGGATGACAGGATACTCTTCTTGAATAATAATCTTGAAGAGTTATTTTTAAAATAGACATTTTATGTTACTTTAAAACATAATGAGTATCCTGTTATGGATAATAATAATAATAATAATAATAATATAAAAATGGACACTAGTAATAGTTCTATATGTATTCTTTAATATATATATGTATATATATACATATATATATGTATATATGTATATATATATATAATTTATCTATAGGTATATATATAACATATAGAATGTATAGTTTTACTTTATATATAAGATCATAGGATAGACTTTAATATAATATATGTATATATAGAATCTATAGGATATACTATATATTACGATAAACTTGTAAACTTCTAACATGGAAAGCCAGACAATGATTCTCTCCAATGTTCTTCTCTTTGCTATAAACCAACAAAATTATTTCCTTTCAAAAACCCTCTACATATATTATTTTCTAAAGATTTACCTTATTTTTCTTTGTGTGTGTATGTGTATCTGTGTGTGTTTGCATTCACGTGTGTGTTTGTGTTTATATGCATATGCATATGTGTACAAATATATGCAGAGGCCAAATGTCACGGGGCTGGAGTTACAGGCATTCCTGAGCCACTCACCATGAGCTGTGATAAAAGAATTCAGGTTCTTTTGGGGGCTGGAGAGATGTCAGCAGTTAAGAGCACCAACTGCTCTTGCAGAGGACCCAGGTTCGATTCCCAGCACCCACATGGTGGCTAAGAACTGTCTTTAACTCCAGGGGAATCCAACGTTCTCTTCTGACCTCCTCGGATTGCATGACACGGGTGCACCAACCCACATGCAGACAGTGCACTCATACACATAAAAAATAATAATAAATAAAAATTAAGGGGCTGGAGAGATAGCCTAGCGGTTAACAGTGCCGACTGCTCTTACAGAGGACCCAGGTTCGATCCCCAGCACCCACATGGCGGCTAAGAACAGTCTGTAACTCTAATTCCAGGAGAACTCCAGTTCCAGGGGAATCCGAGACCCTCTTCTGACCTCTGTGGCATTGCACGACATGGGCGTACAGACCTACATGCAGACAGTACACTCATACACATACAGAAATAAAAAAAAAAATTTAAAAATTAAAAAAATTATTTAGGTTCTCTAAAAGAGTAGTTTGTGCTGTTAACTTCTAGACCATCCTTCCAGCTTCTTCACAGATCTTAATTTTCATGAAAAATGGAGGCCATATGACTCCAGGACATGTTCATAATCTTTAATTTTCAAAGTCCCATAATCAGGTAGAGATGATAATTACTGAATCTGCAGGTGGAGCACTAGCTGTTTTCTAAATATGACCAAGCATACTGGCATGTGGACATATGTGTCAAAACTAGATCCCAGATGAATTCACAATATTCCTAGGAGGAGAGCAGGAGGAAGGTCAGTGAGTGGAAGCTGACAGATCTTCTCAGGCTGGTAGAGGTTGAGCCACACTGTCCAAATACTCTGTGGTTGTGGGAAATGTGATGCCTGCTTGCCCCTCACTAAGAAACAGGAGGAGGCTCAGGAGTGTGTGCACGTTACATGCGTGCCCTATAATGGCTTGTGCACTCTAGGATTTCTTGTGTGGAGAGGCTGTAGCATACGCTACATACCTAATCCTTCAAAAACCTGGGAGATGGAAGAGAACATTACTTCATTTTAAACAGAAACATATTCCAGAATATTCTGCACCTGGTTCAGAGGTAGTGGGATGAAGCTCCATATGCCCCACAAGTGGTAGCTTACCAGGAGGAATACAGTCTCAAGTAAAGCGGGGACTGGTGCTCAGTGGTATGGGGAAGCAACCATTGCTACAATTGGAGGAGGCTACAAACTCCCAAAGCCAAAGAAGCCCATCTCTGGGTAGAGAACGGAGCTGGTTGAGAAGTCCAGTCACAACAGGGTGGTGTGACCTGCTCACATCAGAGCATCTATGCCAGAGCTCAAGTGCAAGCTGTGAAATGGAACCATCTGCCCAGGAAACTGTCACTTAAAACTCAGCAGAGAGCAGTCCCTGTCATTCTCACTGCTGGGGATTCCAATGCCCAGGAGGAAATCCATTGGGAACTGTCCCATTATAGCTACTAAACCAAGGCTTTTCTCCTTAACCTCAACCCCCAGTAATCCATCCCTTTCTTTTGCATGGAGAGCACTGTCCAAAGAAGGGTGTCCCCACCAGCAGGGACAGACTGTGAGAAGTAAGAGTCTTAGGTCTCCCAAACACAAAGACCTTTATTTACTTCTGGCTTTCAGAGCATGGCAGTGCCTTCATCTGTGAGTGCTCTCCTCAGTGTCCTGGGTATGAGAAGCGCTCATAGTGGAAAGAACACTTGCTCAGCCCCAAGACTCCAGGACCAGGGAAAGACTCTGTCTTAGGTCTTAAGAAATGCAGGTTTAGCTTCATACATAAGAAAAGCTTTGTCAGTCACCAGCTGAGGTTCATCAGGAAAGCTGGGATACCCAGCAAATGCTGCCCTGACCACCCTGCTGAGAAGGACCTGGTCCTGAGCATGTGAGTCTATGTGCATAGGGATCCTTTGTTATGTCCCTGCATCTTCAATGGTCCCTGGGTTCCAAACCACAATTTGCTCAGAGGATTCCTACCACAAAGTGTCCCAGCAGGCACCCATAACTCACATCCGGATTAGAGTTGCAGGTGCCCCTCCTCTTATGATGGCCAAGGCATGGTTACCTAGGATTCCTGCCTGAACCTGGTGACTAAGAACCTGAGGTCGGTCATTAGTGCTGTTGTACTGCTCTGTGTTTTGCACTGCTTCATCGTCTAAAGGACCAGTGTGGGCATGGAAACACACAAACAAAAGTACTGTCTACCAAGGAGGAGTTCTGAGGGATGACAGGAGATAAAGCATTTGTGGTTTCTTGGGGCTGCAGACGTGGTTTAGAGGTAAAGAATAACAGTAACATATGCAAGGCCCTGGTTTTAAATCCAAACACTACACACACACACACACACACACACACACACACACACACACCGGGCTTCATTCAACCTGGTCATTGGCCCCCTCTCTACCGAGGGTAAGTGCAATGGAGTAAAAATGCCTCCTGGGAGCACATCAGAGTGTGAAACACAAGACTTTATTTTCCAGTACAGGGTATATAAGAAGTTTCTACCAATCAGCACAGAGACCATCAAAGCGCATCCAATCACTGAAAAGGTCAACTTAATCATGCAGTTACATAGTCCTTAGCCTGCACATTCTCCTATAGATGTTTACATTCTGTTTACAAGCTCAGTGGAGGGGGCGACTAATCACAGCAAGGGGGCTGCATGCAGCTGTTGCCAGAAAGGGGGTCATGTTGATGGCACAGCAAGGAATTCAGCAACGTGGCTTACTAATGACACCCAGGAGTGGCCTACACACACACACACACACACACACACACACACCACTAATGCTCAGTTTTACCTGAAGAGGTCCCTGTGGTGTGGAAACCATCAAGCCTACATTCAGATCATCCTCTGCAAAACTCTGGCTCCACCACTTTAGTTACTGACTCCAAGGACTCCCTGGGGGAAACTGTATACTTACACACCTTCACGTTGTATTCTGGTTGTTGGAGATTTAATCTGAAGCAGATAGTAGCAACAGTGGGTCAAGAGAGGAGGCACTTAGATGGATTTTGGAACTAGACCAGTCAGAAGCAGTTTGAAGAAAAACCAAGTACTTGATGTGGGTATTGAAAGAGCAGGAGATGAGTCACAGGAGAGCACAGGATCCTGGAAAGAAGCATTTAAGAATGGGCTCAACACAGTGCATGCTTCACTGTTTTTAAAAAGCTAGGATCAAATGCCATCTGAAAGGCAAGTGAAGATCTCTGAAACTTACTTTTACCTGCATCTTTGCCATTTAAGTAAGTCAGAAACAGAGTGGCGTGGAAAAATAGTGAGGTGCAAATATGTGCACTATCAGGCTTTAAAAAGTTTCAAAGCAGAGTAAATTTCCTACATAAATTAGAATATATAAGATAAAAAGAGAAAAAATAGTGTGACTATAAATGTAATCAAATGATGGCTCTAATTACAACCTACCTCCTCATCAGTACTAGTTTATTTTCCAGAGCGCACCAGTAGTCTCTGAACAAAGCCTGTAGCCATGGGTTGGGGGACTGGCTTTGCTAATACTCACATCAACACTAGTTTACTTTTGTATGTATAAGAACTGTATGGGCCAGACAGGAGAATATTGTTCTACCCTTGTCCCCACAACAAGCTTCCATTTGAAGGAGTGCTATATTAACTCTTCTCTCTGTGTGAAAGCACAGTCCAAATACAGCAAACAATCTAGACAGTTGGGCAGGGGATAGTCCATGCACCTCCTGATGCAGGATGTGAAGGCTCTTTTGAGATGAATGCATTTCTAGGGTGAGATAGATTGGCTGTTTTGGAGGTGTCAGGAGTCTGCCTTGTTAGTGTGACTGCAGGAGTCCAGTGGCTAGGTGCTTCACTAAAGGAAAATATTTCACCTTTTATAACTTTGTTATGTAATCTCGTTTCCCCATAGTGCCAGGAATAAAATATAAAGTCCTCCCTCTGACATTAGAGAGCCTGCATGCGATAGCTCTTGCCTTGTTTTTTGTCTTATAAACTCCTTTTGGCTTCAGACAATTCTCTACATTTTCATCTGCTATATAAAACAAATTACCAAAAATTTACTTACTTGAAACACCACCTGTATTACCTGTGGCTTCAGCGGATCTGAGACCAGGCAGGTCATACTGGGTTCCTGTTCAGAATCTCACCAAATCAAAAGCTTGGGCCCTGTTCATTTATGAAGGGTGGATATGCTATCAAATCCTGCAGTCAGTGGGCAGGCTCTTGTCCTGGTACTTACAGGATTTCCAACCCCATTCCTTGCAGGCTGGTGCCTGGGGACTCTCCGTCCTCAGAGACCATCTTTATTTATTGCCCCTTTACTCCACATAAGGACTTTACAAAGTAGATGATGTTTCTTTCCAAGTTAGCAAGAAGCTCTGGAAGAACTCTCTGTTGCTTGAAGTCTTTCTGGCTTTAAGAGTTGACTTAATTAGGTCAATCTCCTCCAGGGTATTCCCCCCTCTCCTAAAATAATTTAATTCGAGACTGAACAGTAGTACTGATTTTAGTGTTTGAGTGAGTAATTAGGAGAAAGTGTGCTTACTCCATTCTTCTGGAATCCTAAAGAGATTATTCTTCTTACTACACTGAGTAGCAGCAAGGACAAGACTGGCCTTAGCTTAGCGGTGAAAATCTAGACAGTGTTCCAGAAAAATCTCAAGAAATCTTGTCTAATGAACTTCCCCTGCTGTCCTTTTCTCCTTGCAAACATCTATCTTCCATCTCCTTGGAAGCCTAACATTAGCCCTTCTACCTGGAAAGTTCACTTGCCATTTACAGGCTATATTGCTACTTATCTTCAAAGTTTTTATCTTCTTTACAAGAGATAAGAATAAACAAGAATTTAATAATGTGTCTTTGTGTCTTAGATGATAAGTCTTATGAGAAAAGCTTCAATGACCAGCAATTTTTATTGTAGTTCTAGATGCCTGTATCTTGTGAAAAGGTGTCACATTGGAACCAGTGTAATAGAATGAGTATGTTATCTAGGTGGCTGTCTTAAGATGGGTTATTCTATACAGAAAGTGTATTTGTTGACAATTTCTTAACATGGGAACATGCATGAATATTTAAAATTATATAATAACAAGCTGTGAAAAAATACAGTGAAGAAAAAGCTGAATTTCAGGAATGGAATTCACAGTCATGTGAGGCCTGTCAGTTGCTGTCAAGACTTGGTGTTGCCATTGGTTGCTGTGACACTGGCAATCAGAAGGGGGGAATTTGATAAGATATATTTTACAGAATTCATCCTGGGTATTGCATTGAGACTGATTATGGGGAAAGGTTGAAGAAGAGACACTGTCTAGGAGGGTACACAGTGCTCCATGTGAGAGAGCAGTGGCCACACTGAGTTTAAGTACAGTCCATGCTATGCAAACTGAGGAATACCAGAAATATAAAAAGTCAAGATTCAGTACAGGCAGAAAAATTCCTGGCATGGAACCTTCATGTGAGGGGGGCTGGCATTAGACAGAAGCCCTGAGAATCCCTACCACATAAGTCAAGAAGACAGAGTTCACGTGTACCAATGGGGACAACAGGCATATCAATGTCACCATGGAAACAAGTTCTCCCGAAGATGCTAGAAGATATATGTGGCATGCATATATGCATATTTTGGAGTGATACAGATCGGAAGGAACAACAAAAACAATAACAAACAACAACAACAAAGACTGGGTCAAAGAATTGACTCAAACAGTGAACTTCTGCATCAGAAATTTTAAAAGAGACTGAGAAAAAAGATGAAAAACATGTTTGGCAGAATGCATGAGCTCTGGTGGGGTGGGAGGCAAGGAATGGGGGAATGGGTCTAGACTTGATTGGAAATTTTGTATGAAATGCACAAAGCTTCAATAAAAGTTGTTTAAAAAAAGAAACAAGTTCTCAGTGAGAAAGACTGGTGTCAGGGAAACCCTAGGCTGTCTAGGAAGCAGCTGTCCTCCTGGGCTGGAAAACTGCACAGAGCGGGAAGTAGTGCTCCTGCTGGGCTGGAGGACTGCACAGAGTGGGAAGTAGTGCTCTTGCTGGGCTGGAGGACTGCACAGAGTGGGAAGGAGTGCTCCTGCTGGGCTGGAGGACTGCACAGAGTGGGAAGTAGTGCTCCTGCTGGGCTGGAGGACTGCACAGAGTGGGAAGTAGTGCTCCTGCTGGGCTGGAGGACTGCACAGGGTAGGAAGCAGTGGTCCTCCTGGGCTGGAGGACTGCACAGAGTGGGAAGCTGTCCTCCTGGAGTGGAACAACAGTGGAGGAGGAGCAGCTTACATGGCACCTGGAAGCTGGAAGTGTGACATCCATGGTCCTGTTCCATACCTTCATTTCTTCTTTGGTCCAACATTTAAGGAGATCTGAGCATCTTTTTATAGGGGGGGGGTGTTTATGTGTATATGTACATGTATCTGTGTGTGTTTGTGTGTGTTTCTAAGTACACATAACTATCTATTATTCTTATGAAACAAGTACAAAATGGGATTTAAACAGCAAAGTACTTGGAGCATAAAATGGAAGAACAGGAAGGGAACTAAGGAAGTGACTACAAATCTGACTTTATAATCATTTAACTTTAGCTGTATATGGAAGAAGGAGAAGACTTCTCAGAGGAAAGGGAGCATAGCAAAGCTGTTATTAAAAGAAACCCCTCCTTGTGTGTATCCCTAAGGGCTTAGGTGCATATGGAAGGCTGCGTGATTCTACAGCTGCCTGACCCCGGCCAGGATATTCTCCCCCATGAAAACCTCAGCGGACCAATGCTTCTTCCCAGGGTTCTTGCCCACTGTAACTATTCATTTTGATTTTTGTTGCCTTTATAGTAATTAACATCTAGGATTGATGAAAGTGACCTTTGGGAGGACTACCCCTTGTTACACACATCCATCCATTTTCTCTACCACATTCTTGATACAAGCCTTTCAACAGATATCAGCCCTAATCCACAATCCTAGATGCTGACAAATATATGTGTGTGAAACTCACCTGTCACATCATCACATGTTCTAGAGAACTATTTCACAGTCCCTGTGCTCTGAAATACGTCACTGCATTAGTTCTCAAGAACTATGCTTTCCAAAGGAACCTCAAGACAGTGGTTTAGTAGAAGGGTGTACTAGACAGGCTGTCCTGGGGACCAGTACTGTTCAGAATGAAGTCTGGGAAAGACTCTTATTCTTCCAGAAGTGTCTGAGCTGCCTTGCAGTCTTTGAGGACTGAATGAGGTCGCATGAGGACTCCACCCCCTTTCCCACCTACTTCATGGCCCAAAGTCCTCAAAAACTCCTTTGGGCCTCACTTCCCTCATCGGAGTTTCCCCCAGTCAACGTCTCTTGTGCAGTTAATGCTGTCCTGGTCATCTGCTTTGAAAGAACCTGGACCAGGCTTTGCTGGAAAATTCCAAGAAAATAGGTGGTAAGATCCAGATAGGAACTGGTACACTCATTGCTTGCCACAGAAAAGGAGCTCTCCAGTTGGTAAGTGGAGCACGGACTGTTATTAACAACATGTGGAATCACGGTACGTAAAGATTTTACAGGTTTTGATGTAGAATCATGTCCAGAGAGAGAATGACCTGACATGTGCAGTGATTCCAGCATTCAAAAAGGACCAGGGAGCTTGGAGACGCCCACAAAAACATGTGCACTGGCTGGGGTAATTACCCCTACACTGAAGGGGTAATACACAGAGAGATCCTGGGGGTCATTAACAAGTAACTAGTGACCTTGTTTGGAAATGCAAGTAACAAAGAGCTTTTACCACCTGTAGTGCTGGGCAAAATAGCTGTGAGGCAGAACCAGTTAACAGCATAGTCCTCAGATCTGGACTTTCAGAACCTCTGCCAAGGCAGATGTTCTGTTCACAATGCAATGTCTTCTGGGGGATGTGGTTTCCTTGTATGTGAAATGAGAAGTATGAATTCATGTGCCTGGAAATGCTAGCTCTGTAGGGTCCTGCCCTAGGCTGACCAAGGATGCTTGCCTTTCTCTAGCAAGAGCAAAAGTTTCTGCTTGTTAGATAATGTTGGGAAATGGCAACCACTCACACACCTGCTGTGAGATGTCGGGAAATGGGAGCCATTCCCACTTGTTAGATGGGTCAGTCTCTGAGGATCTGAAAGAATCACTTTTGGGGCACATGTTCTGTCATCACACCCACCCCGCCATGATGGAGGGAAGTCCTTGAAAACTGTGAATTAAACTAACCCATTTTAAGAGTTTGAAATAAGAAATTCCTTACAGTTTTGGAAAATTACATTCATGATTTTTATCCTTTATTTTGAACCTTATTTTACTACTATTTTTTCAGAATTATAGTCAATCATGTAGTGATTTTTTTTTCCTAGTAATCATTGGCACATTATACTAGAAAAATATTCCCAATGCTTTTCAACATTTAAAAAATATAAAACATTAAAATTGTATATAGGTTTTGCCTCATTGTTTTAAATTGACATATTGACAAAACTGGAACTTTGTGTAATTTCATAATTGTATGAAATCACTTGCTTTAGGGAAATAAATTTACATGAGTGAAGATATACTTGTATCTAAGATAGATTTTATCATAAATTATATCTTTTTGGTCTTATTTTGAGACAAGTTCTCCCTTAAGCCCCAGCTTGTCTGGAGCTCACTCTGTAGACCAGTCTAGCCTTTAACTCACATAGATCTGCCTGTCTCTGCCTCCCTAGTGCTGGGATTAAAGGAGTACATCATCACACCCAGCTTTATATATCATAAATTATTGTACAACCATCTGGAAATGCTTTTCAAGAGAACTAGATGGCATTAACATTGATCATCAGATATTTCAAAATAAAATCAATACATGTCATTTTGTATAACTTAATGTTTCTATTTAAATGCTATTTTCCCATACTCAGTAGCCCCTCCATTCCAAATTGGATTGGACCCAGGCAGCCTCAGGATTACCCAGACCCATGGGTGTTCATGTTCCACATGTCAGTAGCATATTCATGTATAAACCAGACTAATTTCTGCCCACCAGATTCTTCAAGATTACTTGAGATTACTAATAAGTCAGGATAATGCAATTTCTGGGTAAACCATGACACTGACGAAGGAATAATGACAGAACAGAGAGCATATATTCAATGCAAAAACATTTTTTTCAAATTCCTTGGATTGCAGATATTGAATTGGAAAGCATGGAAATCTTGGCTATGAACAGGCATATTTGCTTACTGATTATTAAGTACACAATTTTATTTATTGATTCTTAAGAATTCCATGCAATGTGTTTTGATCACATTCAGACACTCTCCTCCATCTCCACCCTATCCTACTATACCACCCCTGACCTCGTGTCCTCTATTATTGTGTTGCTTTTGTCAAAGACCCATGGAGTCTAACCTGTGTTCTCCAAATTCTCTTTGGTGTGGGTCTATCTTTTGGAATCTGGTCAACCTAGCATACCTCATACCCCTAAAGAAAAATGATTTTCCCACTTCCAGAATTAACCAGTTGGTGCGGGAAGCACCCACACCAAGCCATGGGCTTTCTATTTGGTGACCTGTGGCTTTGGAACGAGCATAATGCCCTGTGTAGAGAGACTGAAACTGACTGCTGCAGCTGTTCTCTGCAGTCCAGCTGCTGTGGTCACAAAGAGAGCTATATGGTGCTCATCTCTCTTCAGACATATGTGCATCAGCATTCCTCCAAATGTTCAAGAACACAGCCTTTTACCATGTGTGGTTCTCTATTCTCGAGGAAGCTGCTTGATAACTGTAGCAATCCTGATTTCCTGTAATCCCGTGCTGTGCCTCCAACTATGCTGCACACTGAAAGCAGCCATGTAAGCTCAAGATGAATAATCATGTACCCTTCTCACAGGGGCTAATGTCCTCCATTATCTCTTCTTCAGTTTACTAAAAGGGCATTGAATTGTTTTTCTCATTGCTTCTGGTATGAGGGTAACCAAGTCATTTTGTGTTACTTAACTCACAGTGCAAGCTGACTATCATCATGACTTCTTTGCTTTTATTAGTAACAGTTTTTAAGTAACCATGCATGAGTTTCCCACTTAGTATCCATAAAGCATTAACATATACTGAGTCTATTACTATTCAGTATATTAAATATTCTGAGTATACTACTATTCAGGAAAACATCTAAACTCTCTTTTACAGAGCATACTTCATTCATCTGGTTTGTTTCCCATCTACCCGTTTGGATGCTTTGGTTGTTACCTGACCTTGGCTTTCTTCTCCCCCCTCACATGCATGAGGGATTATATCCTCAGAGAATTCACACTCGCTCATTTTGTGTCTTGAACTCTTGTCCCTCAGATGTTCTAAGAACCAGCCTTTCCTTCCTTTACATTTCAGATATCAGGGAAACATTCTCTGGTGCTAAAAACAAAAGCATTCTGCCCAGCGGCTCTATCGTTCATTTTATTTATTTAGACCAATTGTCTCATCTGTTGTATTTATTGTACTTGGTTACACACATTTCCTTAAGATGTGTTTCACACACACACAAAATTTATTCATAGCTATGTCTCTCTGTTTAGATAGGTGGCTGGAGGCAGAGCAATGCTTCTTAACAGCCTTTAGATAGCAATTTAATAAATTTAAGAAGATAATGGAAGTGGCTAAACACCAAGCATTTCATATTTCAGTTCCCTACTATTAATAACTTAAAAGCATTTTTCTGTATCCCTTCTGTGTAACTTACAGACAGAATCTCTATGTGTAAGACGCTACAAATATGGGGTATCCCACACAACATAGTATTCCATTATGGTAAAGTAGATTGCATGTATATAATATGGAAAAAGTAATAAAGCAGTATGTATAGATTATAAGGACTAAAAATATTTTCTTTTGCATTGGTTAAATGTGACTATCATTAAAGAGTGGAACATTGCAAAACTTTGATTTATATTTAATTAAACACTATTCCGACCATCTTATTTCTATAACCATAATGCCCACTGTTTTTCTGGAGAAAATCCCATCTTCCAGTATCAATGTGAGCAGAAAGTATAGTTCTGAGCTTTATAAATGCTTGAAAATAATGTAGTAATTGAGAAAATCTAAGAAAATTATTTATTGAATGAAGTCCTTGGAATTTTACAAGATAGCTATAAGTACACAATACACTACCTCTCTTAGAAAACAAAGTTTTATTCTTATCTTTTGAAAAGTAGGAAAATATGAAACAAGAAAACAAGCACTCTGTAAAATTGTGTGCTTTGTGGGGAACATTTGAGATTAGATATTTTTAACAATAGAATAATGGTTTCTGTGTCAGTGGAGGGGAAAGGTGCCTTAAACCTTATGCAGATCAGATTCTATAAGGCAGAGGGGTATCATTAGACTAAGTCTTCTTTGAACTCTATTATACAACAGTATTAATGGAGTCATAGAAAGTAACTTGAAACATTACAGACTACAGACTATTTCCATTGCCACCAGGCAGGGGCTTTGTGTTCACGCTATGCCAAACATCTGAATTTAATATACAGTACATAATTTTCAGTATGCTGAATTTTACATGTTTCATGTTTAACAAATGTATATGTATGTTCACTGAAATTCCACTATATATATATTTATATATAATTGTATTTTTTTCAAGAAAACCATTTACTTTTCCAAAGGAAACATGAGTATTTCTACAGTGAGTTTTACTCTTCTGTGTGTATGTGTGCTGCATTCATGTGACTGTGTGGGCATGTGTAGCCAGACAGAACAGGATAGCAGGTGTTTGCCTTTGTTGCTTTCCTCCTGATCCCTGTAGAAAGGAACAATCCAGAGATGAAAATATGGTGCACTTGTAGGAGTATGTGTTATGCATATTTATACTTACACTACTCATACACACAGTCTATATTTTTATATGTTTATTTAAAATATGCATTTGAATGAACCCTATCAATTTCAATTTTTTTTATTATTATTATTTATCTTTGTATGTGTATGAATGTACTTTCTGCATGCAGGTCTGTGCACCCGTGTCGTGCAATGCCGCGGAGGTCATAAGAGGGTCTCGGATTCCCCTGGAACTGGAGTTCTCCTGGAATTGGAGTTACAGACGGTTCTTAGCTGCCATGTGGGTGCTGGGGATCGAACCCGGGTCCTTTGCAAGAGCGTCGGTGCTCTTAACCGCTAGGCCATCTCTCCAGTCCCCAAACCCTATCAATTTTAATCTTCAGTTTACAGCTGCTACATTTTTATGTCATTAAAGGATAATAATCCACAATGGAAGGTTCCAAAACATGAAGCAAATGTTCTATTGATAAATGTGAGGCATAATAAATACCTTTACAATTTTATTTTACCTCCATCTCATGTTTTTGTAAACTCATGGAGGCCTACATTTATGAAAGAATCACATGTTTACAATGAATATTTTCTTTCATGTTCAACTTTTAAATTATTAAGAACTAAGCTCAAAGGAAGACAAGGGTCAGTCCACTGTAATTGCATAATAAGTTGATTTCTATGAAAGGGCATAGTGGCTGTGGGCAGGCGTTAAGTCTGAACTCAATAATTCTCTATGCTTACATTAGCAAGGTTAGAAAACCACTGTATTTCTGGGTTGATTTAGGAACATTAAAGCATATTCTCCTCTGTAGCCAGTCCTGTTTCCAAGAAGGAGGAAAAGAAAGGAAATGTGCTAGACACAGGGTCGAGGGTGACAAGCGCTCCCCAATTATGGACATCTGGAATGTTCCATGCCTAGGATCTTTTATTTTTATTTCAATTTATTTTGGCTGACATATTCAAATATAGAGTTGTACATATTAATAGGGTCACATGATGTTTCATGCATATATACATTGTTTACTTAGCCTCACCATTGATGATGGCTTACCGACTCCACATCTCCCTAGCGCTCCAGGATCGGTAGCCAAACAGCTCCCCTTGGTCTTGGAATATTTCATTTTGTGATATGAAGTTCAGGACTTATATGCTTACTTTGTTTTATTTTCAATTTTATTTATTTTCGTATGTGTATGAATGTACTGTCTGCATGTAGGTTTGTGCACCTGTGTAGTGCAATGCCTTGGGGGTCAGAAAAGGGTGTCGGATTCCCTGGAACTGGAGTTAAAGATGGTTTTCAGCTGCCATGTGGGTGCTGGGGATCGAACCCAGGTCCTCTGCAAGAGCAGTGGGCACTCTTAACCACTAGGCCATCTCTCCAACCCCTACTTTGATTTTTTTATTAAAAATTATTCCCCATTTATGTTGTACAATAATACTAGTTCTGTCTGCATTTCTTCTGTAGCATTTAGCACCTCCTATCTTTTATTAATTACAGGAATATGAAAACTTTTCAGATTAAAGTACACGTTAGTTTGCATCTATAAAGCTATAAAGTTCACGTTGAAGTTCAAGTGACCAGAGATATCACCTTTCCTAAACCTAGCACTTCCTTGAAGCTGATTTAACAAATACACTAAAATCAGATCCTTAAGAATGTCCTCTCAAAGAGATGGAAATGCATTTAATGCCATACAATGATAGCAGTGAACATGTAATAGCTCTGGACTTTACCACAGGAACAATGGGGAAGTGTTAGGAGCACAGTTAGCATATAGAACTTGTGTGACCTAGAAGCAGTTAGGATTAAACAGTAGATAATGTGTGAAATGTTGTAATCTTAAAGAAATTAGCAAATGTTAAACTTAGCTCAGCAAGAGGCCTGCTCCAGTTTAAGGCTGGTTTAGAGATAAACACTCAGCACCAGGCCAGCCACAGAGGGGCTCAACAGATGCCAAAAGACTGACCATACTCAATTGATTAGGTGGCCAGAGGCAGCAGGGACACACAACCTGATAACCAGTCCTAGGTACCCAGCCTTGATCAAGGCATGACTCCAGGCAAGAAAGATAACCACCTGCTATGCCGGGGGGAGGGGGTGGCTAGGCACATGCGTGAGATTAGTACCCAAGACACAGTGCAACCCACATGCCCAACTGCAGCCTATCTAAACAGGGAAGTGAAGAATGACTTTGCTCTCACTCCCCCTTGGAGAACTGCTGTGAGATGCCACTGAGAACCTCTCACCTGAGAACACCCAGACATGCTGCCCAGTGACACCATTTCGCCTGAAGTACATGCTGACCCTGCTGGCCACTGCTGCTGCCCTGACTGCCCTGCCTGAGCCACCACAGTCCCAGTCCTAGAGAGATCTGGTTCAGCTAATCAACAGGCTTCTTGGAATTCCCTAAAGTGGACCCCCTCCTTGGCTTCCAAGAGGGTAAGAGAATCTCATGTAGGTGAGCAGTCCTGGGGAGATAGGCTAGGACAGGACAGAATTAGAATTATAGAATTAACCTGTGTGGGAATTAATAAAATTAGATTGTATTATGATATTTGTGTCCTGGATTCCTTTGGACTTAGCCCATGCTAGTCCATGCTCAAGGCAGGAAGTCACAGACAGGGGCTCCTTCAATCCCTGCGGTGCTGGCTCCTAGTCTGCTACTTCAGTTCTTTTACAGGGCTGCCTAAGAATTCTTGCTCCTAGAAGGCTCCATCTTCAGCTCTTCCTCTTTTCTTTGTGCACACTCCTTTCCTATAGTGCCTTCCACCTTCCTGTTATCAATTACCATCTATATATTACATTGAGAAAATACAATGCCTCATAAAATCTTGGAAATCAGACCTCCCAATTCTGTTTCCCAAACTGAGAGACTCAGTTGCCCAGAATCAAGATGTGGGAAATCATCAGTGATCTTTATTGATTGTGTAAATATTAGCACATAGGAATCCAGGGTCCTCAAAAGTATATTTTGAATCTGCACTTTTTTCTACAAGACTTCTAATAGAACTAAGCATATTTTATTTGCTCTCCAATGCAAAAGAATAATATTTCTGTGCAGAGATACATGCACATCAACGTTTATTACAGCTCTCTCAATAGCAAATACCTGGAAGCAATCTAATGTCCCTCAACCAAGGAGTGGATAAAGAAAATATGATACATCTGCACAATGGAATTCTCTGCAGTAGTAAAGATGACATCATGAACTTTGCTGGGATGGAACTAGAAGCCATTATGCTAAGTGAAGTAACACAGCTAGAGAAAAACAAGCGACATGTGATGTCCCTCATTTGTGGATCCTAGCACCAAATCTCTATTTGTAAGGCAAACTGAAAATGTCTTTTTTTCTTTCATTTTTAGTAACTATAATACCTGATGTAGCTTATCAACTTGCTATGTAATGTAGGAATGTAAAATAATATTGTTTTCTTTACCTGAATACAACCCTACTGTCAAAATATGAATCTCTAGGCATGTTTTTGAATTAACCTATAGCTTGTTTTCACATGTCATAATTTTGATATATGTTTGGTGTGTATACATGCATGTTTTTGAAGCAATACAAATTAGAAGGGACAACAACAACAACAAAAGTCTGGGTCAAAGAACTGACTGAAGCAGTCAAATTCTGCCCTAAACAGTAAACTTCCACATCAAAAATTTTTTTTTAATTGAGAAAAAGATGAAAGACATGTATGACAGAATGCATGAGCTCTAATGGGGGGAGGGGCAAGGAAGAGGGAATGGTTCTAAATTTGATTAAGAAATGTGTAAATGCATCAGACATAGTGGTGTATGTCTTTAATCTCAACACTTCTGTTGCAGAGGCAAGTGGATCTCTGTGAGTTCAAGGCCAGCCTGGTCTACATAGTGAGCTCTAGGCCAGGTGGGAGTAAAGGGAGACCCTGTCACAACACTTCAATAAAAAATGGTTTTGAAAAATAAATCCCAGTTTTACAAATGAGAAAATGTAGGTTTAGTGAGAGCAGTTATCTGTGCCACCTTTATAGATATTGGAGATGCCTCAGGTTGTAATCATGTAGCAATGTGCCTTTGACACCTCTCTGAGAGTGATTTTGTCTTTGTCTCCCATATCTTCTTTTTAAAATAATTAATTTTTTTATGGCTCCGAGGAATAAAATTTAACTCGAAGATGCAGACAATAGGGTGAACCAATTTCCACTTGCCTTTTGTTGCTTTTTGTCCCATCCAACCAATGTGCTACTTGGGTGGAATCCATAAATCTCAGATCAAAATTGTCCCTTTCGATCAAATCTAGGTGATCAAATAGCTCCTGCTTTGGCTTTTTTTGGTAAGTCCACACTAACATCAGTGCCATCGAGTAGAGACACCGGCATGTGATGATGGACTTGGAATCTCCAGCTTCAGGAATGTGTGCGGCAGCTTGCTACGTCTATCGTAGTCATTCCTTCTCTGCATGTTTGCGCATTAACCATACGTCAAGTATTGTTCGGAAGAAGCTCAGCATTTTTGCCAGTAATAGTGCTCCGCAACAGGTTGTTCGGTACAACAGGAGTTAGCAGAGCTGCGCACTTTGTTAGAAATGTACTGAAAGGGTCGGGTCTTCCTCTAATTATTAAGGAAGAGTAGAATCTTCTCCCTCTTAAGCAGAACTCGAGCCTGGACTGGGGAAAAAGACCTCGCAGAGAGCAAATGGCGCCTGGAGCCTGGGACCTGACGGGAGAGTTTCCCAGCGATGGGAAGGCAGGACTGGTCATCGGAGACGCCAAGAAATGGCAGAACAGCCCGCCCATCCTGCGCTAAACCCCGGAGGACCAAAATAATTTATTATTTTTATTTTATGTATATGAGTGTTTTGCCAGCATGTATGTAAGTTCTTCATGTGCATGCAATGCCGGCAGTTTCCAGAAGGGGGCATCAAGATCTCCCCAAACTGGAGTTATGTCCTATAACCCATCACGTGGGAATTGAACCTGTTTCCAGTAGGAGATCAGCAAGTGTTCTTAAGTGCTGAGCGTCTCTCCAGCCATCAACATCTTCTTGAAGACCCGTTATCACCTGTCATTGCTACCCATCAGCAGAGCCTTCTGTCTTGTTCTTCATTTGTGGTATCAGGTCTAACCAAATTAATTTTAAAAACTTATGAATTACAATAGCTTCAAGTCTGATCTTCCCAGTCTTTTCTGACAACTTCCCCTCTGTCTTTAATAAGTCCCTGCCTTATAACTGTGGTTTCCAAAGGATATGGGACTTGCAATTTTCTTCTTTCACACATTTGGGGTCTTTCTCTTTCTTTTTTGTTTTTTCTTTCTTTTTCTTTCTTTCTTTCTTTTTCTTTCTTTCTTTCTTTCTTTTTTTCTGTGTGTGTGTGTGTGTGTGTGTGTGTGTCTGTGTGTTTTGTTTTGTCGTTATTATTGTCAGGTGACATCACAAACAGAGGTGGATCTGCTGCAGAGACCTTAATATTCCAGCAACAGCTAACAAGCTGCCACTGCTAGAATCTTCAAAAACAACACTCACACTCTGAGCATGGAGAGCTGCTGTGAGGACTGATCTCAGGAAAGCCATAAGAATAGGATATTTTGAGGCCAGAGGAATCCAGTCCCTACCTTGTGCTCAGAAGGAAATGGCGTGAAAGCAGTTTGTTTCTCTAGCTTTAAATTTTCATGCTGTCCGCCCTGCTGGGCTGTGGGATTACTTGAGATCCACCAGCCTATTGGAATGGAATCCATGCTACATGTTGTTGCTGTCCTTGGGAAGTAGGTAACGTCTTTGATTTTACAGGCATTAGCTGAAAGCAATTTGCTTCAAAATGGATGACACACAACTGAAGTTAGACCTGGAGCCACTTAAGGTTTGGTGGATCCTTAGAACCCAATGAGTGTGTTTGCATGTGAGAAGAGTGTGAACTTGGGAGGGTCAGGAGTGGAGCCTTATGATTATACTGTGTCTTGGGAAGCCAACGTGAAGGAAATTTGATTTTCAGTGTCCAGCAATTGGGAGGAGGACTCAGTGTCACTATGTGGGTCACAAAGACTTAGCTCTCATGAGCATATTCTTAATGTTGTTGAAGGACTGGATTTTTTTTTAATACAAGAGTAGCTTCCTTATAAAATGCAACTTAGGTCTTTTTATTTCTGTGTTACCCCTTCTTTGCCTTGAGCTGTGGGGTGATGGAGTACAAATGTCAGTTCCAGATACAAATGTCTCAATTTACCAGCATCTAGAACCTGAGGAAATAAATTTCTATTTATTAAACTAGCCAATATGTGCTATTTTGTTATGGTAATACAAATCATATAAAATGAAGTCAAATTACATAAAGCATGTGGATATTTATTTGTGTGAAATGGTCTACATTTCAGCTAAAGAAAGTTGAAATATGTATGTAAATATCTTTATGATATTATTAAACTGTCACTATTTGACAGTGAGTAAAATTAGCATTAATCATCATGAAATGACTTTGTCCATTTTGATTGTCTTGGATTGTGTGTTGGGAAATTCTAATTATACCAATTTCTTTCCTCTTTAAAGAAATTCCATGAGGCCTGTGAAGAATTATAGCTGAGGCTGATAACATGGTCTTTAAAATATGCAAACAGTTTAAAATCTTAAAGTAACATTTCTTTTGCTTTTGTGCCTTTAGAAATAAAAGTTTCTTTAAAAGCCCTTATTTTTCTGAAACCTTTAGTGATAAGGCACAACTGGTAGGAAACCCAAATATAAATGCATCAAAATTATCTCCTTTACATTATAACACACTCTGCAGAATATACCAAAGTCCTTAGCTAGCCTCTCATAAATACCACCTGCAATATTCTTAGGAAAGATGTCTCAGAAAGCCTGTTTCATGCCTTCCCTGTCTTCTCCAGCTTACAACACACTACATCTCCAAAGTGAAATACCTTCATTTGAATTGCAAATTATCGCATATATATGGTTGTATTCTTTTCCTTGTGAATGAATGACAGTGCCCTGTAAGAGTTAACAAACCTTATCCAGTTTTAAATACATTTCTGGTATTGAAAGCTAACAGAGCTGAAAGTTGAATGGGAGAAAGCTCCGCTCCAGTATTCAGTATTCATTCTTTTGTGTTCTGAAAGGGCCTTATGGAGGAAACCTGATAGAAATGTTGTGGCATTCCTAAGTAGATGGAAGTTCAAGGTAGAAACATAAAGATGGGCTTTGTAGCTTCTTTGTGGTCTTCCACTCAGTGCATGGTGCTTCAAAAGGAGGGCCCAAGGCTATGTTAGTCCTTAATTCCTCAGACCCTGAGAAGAGGGCCCATCCCTCAATGTTCCACAGAAAGCAGTCTTTCAAAAAACTCCCTGTTCCAAGAATAAAGATCCATCATCAGGATGACAGATTCGAGGGAGGTCTAAACTGAAGGGCCATCCAACCCTGAACCCAGGAGAATCTGGCATCCATGGGAGAGCTGCTCAAGCACAATCAGCAGTGGAACAGCCCTGGCTTTACAGGGACAGGGTTCAGTCTTTACAGTGTATGTTAAGTAGGGAATTAGTAAGACTATGACAGCATACTCTTACAAACCCTATGCTGGCTTCTGATAAGTTTCTAGAAGAATTAGCAATTCAGTTCTTGTAATCTGCACCTTGGTTTCTGTTTTTACTAGGTGAGGTTCATGAAATGGCCCCTGGTGGACACCATGAGAGATGAACTTCAATATTATAGGTACATTAAACTCCCAGGGGAAATGCATTTTTTCCTTATCATTGAAATAATATCCCAGAGAAAGCTGGAGAACCAGCGACTGGGGTATTCGTTTGTGGAGCACAACACTGCTTTGGCTTTTTGTGACAAGGTCTCCCTGTAGCCCCAGCTGACCTGGAACTCAGTATGTAGATGAAGCTTGCCTCTGTCTAAAGGAGATCTGCTGGCCTCTAACTCCTAAGTGCTGGGATTAAATGCTTGAACCACCACATCTGGCCCACACATTACAGTTTAATGTGCTATTGAATTCAAGCCATGTTAAATTTTCCTTTATTCAAAAATGGAATAAAAATTTAAAAGACCAAAGAGTAAACTCCAAAATTTATTTGCATATAAATAAATAAACCTGGCCATATTATAGACTCCAAATAATTAATGCTATACAAACAAAATCAGTGGATCGAGTCATTTTATAAATAATCAGATTACACAAATTTAGTGATAAGATTAGCAATAAATCCATGGTTTCGTTCATAATTGTAGCTTCAATGTAGTTAATCCAAAATTATATTTTTTGGGGTGGTCATTTCAAGACAGGGTCTCCCTGTAGCATCAGCTGTCCTGGAACTCACTCTGTAGACCAGGCTGGCTTTGAACTCACAAAGATTCACCTGCCTCTGCCTCCCAAGTGCTAGGATTAAAGGCATGTACTACCATGCCCGGCTCCAAAATTATATTTTTAAAGAAAACAATTACAGAGATCACCCTGCATGTGCCTCCCAAGTGCTAGGATAAAGGCATGTACCACAATGCCCAGTGGCTTTCCCTTTTCTGTAACTTTTTAATTGAATATTTGTGCATTTCATACAGAACATCATAATCATATTTAATACCTCCTCCCTGATTGACCCCTCCCACAGTGGCCACCATTGGAGTTCATAAATTCTGTCATTTGTGTTAAGGCCTATCATCTGAAGTTAGTTTCCCTAAACATCCCTCAGTGCAAGTTCATCCAGTTCTAATCAGCCTATCCAGAGTCCCTCCCTTTAAGAAGATCAACTCTTCCTAACCCAGCAGTAATAAGCTGCCAAGTTCTTTGACTAAGATTGGGGCTTGTTATCCATTTGCACAGTTCTGAACTGGGGTTTTGTCTGCTTGAGTTTGCATGGGTCTTGTACATACCCACCCCATTGTGTAGGCTCAGAAGAGCCTGTGTGACTCTATTTCCATTGGTCCTGCACATCTTCCCTGGCTCTTACAATCTTTCCAGCCCCTATTTTGCAATGGTCCCTGAGCCATGGGTGGGTGGAGTTTAGTATAGGAGTCCAGTCCAAGGGCTCAAAGTCTGCAGACTCAAACCTTTTGTGTTCCTGGTCCTCTGTTGTATGCTGTATGAGGGACCTTCATTGATGAGAAGTGAGAGAAGTATTAGTGTTCTCTTTATCCCTGGTTCTGTGTTCCATGAGTCTTAGGTGTAGAGGTTGCATTGTATGTGCTTCATTTACGCTTGAGAAATGTACAATCTCTGGGTATGACCAGTTGTGGGATCCTATTAATATCATTGCCTATTGCAAGACAAGTTTCTTTGATGAGTGGTGACTGAAATACTTGTCTGTAGACATTGAGATCCATATTTTGTACACTGAAGAAATTACATTTGTTTAGGGATATGACAGCCCTGGGATTTTCTCTAAGATCTGTGACCTCTCCAACCATGGCTGTGGTTACAGAACCACACATGAGTTTCCTCCTACTGAGGGGGTTTTAAGTCCAGTTTGGTAGATATTGGTTTACCTCCAAGATAAAAATGTCATTACTATACTAATGTTTGTTGTGCCAGTCCTGGCGGGGGTTATTAGGCTTAGAAGCTGGTGTTGGACCATTGACTGATGTTCACACTTAGCAGCTTGCTTAGTGCTCTCCAAAGCTGTGACAGCTAGCTTTTAGGTGAGGAGGCTTCTAGGTCAGTTACAGCTCCATTGCTCCAAATTCTGTGTCTGAAGTATGTCTTGTCTTCAGCAATAGTGTTACCTTCAAGTTCTGGGAGGTGATCAAGCCTGGTATGATTTTAGTAGTCTCTTGGACTACCCTGGCCAACAACTCAAGGAAGTTTTCTCTTGTCTGGTACTGGTTCTTGTTATACAGCTTTCATCTTTCCACATGGACTCATGTAGAGGTATCATATATGTAATCTTTCAGTAGGTTTTTGAACCAATATGATCTCCTCTGTTTTTTATACTAGCTAGGCATTATTTACCTCTCCTCTCAATCTCTCCCTGTCTAACCCTCCATCCATGCCTTCCTTATTTAAGGTATCCCCACTTTCCACATTTCTCTCTTGATAATTCCTGTATCCTATGGCCCCACCTCTCTTGAGCTCCTTCTTTATATTTATCCCCATAGTTCCTTGTAGAATTCTCCCCCTCTCATTTAAACACCCCCATTTTACCCATTTCCCCTTTATTAACACCCATCTCCTACTGCTCTTCTCTCCCAGGTTCCTTCTTTCTCTTTACCTCCTTGGTTACTTTCCATTTTCCTGGTTATTGTACTTACATGAAGATATGAACTCACATGTAGGGATTTGCCACAAATATTTTTCTGAGTCTGTGTTACTTCATTTAGTATAACAGTTTCTAGTTCCATCAAGTTACTGGCAAATTTCATTTTATCTTTCTTTATTGCTCAGTAGAACTCCATTGTATAAATGTACCACATTTCCATTATGCACTTGTCAGTTGAGGGACACTTAGGTTGCTTCCATCTCTTAGCTGTTGTGCAATGAGCAGCAGTAAACATGGATGTACAAGTGTCTTTGCAAAAGGATGCATCCTTTGAGTATATGCCAATGAGTGTTTAACCAGGTCATATGGTAGGTTCATTTTAGTCTTTTTTTTTTTTTTTTTGGTCTTTTCGAGACAGGGTCTCCCTGTAGCCCCAGCTGTCCTGGAACTCACTTTGTAGACCAGGCTGGCCTTGAACTCACAAAGATCCGCCTGCCTCTGCCTCCCAAGTGCTAGGATTAAAGGCGTGCGCCACCACGCCCGGCTACTTTTTTTTTTTTTTTCATTTTAGTCTTTTTTAAGAGTTGTACACACCACAAGAGTTCTACACACAACAAGGGTTGCATGAGATTATAATTCCACCTGCAGTAAGTGGGCATTCTGTTCTCTACACATCTTCCTAGTTTGTTCTCTTGATCTGATCCAGGTAAGATGAAATCTTGTAGTGGTTTTAATTCACATTTCCCTAATTTCTAGCAATGCTGAACAATCTTTAAGATGTTTCCTACCCGCCTTTATTTCATCTTTGAAGAACTCTCTGTTCAGATTCTTAGCTCATCTTTTAATTCCAAAATGCTTTTGTGTTCAACATAGAATACAGCACAAAGGAAACACTTGAACTTGAGAAATAAACAAGAGGCTGTATTTGGTGGTATACATGTGTAATTCCAGAACTCAAGGCCAGCCAGAACTCCATAATAAAACCTGTCAAAATGAAGAAAGGAAGAGACAGAGGGAAGAAGGGGAGGGAGGGAGAGAGGAAAGCAGGAAGGAGAACAAAGAAGGGAGTGTGAACTCAAGAAACTTTACCTGTGTTCTGTGTGTGTGTGTGTTCTGTGTGTGTGTGTGTGTGTGTGTGTGGTGTAGTGGATGTGTGTGTTAGATGTGTTTGTGTGTATAATGGATTTTTAATGTTGTTTTGTACTAAACAAGACCAATAGTCTCTAAAAAGAAGAACATTTCAGGTTAATAATTGTGCAGCTGGAATCCACTAGCTTGGATTTGTATACAAGGTTGAGGTTTTAAGCTGTGTGATTCAGGCAAGTGCATGTTACTCATTCCACATTTCTTCTGTCGTGAAGATGAGAATACAGTAATTGCTAATATATAGAATTTATTATCTGTCAGGGTCCTTTCTAATCTAATTTCCCTTTTGTACTGCTTCTTAAAAGAAAGATGGTAATAATGCATGCAGAAATTATGAATTTTAAATGAAATTTTCATGTTTAAACATCATAACTTAAAGAGAAACATAAAATCCAAACAGATGTATATTTACTCTTTAAATAGATTCTCCATTGGTATCCCTCATCTGTGGATGCTAGTGCCAATTACCTAGTTGTAAGTATTTCTTGTGTAGGGCCCCCTGAGCTTTTGTCCAAAGCAGTTGGGTGTAATGCATATTGGAAACAACAACAACAATAACAGCAACAACAACAACAGAAAGGACTGCATCAAGTAACTGACTGAAACAGTGAACTTCAGCTCAAAACAGTCAACTTCCTCATGGAGAATATTGAGAAAGACTGAGAAAGAGATGAAAAGCATGTTTGGCAGAATGCATGAGCTCTGGCGGGGTGGGGGAATGGGCAGGAACACGGTCTAGACTCGTTAAACAAAATAAAAATAAATTTATGTGAAAAAAACAAAAACAAACAATAATTAATAATAAATAAATAAAATAAATAAATAAATAGAATTATTTATCTATTTATCTATTATTAAATAGAATAATTCTATTTATTTATTTATTTTGTTTGATGTCAAGCAAATGATATCATCTTGGTATTCCTAGTATTCCTTAGTCTGTGACAAGAGGATAATGGAAGTTTGAGGCCCAACCTGGCAGTATTGGGGGTTCTAGCCCAGGTTATATTGTGCTAAAGTGAAGCCCTATCTAAAAATGGAAGAAAATTATACCAATTGCCCAAAAGAAAAAGACAAAGGAAATCAATGGGACTTGATATTACAAAACAAGGCTAAAATATTTGCAAAAGGGGAATTTAAATCATCAGATAAGAAGTTGCATGTAATTTGTCATATGCAACTTAGCAATTATTAGAACAAATAATAAAAATTAGATGACATTAATGAGTTCATGATGATATAATATAAGAGACTTGGGATAGGATTTAGACTGTTATAAGCTTCCAAGCATTATTGTGTTTCCAAGCATTATTATATGTTTGCAAGCCTTTAAACTGTTAAGTAATACCATTTCTTAGAATTTACAATAAATGATTACCATCTGTATAAAACACAATAATAATATTCTTTTCTTTTTTTCCATACTCTCCTATCAAAATGTGGTACAGTAATCAGGTATGATGGCCTGGGCCTTTAATGCTAATACTCAGGATGCAGAGACAAGTGGATCTGTGTGAGATCATGGCCAGCCTGGGATGGTCTATCTTGAGCATTCCAGGCCAGCTGGTGCTACAGAGTAGGATCCTGCATCAAGCCACAACAGTGATTGTACCTTAGAGTAAGATCTTTGTTATCTATACATACATTCCAAATTTTTAAATCAAGTGTCAAAACTGTTTCCAAAAGATATGTTTTTATTGAAATTTTGATTATTTCATATAACATTTCTTAATCAAGTTTAGATCCAATTCCCTTTCCTTGCCCCCTCCCTGCCAGAGCTCATGCATTCTGCAATACATGTCTTCCATCTTTTTTTCAGTCTTTTTTAAAGTTTTTGCTGCTGAAGTTTACTATTTTGGGCATAAGCTTACTGTTTCAGTCAGTTCATTGACCCAGTCTTTTTTGTTGTTGTTCCTTCCAATTTATATCATTCCAAAATATGCCTATATGGATGTCACAGATATATCAAAATTATGACCTCTGAAATAAACTCTAGGTTAATTCCAAATATTTTTAGGGTTGTATATTTTGATAGTAGGATTGTATGCAGGTAAAGAAATAATGTTACTTTACTTTTCTACATTACATAACAAGTTGATGAGTAACATCAGGTATTATATTTACTAAAAAACAAAGAAACAGGACTTATTCAGTTTGCCTTCTTTATAGAGAACTGGTGCTAACATACACAAATGAGGGACACCATATGTTGTTTCTTTTTCTGGAACTGTGTTACTTCACTTAGCGTAATGGCTTCTAGTTTCATCCATTTACCTGCAAAGTTCATGATGTCATCTTTCTTTACTGCTGCATAGAATTCCATTGTGTCAATATACCACATTTTCTCTATACACTTGTCAGTGGAAGGCCAGTGGGTTGCTTCCAGCTCTTCCCAATTGTGAAGAGAGCTGCAATAAACATAGATGTGCATCCATCTCTATGATAGGATGTGTCTTATGAGTATATAACCGGGAGTGGTATGGCTGGGTCAGGTGGCAGGCTCATTTTCAGTTTTTTTAAGAGTTCTCCACTCTGCTTTCCATAGGGATTGCACAAGTTTGCATTTCCACCAGCACTGGATGAGTGTTTCCCTTTCCCTACAGCCTCTCCAGCATTTGGTATCCTTTGTTTTCTTGCACATAGCTAGTATTACTTGAGGAAAGGAGAGAATGGCCAACTCGAGAAGGAAATTTAATGTTTTTGATGATCCAGAGAAATTTTATTTTGTTTCTCTTAAACACTACCCCTATGAATATGTTTTATAGAGAAGCATAGTTCTGAACAGCCTAAGGCCAAATGTTCTAATCTTTAAATCACAATTGTATAACTTTTAATTCCCCTTTGTTCATGTACAGTTTTTAAATCTTCATAGAATTTCTTATTATACTTATTATAGATAAATAGAATACATCTTAATTCAAGTTTTTTTTTTCCTATTTTGGAAGCAAATAATAGGTTGAGAAGAAATATTCAACATTCCAACACTTTCTCCTCTTGATCTTAATATACTTACTGTGGTCCTTACACACAAATACACCTACCACATCCATCCATCCACCCTACCACATATATACCAGCAACATCCTCATAAAGACCTGTCTCAAATTACAAAAAGGAATGAGTAGCTTGAAACCAATTTCTGGTCATGTAAGGAGACTTATTACCACCAAAAGAGTATTTTGAATCAAACAATTCTCCTAAAAGGAGAATCAATTTATAAGACATGATTTTTTTAAATTGTAGAATCTTAACTTTTGAAAGGGCAGAAATGATTCCATTTTGTTCTAGCTGACTTGCTCACTTGGTGTTGTTCTATGATATTGGGAAGCTTACAAATAGCCAGACAGAACATGCTCTTCCAGGTATACTTGAAGCTCCAGGGAGCTCACTGTGTTCACAATTCTGATAAAGTTGTTTTTCCTAATCAAAACTTAAAAACATTTAATTAACTGTAAATTGTTAGGTTAACTTATTTGTGCCTTGTCTGCTCTAACTATGGTAATCTGTACCTATGTAACTATGGTTATTGGCTTTGCCTCTGGCAGGATGTGATTGTGGTTTGCTTCTCCTTCGTGTGAAGATTTCTTTCTAATGAGAGCCCCTCTCAGCTGCCAGCTATTGGTAATTAAAGCGCTCTCAATTCAACCATCTCTATGTGGCATTCTTCTGTGTCTCACGCTTGGTATTACAACCCCACTATGTTTGTGTCCATGAGTGTTGGCATCCTATGGATCTTTTACATTTATTTTAATTTCGTGAACATTATAGATGAATATTATTGTTGTATTGTGTGCACCCTCCCAGGTTCCCTCAGACTCTTTCCGTGTTCTCTCCTACTCCCTCTCAGTTTCCTCTTTGCTTCTCTGTTTATTATTGTTACATATACATACAAACATTTACAAATATACATATTAGGCACTGAATCCATTTAATAGTGCTCCTGTGAAACTTCATTAAAGTTGTTAATGAACAAATGATGAGGATTAAAAAGGCAGACAAGTGAACAGAGACATTCAGTTTTTTTTTTAAATTAAGCCCCTGTGATGACCAGAAGAATCTAAGTACAGTGAAAGTTTACATGGAAAATAAAGGTGAATATTGAGAGTAAGTTCATAAGCCTCCCCTGGTTAGGGAAGGCTTGAAGAGGATGGTGAACAGGAAGAGCACATACAAAGAAAGGCATGAGAAAGACATATAAAGAAAGGCGTGAGAAAGACACATAAAGAAAGGCGTGAGAAGGACGAATGCAACAGCCGAGGGGAGGAGGATTCATTACAGTGGAAGCCTTCACATTCTCAGAAGCAAATCTCATGTGTTCACTTCAGTAATTAAATGAAATCAGTAAAATAAAGGCCATAACTGAAGGTTTCTGAGACCGTACAGAACATACTTTTAATCCTCATTTCTAAGTACTGGTGAATTTTGATACTCCGTTCATCAGAAAGATTGGTCTGCATTTCTGTTTTATTTACTTATTTTTTTCAGAAGCACTTTTAAAAGATTATTTTGCTAAAGTCCTTAAGCTATGCACTTAAGCAAAATATATTAATACAGGAGCTCTGACATCAGCAATGGATTATTCTACCAGGGAGATGTTGGCCAGGGGATCCAAGGCCCCACAAAAGGTAGAGGCTCCTTGCCTCTAAACTGGGATACCTGCAAGAAGAGAGGCGATAAGGCCCTGCTGCCCAAGACCTGACGTTAACATGGGAAAGATGTATTGAGACCACACATGCAAGTGTACAGATGGCCTCTGGAATACCAGAGAGTGTTACCAAAGGCCACTAAACCAATAAAGCAAATACAGGTCTCCTTGAGTCAAGCAAGACTCCACCGTCAGCACCAGCTATACCTCACCTGCCTGGAAATACTGTGCAGCAGAGGCAGCCATATGCCTGTATATCCCAAATCTAATTGGCTATTGGCTCTCTCCTTGGAGGAATAACCCATGGCTGATGCCACAAGCTTACATCCTCTACAGGTTAGGAGATGTTATAAGCCACAGTAAGACCCTGTCATATTTAACAGGAAAAAATGTAATTCATGGATTAACATATCATCCAAACATATGTGTCTATACCAAAGAAACCTACCATAACTATTAGTGTTTTTTAAATACCTATATATCTAATTGCTTGTGCTTCATTAGTAGGATCGAAAGGTTATTCCTGGACAAACTGTCAGCCCATGAAAGGAAACAGCCAGAATTGACCAGAGTCCAAGACAACAGCTCCAGAGAGAGTGGACTGTTTTGCTTCTCATCCACCTGTGCCCCTTTTCTAAGCCTAGGGAACAATCTGCTGGAAAAGGGGGCATGGTAGAATGTAAGGGCTGCGATTGGGGTGAATGGTGAAACTACAGTAACGTAGTCTGGACACTCATTAGATCAACTTGATTGAACATACAACCCCTCACCCCCCGCTGGATGGTGGGGCTGTGGGGGTTTGGGCACAACAGCCTGCAAATTGGTTTTATGTGAAGGATGCTTATACTCATGGATTATCACTTATAGCTAAAAAATGAAAAAAAAAAAAAAAAAAAAAAAAAAGAAAAATAAAGAAAAAAAAAAAAAAAAGGAAAGAGTAGGGGTGGGGGGGAAGGGAAATGGAAATATGCCTGAACTGAATTGGAAAATGATGTATGAAATGCACAAAGCATCAATAAAAAAATAAAAAAATAAAGATTACTTTGCTACGGGGAAACAGGATCAGCTGCCAGCTTAGCCATCAAGAAAACAAATAGGTGATAGACATTTATTCTCTTTCACATGGTTTAAAGTGAATCTACAGCAGTCAACTGTGAGGAACAACTTGCCTGTGTGGAGGGGATTCCTACCATGAATTCATTAAAGACTCCAGGAAAATAATGATTTCGTTTGTTCTATTTTGCTTTTGAGATAGGCTCTCTCTGAATCCCATCTGGTCTGGAACTCACTATATAGACCACGCTGGTCTCTGAGAGAGATCTGCCTCGCTCTCCCTCCTGAACGCTGGGTTTGTATGCAGGCACCATTATGCCCAGCTCAAATGAAGTTGAATTTTGCATTTACTCTAAGAAACAAAGCAGAAGAAAGGACAGACATTCCATTTTCTGTGAGCAAACATCAGCAAGGTAAAGACAAGAAGAGAAGCCCAGGTTCCGTGCTCTGGACACTCTGTTCATTCCTATGCAGTCATTCACGCTCCCAATGCTGCTGCTGCTGCTGCTGCTGCTGCTGCTGCTGCTGCTGCTTCTGCTGGGTGCCCGTCACCCCACTGTGGAAGGAGTGCCTCAAGAATAAAGTAGAGTATAATATTCGAGTTTTAATTCCCTAAAACCCATAATCTCTTACTGAATTTAATCTTCTTAATGAGAAATGTTGGGAAAACAATGGTGCTCCCACATTTTTGAAAACGTTACTGTAAAAATAGTGATAAGCTTTAAGTGAATCTTGGACTTCCATTCAGAATAAGTTCCCCTGCATACTTTAAATCACTTTAGGGCATTGTACAACAGTATCCTATAGAGACAGGCAGCCATCCTAATATCAGTAGAGAAACTGGATTTAGCTTGATTTAAAATTTGTGTGTCAGGAATTGATTGATCTGTTTCATCTCATCCAAAGAGTCAAAACTAAATTAGTATTTCTTTAATAATTCTCTAATTTTTCAAGTCCATAGAATATCTGGTAGCCTCTATTTTTAGTGCACTATACTTTAAACAACTGCTGATTAACATGAGTTTGTCATCTTTATAATGAGACTATACTATTTATTTTCCATAAAGAACCTCTTTTTGTAGAAAATGATAATATTCCATCACTTCTTTACATTAGTTTCTCAGTATTGTGTAATGAATAATGGCTTTAAAGCTGAAGTTATATTTGTAAAAAAGAAAGTTATGAAAGAGTTCATAAGATTTTTATCATTAAGTTTTTCCTGTTTTATACTTTCCCATAATATTGTTTATAGTTTATCATAATAAAAATTGATTTATTACTGGGGCTGGAGAGATGGCCTAGCAGTTAAGAGTGCTGACCGCTCTTACACAGGACCCAGGTTCGATCCCCAGCACCCACACGGCGGCCGAGAACCGTCTGAAACTCCAATTCCAGGAGAACTCTAGTTCCAGGGGAATCCGACGCCTCTTCTGACCTCCGCAGCATTGCACGACACGGGTGCACAAACTTGCATACAGACAGTACATTCATACACATATAAATAAATAAATCAAATTTTAAAAATTAAAAGAATTGATTTATTACTAATTGTATCAGGAAATCAAAGTTATTTAGAAGTTTCGTCTGTTTTAGTGATCTGTGCACATTTCATTGAAATTTTGCTGACTACAAACTATAAATTTAGTCACCATTTTCTCTCCCAAAATCATAAGCAGAATACATGACAAGATTTTAAAATCTGTTTTTATAAAGTTTTCTTTCAGATTTTGATGTAATGTCAATATTGGCTTTAATTCCAAACTGCAATATACTTTGGGGTTTGAATTAATGTTTAAATACTGAACACTGAAACCTGAGAAAAGGTGGAAGAAGAGAACTGACTCTACAGTGCGGCCTTCTGGTTTTGGTATATGCACATGCTTGTGGAGGTATATTCACACACAAATAAATCAACAGAAAAAATATGTTATGTCCTTGTTGAATAAATTTGTGATATTATGTAATAAAATTATTTTACTTTGAATGGAAAAGTAGATTCCTACAAGATTCACTTAATTGCCATTAAAGTGAACTGAAACAAACAAACAAAAAATACCGAACACATACTATGATTGCTCATTTTATAACTTCTCAGGCTTGTGCAATTTGCAATAAATGAACCATGACCTTGTCCCTGCCAGCCTTGGATCCAGGCAGGCTCGCTCTCTCAGCCTCCCATCTCCGGACTAGCATCCTCACACAGACTAGCTAAACGTTCTATCATAGATTGCTAAGTCCCTCCTGAGGTGCTGTCCCTACGACTCGTCTCCCCTGGCTCCTGACCGGCTGAACTGTCCTGACCTGCCAGGACTCTGATAATTCAGAACCTGCTCACAGCCTCTACTCCATTCCTCTAGTCACCTCTACCTTGTGCCCGCCAGCCGTGGACCCAGGCAGGCTCCAAATCCTGTGGCTCAGATCTCTGGACTAGCTTCCTAAATCAAACTAGTGAAACTCCCTAGCATAGACCCCACTGGCTCCTGATCTGTCAGACACAGACCGACCATCCCTCCTATTTACCTAACCAGCCTACCTACCACCCTGTCCCACAATCCACCAGGAGAGGCGGGTTGGTGGAAGGTATGTGTTATTGGGAGTGGGTGGGAAAATTGGGTGAACTGGGATTGGGGAGGGTAGAATGAGGTTGGATGGATGGAAAAAAAGTAGTAATGAATGAATCTTGTGGGGCTAAGGGACTCAGAGTGAAGTGTATCACCCCAGACTCCATGAGAAATGCACATATGGTGTCAACATCAGTGCATATACCTGGTGGCTGTTTGGCAAGGAACACAGTGTCAGACAGAAGAAACCTCTCTTTGAGTGGTACATGAGAGTGGTCCAGGAAACTCCCCAAATAACACAGGCTATTGACAAAAGCTCATAGTTATCTCCCAGAACTGAGAGATAAGACCATATTGCTGATGAGAGGAGGACATACTTCAGATACAGGAATTGGAGCAATGGAGTAGGAACTGACCTGCATGCCTTCTACCTGAAGTTTATCTCTCATAATCCTAGATGATATTATGCAGACTGCTAAGGGAGAAGATCAATTAATGGTCCCGCCCAAACCTAAAGACTAATAGGCAGAACAGCTGGCACAGGAAGCTACACCTATTGGTACAGTAGTGGCACAGTTATCTGAGGGCAATCAACAGCCAACCCAATTAAACAAGGGTCCAGAGGGGAGGAAAGAAATGGGTGGTGGGCCAGCCCCAGACTGAGAACTACTGGAGACTGATTGCTACTGAGAGAGGGAGAGTAGGCCTTACTTGCAAACTCTACGTGGGCTGATCAGACTCCAGTGGATGAATTTGCACTTAAGGATTTCTGGGTACAAAAGCTTGACTATATAGGACTTATCATGTATAGCAGAATACATGAGGTCTGGTGGGGGTTTGGAGGGACATTGATGGAGGATGGTGTCTAAACTTGATTAAAAATTGCTCTATGAAACGACTAAAGTTCAATAAAAATTAAAAATCTAAAATAAATTTAAAGTAAACAAAGCACTTGCACATAATACTAAAGCCACATCAAAAAGACACTTCTGATATGCCACAGACACTTCTGATATGCGACAGACAAACATTTCTGATACACCACAGACAGACACTTCTGTTATGCCACAGACAAACATTTCTGACATGTTACAGATAGACACTCCTGATATGCCACAAAGACACTTCTGATATGCCACAGACACTTCTGATATGCCACAGACAGACAGACACTCCTGATATGTATGCCACAGACAGAAACTTCTGATATGCCACAGATAGACACTCCTGATATGCCACAGATAGACACTTCTGATATGCAACAGATAGACACTCCTGATATGCAACAGATAGACACTCCTGATATGCAACCGATAGACACTCCTGATATGCCACAGATAGACACTTCTGATATGCCACAGATAGACACTCCTGATATGCCACAGATAGACACTCCTGATATGCCACAGATAGACACTTCTGATATGCCACAGACAGACACTCCTGATATGCCCCAGATAGACACTTCTGATATGTCACAGATAGACACTTCTGATATGCCCCAGATAGACACTCCTGATATGCCACAGATAGACACTTCTGATATGACACAGATAGACACTTCTGATATGACACAGACAGAGACACTTATGATATGCCACAGACACTTCTGATATGCCACAGACACTTCTGATATGCCACAGATAAACATTTATGATATGCCACAGATAGATACTTCTGATATGCCACAGATAGACACTCCCGATATGCAACAGATAGACACTTCTGATATGCCACAGATAGACACTTCTGATATGCCACAGATAGAAAAGTGGTCCTGGGGTCCTAGTGAGTGTATTTTAAACATGGGTGTATTCTATTGAGAAAGAGAACTCTCCAGAAAATTCTACCCAACCTACAGCCTAGAACTGATTAAGTATGCCAGCTCAGAGCCACTGGTTTCTTCTTTACAAATAATACCAAATTAGTTTAAACTAAACAACACGATGGCATCTATTTAATATGTAGTGTTTTAGAGTGAATTTTGTGCATGTACTCCAACAAAATGTTATTTACAAAACAGGCAGAAGGCCAGACAGGGAGCAGTTTGCCTTTCCTGGTGAGCAAAAGGAGACCTTCTCACATTGTTTTATTTGACATGGACACCATGATAGTGTCTGGAAAGACTATTGTCATTGATGGAATCAACATGTTGCTTGTGAGCTTTGATTGGACGATCTTCAAAATCAAGATACAAGTCCAGAAACAGGCTCACCTCATTTTTTGGTTTGTATTTCCAGTGCTGAGTTCATTTTTTATTAATGATTTATATGACTCATGCAATAGTTCCCAATCAAGCACGATCTTCACCATGCACCACCCACTCATCAGAACTCATGAATTACAACATCCAGTCTAAGCACCATCCAATCAAAGTCTTGAACCCAGATGTCCTCCTGTGCAAATAGATCCACTGGAGTTTTGTCAGCACACCTAGAAATGTGAGGCAAGGCATACTCTTCCTCACCAAACAGCACTCAGTTGCTTGTGGTTCTCTGTCCAGGACAAGTCTCCTACCCATTTTTTTTGCTCTGCTTTGAGACCTTGTCCCATTTGTCATGGGTCCTGTGCCTGATGTAGACAGTGCCGCAGTTCACATGTGAAAGCTTACATTCAATCGTTAGTCCCTGCTTCTCTACATTCATGCACCAGCCCTGGCTCTTATGATTTCCCACCCCTCCTCCACAGTGATCCCTGGGTCAGTAGGTGAGGTTTAATGTAGGGGACCCATCCAGGGATACACACTCTGGAGGCTCCCATTCTTTGAAGCTTAATCAGTTGCCGTCTTCTGTTTGCATCACACTTCATTGTGTAAGGAAGCTTTAAGGGTAAGAATTGAGAGATGCACTTGATTTCTCATGGCTCCTCATTCTGCATGTAGAGGTTCAACTTTAGATGTGTCTCCTAAGAAGACCAAAAAAAAAAGAATGGGGATTTTTCTGATGTATATGTTCTGTGTCTTACCTGCTGTTGGATTTTGCAGGGGCCTTCATCTTTTTCAGAGTAGCTTTTTGATGAGTGTTGCAGGATATGCATGTCCCTAAATATAGGTTTCCATAGTAAGTGTATTGAAAGAAATTTCATTTGTCTAGTGATATGACACCAATAGGCTTTTCTCCAGGCTCTCTGTCCTCTCCATCCCTATGCTATGGTCTGTATTTACAGTGGCTCTCATGAGTTCACTCCCATTGAAAGGGTTCCAAGTTCAATTAGATAGCTGTTGCCCATCAACCAGACAACAGTGCCTTTACTGCACCAATACCAATACAGGTAGTTTGCTGGGCAGCTCATCCTGGCTGTTAGGCTTTGGAGCAGGGTTGTACCACTGATTAATTTTCTCTCTTAGCACTGTGCACATTGTCTAGCGTTATGAGCACTTAAGTTCAGGTAGAAAGGTTCCAGGTCAATTCCTCTTCTGTTAATCTAAGTCTTATCACTGAAGCATGTCTTGTTCTGAACACTAGGGTGTGTTTCTGCTAGATAATCAAGAGCTTTGGAGACGGCCTGTTTTGTTTTGAGAGTCACTTTAATCTCACCACGGGTTCAAAGGAGGAATGTTCTGTTTTGCACTGTGTTCTCTACCACATAGCCCCAGGTTGCACAGCCCAGACAACAGTGTTCAGACAATGTCTGCGGGTTTCTCATGGGGTCTCAGGGGCATCACATTACAGTCTGGGTGTCCTAGCCTCCCAGGATCCAGTCATCTCTTGTCTTCCTTCTTCTCTACCCATCCCCTCCTCCCAGGACCCCCATCATCTCCACTCCCCCTCTCCTGATCTCCCCTACCTCCCACTATGCCCTCCATTTATCTTCCCCTTCTCCACTCCCCGCCCAGCATCTCACCCTCCAGACCTCCTCCTAGTATCACCTGTTCCTCACTGTCATCCTTTTTCAGGATTGTTCTTTTGTCTTAGCTCCATGTATCCTTTCCTATTTCTTGGCTCCTGGTGTTATATCAGGAAATATACTCATATAAGGGGATTGGTGTTATATCTGGATATATACTCATATAAGGGGATTGGTGTTGTATCAGGATATATACTCACATAAGGAGATTGGTGTTATATCAGGATATATACTCATATAAGGGGATTGGTGTTGTATCAGGATATATACTCATATAAGGGAATTGGTGTTATATCAGGATATATACTAATATAAGGGGATTGGTGTTGTATCAGAATATATGCTCATATAAGGGGATTGGTGTTATATCAGGATATATACTCATATAAGGAGATTGGTTTTATGTCAGGATATATACTCATATAAGGGGATTGGTGTTGTATCAGGATATATACTCATATAAGGGGATTGGTGTTGTATCAGGATATATACTCATATAAGGGGATTGGTGCTACAATTCACAAATGAGGGAGAATACACATCACCTGGTTTTCTGCCTTTGTGTTACTTCACTCAGAATAACATTTTCTAATTCCATTCTTTTACCTAAGAATGTCTTAATTTCATCTTTTCATATTGCTCCTTACAGGACTCGCCATACTGTAAAGATACCTGTACATCCATGTTTGTTGCTACTATATTCACAATAGTCAAGAAATGGAAGCAACCTAAATGTCCCACAATGGAGGAATGGATAGCGAAAAAGTGGTACATCTACACAATGGAGTACCACTCACCTCATTTTATTTCAACAAATGTCTGTTATTTTTAAGCATTTGATTAATTAAATATACTTGATGTACATATGAGCAGCACTAACTGGGCTTAGTGGATTTCAGCAAAAGAGATGAAATTGAGAGAAGGATATGTTGAGGGGATATGGGCAGATTTTGTGGGCAGAAATGGGAGGTAGATATGATCATATTTCATTGTTTATGTGTATGGAACTCTCAATAATACATTTAAAAAATTAAATTGTTTAATATGTTTTGTTTCCTTATATCTTTGTTAGCAACTAAAAAAATCAACGTCATAGTAGGAGATAGAAAAATTAAAATTGATATTAAATATCATCAAATATTTCCAATAGTTATGTCAGTACTTAAAGCACAGGAAATTTGAGGTTACATCCCACCATGTTAAAAATACCACTAGAGCCGGTCATGGTGGTGCACACCTTTGATTTTAGCACTCAAGAGGCAGAAACAAGTGGATTTCTGTGAGTTCAAGGCCAGCCTGATCTACATAGTGAGTTCCGGGACAGCTGAGGCTACAGGGAGACCCTGTCCCCAAAACAAAACACAACAAAACAACAACAATAACAAAATACCACTAGAAACAGTGTCAGTAAAAATGTATGGCACAAAATCAGTAATCTGTTACACACACACACACACACACACACACACATGCACACATTAAATCAAAGAATACATTTAAAGTAGCACTGTACTAGCATCCTTACCTGCATATCAATTGTGAAAAGTGCAACTTTAGTCAGAAACTGTTGAGATTTCTTAAATTATGCACAAATTGCTAAAAATGGATTTGCACCTGGGTGTGGTGGTGCAAACCTTTAATCCCAGCACTCAGGAGGGAGCAGCAGGAGGTTCTCTGTGAGTTCAATGCCAGCCTGGTCTACATAACAAGATCTAGGCCAGCTAGGACTGAAGGGAGACCCTGTCTCAAAAAAGACCAAAAAAAAAAAAAAAAGGATTTGCAAACAATATTGGCATATGAAAGAAACAATTACACTTAACAGAGTGTGTCTTACTTAACTCTGTGTAAAACAATCTTGCTCTGGCTACCCCAAGTACCTAGGCATGTGCTCTCAAAACTATCCTAGAAAATGATAGTGGGAAGGACGCCAGAAAAGGAAAAGTGACCACACAACCCAGAGTTCGGAAGGCACAGATCATTAGTCTATTTTTGCTGATTTTCCTAACAGACAGACAGACAGACAGACAGACACACACACACACACACACACACACACACATTAAATCAAAGAATACATTTAAAATAACACCGTACTAGATAAGGAAGACACAAGACAAGCAGCCGTGCACGGTCTCTCTGCTACAGACAAGCGGCAGCACAGACGATCTCTCTCTAACCTTTATTTGCAGACCCAAATCCTGCAGTTACTTTGAAAACTGATATGAAATTGTTATCTCGGTTTTTTTTTCTTTTATTCTAAGCTAAAAATAATAAAATAATGGACCAAGCCCAGTTTCTAATGGAAAGGGCTCACCAGGAGACTGAAATTTAACCCAGAGTACAGCCACCATGAAGATAGGAGAACTATGCAGAGCGCCTCTGTGCGGGCCCGCTCAGCAAAGCCCTCTAGTTTATATGCCTTTTAAGGGTTCCCAGCCACTGAAATTATTTCACTCAATTTAATTCCAGCCCCATTCTCCACGCTCATTGACCACTTCCTATGCAGGCCTATTCACCATCCTTGGGAGAAAGTGAAGGTGAGCATTGTATTTACAAAGGCTAAACCCAGACAAAAAGGGATTTCAACAGTTGCTGCTGCCTTTCAGATTCCAGAGTTCCTCTCAGGACTCACTTCTCCCTTTGGAGCTGAGATTTTGAGTTATTCATTTCTGATTTTCAATGGCCAATGCCAAAGTGGACACAACATTAAATCTTACAGTGGGGCAAGGCCAGACTGCCAAGTGTGAGTTTCATTACAAGAAGTGATGCTCAGACCCTGGAAGAGTTGTGTGTGTCCTTCCTGCTACATGTTATGGACCATGAGATTGTTAATTGTATGTACTCCAACTCCGGTACCTAGATCTTCTTTATTTTCTAGCCATTTGCATAGTCTAGTTGGCTTTAATAATTTAGATTTTTGTTTTACTTTTCAGGCAAAACCGTACTGTCTTATTGCAATTATGCAGTAGTAAAATAAAGAGCTGTTACCTATAGCTTTAGACATCAGAACAGTGTGAATGATGGGGTGACTAGAGGGGTTCCTGTGGAGGATTCTCAGGGGCTAGTGATGCTAGAGGTTTGACTGCACAGTTGTGAGAACAGAGTGCATGGTCTGCACTCTAGGACTCCTGTGTGACTGGCATGTGTGCTTCACTTTAATAAAAAGTTTACTTAAAAGTGAATAACTTTCAAATCAGACAAGTCTATAATCCCAGTACTGGGTAAGCAGAAACAGGAAGAGCACACTCAGTTCAAGGCAGCTTGGGCTCTGCAGTAGGTTCAAGGCCAGCTAGGGTTAAGCAGTGAGATCCTGTCCTTCACATCCTCACACAAGTTGCTATGCTTCTTTGACTTATATCAGTTCTGCAGTTCCCCAGAACATCCATGCAGTTGCTGAAACCCTGTAAAACAAAGGATGAGAGCAAACATGATTTTCAGTATGTTATTTTCAAGCAGTATTGAGAATTTTAAATTCTAGAATATTTCTTGGTTGCAGAATTACTCTTTTATTTTTTAAAGAGACAATTATGGTATGCTAAATATAAATAAAATGTTTCCTGTATATGTAGTATATTTCATATACTAGCATATATCTATAATATGTGTATATCAACATGTAACATTAAAAAATCTCTCAGATGTCTCTGAGCATATACAAGTTTGGTTCCTATAATTCTCTTGCATTCTTTGTAGGTAGAAACACACTTGGATATTCTTGCCTGTGTGCTTATTCACACCATTCTCTGAAAGACAAAGATTTGCTGTTCCCTATAAGTTTAGCTGCATTTGAACAAATAAGATTAAGCATTGCTGAAATTGTTCTTCTTGTCATTGTGAGTACCAGGAAGCTTGATTTTCCCAGAGTAGTGAGAACAGAAATCAACTTTACTAATGCACAAACTAATTATTGTGGAATAACCTTCATTGTTTCTTCATGTTCTTGTGGTATATTTGATGAGTTAGAAGAAGGTAGGAGATGAAAATACATGAAATTTTAGCAAACTTTATGTTTATTTTTCTTTAATATATAATAGATTTCATATGCATATTCATTTGTATTGTGCAAAATTCTTCAAACATATTTATATCTCTATTACATATTATACATTTTCCTAAAGTAAGATTGGCTGTGTTTCAGTTAAAGTCTCTACTCTTCAGGTTTTCTTAACTAGACCCTGCCATGCAGGCTTTGTGAAAAATCATTAAGGATCTAGAAACAGTTATGTAGAGCCTCTCCAAAAGGAATTTATCATAATTTTTCAAGGAAATCGAATCAATATGCAACTTTCTTATATGAGAAAATGATGGTTGCAGAAATAACAATTAGCAGCAAAGAATATTTAACTCCAGATAACCAAAAACATTGATAAAACACTGATGAAGGGAACTTACAGAGGGAAGAGTTTACTTAGCTTCCAGTTACAGGATGATCAGAGTCTGTCATGGGGACAGGAGGTGGTCAGAGGGGAAAGCGCACCACTCACCTCTTCAAGCAGGCATAGGAAGCAGAGAGCAACAGGGAATCCAACAAGTCTTAAGAACTCTCTAAGTCCACCCCCCCACCCCCAGTGACACGCAACCTCCTATGTGGCCACACCTATTAAAATGCCCCAGGACAGCGCCACCAGCTGGAGAAAAAAATCTCCAAATATGTGGAGCCTCTGAGGAGCATTTTCATTCAAATCATCATAGCCTCATACTATAATGATTGTTTTCAAAAGTGTATCACGTCCTCATTAGACATGAATGCATCCAGAAATGCTGTGCACTTTGCCTCAGAGGTTTCAAGCACCATAAAAAACACAGACTGGAAATGTAGCACCGGTGACAGTTTGACTCAAACTCAGAACCTCTACCTAGCTGTAGATAAAATGAAAGCTTCAAATAATATCATACTGAAATCCATTAGCCACAAGCATGACAATAAATGCCATATAATGTGGTGACTAAATCATTGTGAGAGAATGTGCCATAACAAGCTCTTAAAAAAGGTTTCCTCCCACTCTGTGGGAATTCTCTTCACTTCCTTGATTGTTTCTTTTGATGTACAGTAGCTTTTGCGTTTAATGAGGTCCCATTTGCCAATTGTCGACCTTAATTCTTGTGCAGCTGCTGTCTGATTTAGGAAGTCTTTTGCTATGCCTATGTCTTGTAGTCTGCTGCCAACTTTTTCTTCTATCACCTTCAGAGTTTGGGGTTTCACGTTGAGGTCTTTAATCCATCTGGAGTTCACATTTGTACAGGGTGAGAGGTAGGGGTTTAATTTCATTCTTCTACAAGTGGTGATCCAGTTTTGCCAACACCACTTGCTGAAGATGCTGTCTTTTCTCCATTGTGGTTTCTTGGCCCCCTTGTCAAATATGAGATGGCTGAAATTGTATGTGCTCAGATTTGGATCTTCGGTTTTGTTCCATTGGTCAACAGGTCTGTTTTTGTGCCAGTACCAGGCTGTTTTTATGACTATAGCCTGGTAGTTAGTTGGAAGTCTGGTATAGAGATCCCCCTGTGTAGCTCTTTTCACTCAGGGTTGTTTTGGGCTATTCGGGGTCTTTTGTTTTTCCAAATGAATTAAGAACGTTTGTTTCCAAGCCTGTGAAGAAACTTCTTGGGGATTTTGATTGGAATTGTGTTTAAATCTCACAAGTTTTTGGTATAATGGACATTTTTTACATGTTAATTTTCCCAATCCATGAGCATGGGGAGGTTTTTCCATCTTCTGATATCTTCTTCAATTTCTTTCTTTAAAGTGTTTAAAAACTTTTGTTGTAGAGATCTTTGGTCTTTGGTTAGGTTTGTTTCCTAGGTATTTTATGTTTTTGAGGCTAGTGTGAGTGGGAAGGTCTCTTTTGTGGGAGGAAACCTTCACTGCAGAATACATCTGACAAAGCATTGATTTCCAGTATATATACTAACTCAAAAAACAAAGAAAAAGAAAACAAAATGACCCACTCAATAGATGAGCAAAGAACTGAACAGAGACGTCACAGTGAGGAATTAGAAATGTCTGAGAAACCCTCAAGAAGTGTTCAACATCACTAATCATTAAGGAAATGCAAATCAAAACCACTTTAAGATATCATCTTACTCCAATAAGACTGGCTAGGATCACGAAAACAAATGATACAAGTGCTGGAGAGGTTGTGGGGAAAGGGGAACACTCATCCACTGCTGGTGGGAATGTAAACTCATACAGCCACTATGGAAAGCAGTGTGGAGAACCCTTGGAAGACTTGGAATGAACTTGCCACCTGACCCAGCCATACCACTCCTGGGCATGTACCCTCAAGACTCACGCCACCATAGAGATAGATGCACAACCATGTTTATTTCAGCTCTCTTCACAATAGCAAGGAGCTGGAACCAACCTAAATGTCCCTCAACTGACGAGTGGATAGAGAAAATGTGGTACACTGGGCGTGGTGGTGCACGCTTTTAATCCTAGCACTTGGGAGGCAGAGGCAGGCGGATTTTTGTGAGTTTCAAGGCCAGCCTGGTCTACAGAGTGGGTTCCAGGACAGCTGGGGCTACAGGAGAAGACCATGTCCTCGAAAAGACCAAAAAAAACAAAAAAAAAAAAAAAAAAAAAAAGAGAAAATGTGGTACATCTACACAATGGAGTTCTATGCAGCAGTAAAGAAAGACAACATCACGAGCTTTGCAGGAAAATGGCTGGAGCTAGAGGACATCATGCTGAGTGAAGTAACACAGTCCCAGAAAAACAAACGACGAATGGTATCCCTCATCTCTGGATGCTAGTGCAAATTACTTAGTTGTAAGTATTTCTTGTGTAGGGCCCCCTGAGCTTTTGTCCAAAGCAGTTGGGCATAATGCATATTGGAAACAACAACAACAGAAAGGACTGCATCAAAGAACTGACTGAAACAGTGAACTTCTGCTCAAAACAGTCAACTCCCTCATGGAGAATATTGAGAAAGACTGAGAAAGAGATGAAAAGCATGTTTTGCAGAATGCATGAGCTCTGGCAGGGTCGGGGAATGGGTGGGAACATGGGTCTAGATTTGTTAAAAAAGAAAAAATAAATTTATGTGAAAAAAATAAAAAAATAAAAATAAATAAAAAAGATAAATTATATAAACCTCATAATGAAAGATATAGTGCTGTTATATATTTTTTATGAATTGGCTATGGAACACCTCCTGATTACCATCTATTGGGAGCTCAGTCCCCTAGTTAATGTTCAAAGGTAGAGCTTTGGGAAAGGGGCTGTGTCATAAGAAACAGCTCTCCTCAATGGATTAGTTGATTTCTGAAGTGGAAACTTGATCTCATTATTGGAAATTATACTGATTTTATAGATCACTCTAACATACAGTAAAGGAAAATTGAGTAGGTGTATTAGCTCAAACCTCTAATCCATTGGCTTGGAAATCAGAAGCATGAGTTTGAGGCAAGCTTGTGCTGTGTTCGAGGCCATTATGTTAAAAAGTAAATAAAAATTTGGAACCTGGGGTGTCATGAATTGCAAGGAATACACTGAAACATAAGCAACAGCTTGCTAAGAATGACCAGTACTTTAATTCCCATCAAAGAATATTCAGAGTCACTGTAACCAAGGAAAAAACCCTGCAGAATATATTTTGTTAAATGACTGTATTCATTCATCTAACATATAATGAAACTAATGAAATTATCATGGAAAGAAACATGATGAAAAAGTGGCAGCTGAGGTCTAAATATTCTATATTAAAGTGATAGGGCAATCCATAATAACCTCTCATACATAGTGCTAGCAGATATTCTACCATGACACTCTTCCTCCAAATTCTCATTCACATTGAAGGTTAGCTTATTATTTCCATGTTATCAAGAGTCCATTTTTGTCTACCAAAGTGACAGCCATACCAAAGACCAAAAGTCTATTGATGGCTAGCCTGTGACAAGAGAGTACCTTTGCTTTATTCCTGCAACATGAAATAATCCATGGCGCAATGTTCGTACGTAACAAATATTTATTAACACTGCGTAGATAAAAATAAATGATGCAAGAGGATGTAAGCTTGTAGCATCAGCCGTGGGTTATTCCTCCAAGGAGAAGCTAATAGCCAATTAGATTTGGGATATACAGACATATGGCTGCCACTGCTGCACAGTATTTCCAGGCAGATGAGGTGTAGCTGGTGCTGACGGATGAGTCTTGCTTGACTCAAGGAGACCTATATTTGCTTTATTGGTTTAGTGGCCTTTGGTAACACTCTCTGGCATTCCAGAGACCATCTGTATACTTGAAAGTGCGGTCTCCATCTTTCCCATGTTTATATCAGGTCTTCAACAGCAGGGCCTTATCGCCTCTCTTCCTGCAGATATCCCAGTTTGGAGGCAAGGAGCCTTTACCTTTTGTGGGGGCTTGGATCCCCTGGCCAACATCTTCTTGGTAGAATAATCCATTGTTGATGTCAGAGTTCCTGTATTAACATATTTTGTTTAAGTGCATAGTTTAAGGAGACTTTAGCATTATATTTGGTTATGAATAGAGGATAATCCTTTTCACAGTTTCTATGATGCCACAAGCTTACATCCTCTAATGGTTAAGAGATGTTATAAACCACACAAAGACCCTGTCATAATTAACAGAAGAAAGTGTAATTCATGGATTAACATACCATCCAAACATCTGTGTCTATACCAAAGTAACCTACCATAACAATTAGTACTGTTTAAATACCTATATATCTAATTGTGTGTGCTTCATTAGTAGGATCGAAAGGTGATGTCTGGACAAGCTGGCAGCCCATGAAAGAAAACAGCCAGAATTGACTAGAAACCAAGAAAACAGCTCCAGAGAAAGTAGACTGTTTTGCTTCTCATCCACCTGTGTCCCTTTTCTAAGCCTAGGGAACAATCTGAGGAAGAGGGGGCACGGTAGAATGTAGGGGCTGTGATTGGGGTGAATGGTGAAACTACAATATAGACTGGACACTCATTTGATCAACTTGATTGAACATACAAGCCCCCCCTGCTGGATGGTGGGACCCATGAGCTGTGTGGGTTTGAGCACAACTGTTTGCAAATTGGTTTTACATGAAGGATGCTTGTACTCACAAATTATCACTTATTGCAAAAAAAAAATAAAAACAAAACAAAACAAAACAAAAAAGCAGAGAAAAATGCAGAAAAGTTATGGCAGAATGCATGATCTGGGATGGGTAGGGGTGGGGTGGGGGGAAGGGAAGGGGATATATGACTGAACTGAATTAGAAAATGATGTATGAAATACACAAAGCATTAATAAAAAATAAATGATGCTTTAAGAAAAATTTTCATATAAACTGTTGGTTGCTGTGGGATATATTAGACTTTGTTTCAAAGGGACTAGCCCCAGCCATCAGAGATCAGACACCTCACAGTGAAAAATCCTTCTAAGAAGAGGTGGAGCAATGGATCCAGTGACCTCTCCCAACCAGCCAGATCACATAGGCAGAGGGGCTATGGGCTCATAGGGCAGAGAGGGTGAGTGAGTCTTTCTCTCATGTCACTGGCACCATGCTGTGTGGAACATTCTAGGGATCCTGGCCCAATGAATGCAAAGGGTGAGCCAAAGCAGCCTTTGAAGTGATGACTCCCCCCATCTGCTTTGTAGGAAAACCCACTAAATTCACTGAACTCCATAACAGAAGGTTTTAGAGACTCTGTTCCTTAGTCTGAGGCTAAAGTTTTGTTTTTTTTTTGGGGGGGGGGGCAGAGTGAGCAGGCAGGACACCAAAATGGCCACTGAATCCTGCTGTGTTTGAGAAAGCTTGTGAGCTGCTCTGCCAGGAAAAAAAAAATTGCTGGGACCATTTCTTAAAGGGATCACAATTCATTGTAACAAAGTCTGAGTTTGGTGCAATTGTTCAAGCCATATTCTATATTAAAAGCCTGGGAAGGAGAAGATTGAATTTCTTTAATTTACTTATTTTATTTTTATGTGTATAAATGCTGTGTCTCCATGTATGTTAGTGTACTCAAGCATGCAAACCTGAGGAAGCCGGAGGATAGCATCTAATCCCCTAGACTCTAGTTACTCACCATGTGGGTGCTGGGCTAGCAACCTAACTTAGGCCCTCTGGAAAAGTAGCCCTGCTCCTAACTCCTGATCCAACACTCTCATCACAGGAAAATTGAATTTTAAAAGATAGTAAGTTTGCTTTTCTGAATTTCGACCGAGGCAGTGGAACTTTGCAATCACAGCTTCTCACTCCATTTCAAGAAGCTGTCAGAGACTGCTGTAGCAAGGCCAGTGTGCTTCAGAATATCTGACTGCATTTCCACACACAGCAATGGAAGCACTCTGGGTAGCTTTGGTCTAATCTTAGAGTTGGGCCAAGGAAATATTAACAGTTAAGAAATCTGGGGTTCATTAGTGGACTTAACCAAAATGGATCAAATAACCCAATATAACATTTTATATATGCTAAATTTTTAATTTCTATCTTACCATAGGCCCATATTTTATCTACATAAACATCAAGAACTTTATCAATAAACAATTAAAATATTGTTAAGAAACATCATATTGGGGCTGGAGAGATGGCCTAGAGGTTAAGAGCGCTGAACAGGGTTCGATCCCCAGCACCCACATGGTGGCCGAGAGCCGTCTGAAACTCCAATTCCAGGAGAACTCCAGTTCCAGGGGAATCCGACACCGTCTTCTGGCCTCTGCGGCATTGCACGACATGGGTGCACAAACCTGCATGCAGACAGTACATTCATACACATAAAAGAAATAAAAAAAAAAGAAACATCATATCAAGATGTAACAGAAATTAATTTCAATTCTATTTTTAGTAATTTCTTTACAAATGTACAATACATCCTGGTCACATCTACACTCCCATACCTCCACCCTGCTTATAGCCCCTGCAGATATCATGTGCCCTGTCATATACATTAAGGTCTATTGAGTCAAGCGTGTGTCCCCAAATGTCCTACTGTGTGTGTCATTCATTGGAGCTTGTTTACTCTAGAGTATCACGCCAAGCTGTTCTCCCATGACAAATGTCCCTCAGCCACTATCTGGGCTCTTCTCCACATCCCAGCATGCCACACCTTGTATCTGCTTACTGCACAAACTCATTGTGCACTGACTATGGAAATGGCCATGGTGCAATAATACCACAATTATAGTTCCTGAAAAAAAACCTTGACTCTTAAATTTAGTTTTTACAAATGAGCATGAAATCAGAGGACACTCACTCCCCCAGGTAGCTCTTGGAACCATCTGTCTCCTGAAACCATGCTAGTGGAACTGTCTTGCTGGAACTGTGTCCTTGAGCCTGTCCTTACTCATAATTTTATTCAAAAGGACTTCTCCATCTACAGTTGGGGAATTACTGCCTTGGCTCTACCATAATCTTTTTAAATATTTTATTGAAGTTTTGTGCATTTCATACATTACTTCTCAGTTCAGTTGAGGCTCATTTCCCCCTCCATGCCCCCCACCTCTCCCAAGTTCATGCAGTCTGCCATACATGTCCTGTATCCCCTTCTGAGTCTTTTCAAGGTTTTGCTAAACAGAGGATTATTTTGGGGGGATGGGGGGAAGAACTCTACTGCCTCAGTCAGTTCCCTGTCCCAGTTCTTTTATTGTAATTGTTCCCTCCAATCCGCATTGTTTCAACATATGCATTTATATATGTGACATACATACTAAAATCATGTCCTATGAAAATAAACTACATTATTTCCAAATCAAATCATATTTCAGGATTCACATTTTTCCCTTTTAATTTTATATTGCTCTAAAATATCAAACATACACCCCACCCTTGTACCAAAATTATAAAGTCTGAAAAAATGTAGTAGGTTAATTCTAGAGCCTGTTAAGGGATTCACATTCTAAGAACACAGTTGGTTTTTTTTTTTTTTTTTTTTTTTTTATTTTTTTTTAGATTAAGAGAAATACAACATTAATGTTACTCAGTTTGCCTTACAAGTAAGCACTTGGTGCTAACATCCACAAATGAGGGATACCATCCATCATTTGTTTTCCTGAGACTGTGTTTACTTCACTTAGCACAATATCTTCTAATTTCATCCATTTACCTGCAAAGTTCATGATGTCATGTTTCTTTACCACTGCATAGAACTCCATTGTGTAGATGTACCACATTTGTGTTATTCAGTCATAGGTTGAGGGGCATTTGGGTTGGTTCCAACTCTTCATTATTGTGAAAAGAGATGCAATAAACATAGATGTGCATATATCTTTGCAGTAGGATGAGTCTGGTGGATATACAGTCAGGAGTGGTATGACTGTGTCAGGTGGTAGGCTCATTTTGAGTCTTTTAAGGATTCTCCAAACTGCTTTCCATAGTGGTTGTATGAGATTACATTCCTTTTATTTTTATTTATTTATTTATTTTTTTTTCTTTTCGAGACAGGTCTCCCTGTAGCCCCAGCTGTCCTGGAACTCACTCTGTAGACCAGGCTGGCTTTGAACTCACAAAGATCCGCCTGCTTCTGCCTCCTGAGTGCTAGGATTAAAGGCGTGCACCGCCATGCCCGGCTTGAGATTACATTCCTACCAGCAATGGATGAGTGTTCCCTTTTCCCCACAACCTATCCAGCATTTGGTATCATTTGTTTTCTTAATCCTAGCCAGTCTTATTGGAGTGAGATGATATCTTAGTGTGGTTTTCATTTGCATTTCCTTAATTATTAATGAGGTTGAACACTTTTTAAAAGTTGTTTCTCAGCCATCTTTACTTCCTCACTTGTGGAGTCTCTGTTCAGCTCTTTACTTCATCTTTTAAGTGAGTCATTTGTTTTCTTACTTCTTTGTTTTTTGAGTAGTCTATATATTCTGGAAGTTAGTGCTCTGTCAGATATGTCACTGGTGAAGGTTTTCTCCCACTCTGTCAGTTTTCTTTTCACTTCACTGATTGTTTCTTTTGCTCTACAGAAGCTTTGGAGTTTAGTAAGATCCCACTTGTCAATTGTTGACCTTATTTCCTGTGCAGCTGCTGTCTGATTTAGAAAGTCCTTTCCTACACCTATTTCTTGTAGGTGGCTGCCGTTTTCTTCTGTCACCTTCAGAGTTTTGGGTTACACGTTGAGGTCTTTGATCCATTTGGAGTTGATTTTTGTACAGGGTGAGAGGTAGCGGTTTAATTTTATTCTTCTACAAGTGATAATCCAGTTTTGCCAACACAACTTGCTGAAGATGCTGTCTTTCCTCTATTATGTCTTCTTGGCCCCCTTGTCAAATATGAGGTGGCTGAAATTGTATGTGCTCAAGTTTGGTTCTTCAACTTTGTTCCATTGGTCTACAGCAGATGATCCTGTGTGTTCATCCTAAGCTCTATTATAGCTCACTCATCCAAAGTTAGCCTTCCTTCTCAATATTTGTAGTATGAAAATAGGTAGGTGTATTTGCTTTCAGGCTTTTTACATTAATTCTCAACATGCCTACATTCATTCCTTATCTTTTTGAGTGGAATATCAAATTAAAAGATCAAGATCAATTACACAGATCAAAAGATAAAAGACTGTGTTTTTGTTGGGCTTAATTAAAAGTCATTAGTCTGGATTTTGTTCACTTATAAAAAGTCATTTCTACAAAAGGTCATAATTGAGAATACTTTCTACTCTTAATTTGTTAGAGGAAAAAATCATGGAGGATATTGTAAAATTCATGTTATTCTATAATTCAATGAGAACTAAAATAATAGAATTAATAGCATGAAAATATAGAAACACTTCCTTATGAAAAACAGGTTGCAAATAAGTTAAGTGTCAAATCTCTTCAGATATTTTACCCAGTGAAAATCAATGAATCAAGGAAAGGAAAAAAAAATAAAACATTGCTAGATTACATCTGTTGAATCTCTAATTACCAAATTTTTATGTTTCAAATACTTCTTTGATTTCTTACACATGTATCTCAGATATAATCTAAAGCAGATAAAATCCCAAGGGTAAACACTGCCAAAGACAACTTGGGATTTCAGCCTGTTCAGATGTATCACAGGCCTTTTCCCTTTTTTGGTAAAATACATGCGTTTTTATTTGCAAGATACAGACTTTGATGAATTCATTTTTTTTCCAATCTAGAAATTATTGTCCTTCAATAAACCTTAGTGTAAGTAGATTTTCTTCCATAAATGAATATTTACAGTTCCCAGTCTAAATAGACAGAATGGATACCAATCTCTGTGATTGTTATTCCTGTTAAATATCCCATGTAGATTTCAATATTAAAGCACTAAGGAAGGAAACCTTGTTACAGGCCAGTAATGTCATTTCCCCAGAAAGATGAAAGTCTGGACTTCACAGTCAGGTTCAGAGACACTGAGCTAGACCATGTCTCAAAACAATGTATTTTAAAGTCTTGGACAGAGCTTCGTGAGTGAAGACTGGCCTTGTTGTTCTGAATCAAAGCATTTCAGGGTTTCATGCAGGATCACTCTGTGGGCGTGGGACTTTAGAATCAAAGGTTCTCAGAACTGATGCTTTTGCCTTGGCCTCTCAAAGCTCTGATAATGGCTGGCCACTCTCCCTTGAAAGCTGCCATGCTGCTGGTGCACTCCAGGAGGACCTGGGGTAGCAAGCTGCCAGGCCAAGACGGTCAGGCTTGAACTCAGAGGCAGCTCGGGGCTCTCCTCTGCTTGCTGCCAGTCAGCTTTGGCTCCCTCCTATGGACCCTAAACCTCGTTTCTGTGCCATGGCCATCTTTCCTTATGCTACCCACTGTCTTCAGGAGATTGCCTGTCCATCCTTCCCATGGATATGAAATATGCTATAGACCCCTAACAAGCTCCATTCAGGGAGTTGAGCACCCCAGTTCTTTTTATAACGTTTTACATCTTAAATGATAAACTAGCTTGGCTTTTTGACTTAATTCCCCACTATGTAAAATGCACTTCCTGTTTTAACCATGTTCTCTAAAACTTTGCGATGTACATAAAGTTTTAAAATTTTCAAGGACAAATCAAGGCTTAGCCAATTACTTTGATTGTTAGGAGGAAAATTATGAGCTTCACTGTGCAACACGGACTGGAATAATTTTATATATATTTGTTCATTATAATATCCTCAAATCATAGAAAACCTTAAACTATTCTTAGAAATAAATTTGCCTTCAAAATTTTAAGCAACAAAAATACAATTATTCTATTGAACAAGAATGACTTTCACCAAGACAGATGAACAGTATCACATTCACCATTAGTTTTCTTTCCTTAATTGGAAAATAAATGTAAGGTTGTGGTCATATGACAGTTTACAGCCCACTCTTTTTTGCTGAAATGTTCTTGGATACAGTTGAAAGAAAATGACCACATATGGTCCATTAGCTTAAATGAGGTGGGAGAGAACAGGCTGGGTTATTAATGACAATAATTCATCCTTCCTTTGTGTCTGCATGTTGTTGGCTGGTGGGAATCTGGCAGGTCTCATACACAAATGCTCTCTATGATTAAAGGGTGAAGTATGTCAAATGCATGTTTGGTACAAGAAAGGAAAATGATGTAAATTCAATGTTTAGGGACTTTCTATCTGTACTTGTTTAGTATAACTTATCTATTAGTGACTAGCATTTTCTTAATGTCACTTTAAAAATATTGAGCTAAAATTATTTTTGGAATGTCTTTCGTGCACTTTGTATTTCAATGATGGGTTCAAGTTATAGGAACTTAAAAAGGAAATCTGGCAGCATCCTGGCTCTTTTATAATGGAATTGTTGAGGTTTCCATTTACTGTGTTTTGATCATATTTAGATCCCTTTCCTACCATGTTTCAGGTACTCTGTCATATACTTTTAAGGACCATTGAGCTACATTACATCACTAAATGTCTTATGGTGTGAGTTCATCCACTGGAGCCTGTAGTTAACCTACCCAGGATCATACCCATAAAGAAAATGAACCCTCCGTCTCTCAGCAGCTGTCAAATACCAATAGTCTCTCTGCTGGCTTGTGGCTTCTGAACCACTTCTCTACTTCTATACTTAGATTTTGCCTGACTTGAGATTTTTATGGAATGTGTGCATGCTGATCTCATTGCTTTAAGTTCTTATGAGTAATTTCCAAGTTTTCTGGAAAATAGTTTCGTTGTGGCCATTTACTATCTCTGGCTCTTACCATATTTCCAATCCCTCTCCACATGAAGCTTTAGCCTTGGGAGATTTGATATGGGTGTCTTATTCAGAGATAAGCAGTCTGACTTTGCTTATTCTCTGTGCATTGACCTGCTGGGTTCTCTGTGTTAATCACCATCTGGTGCATGAGAGTTGAGGGATGTATTCATCTATGGGTCATTAAGATTCTTTTTATTACTGTGTCCATTCAGCAGAATAATAGTAGTAGAATCTCTCCTCCAGCATGTGACCTCTCTAGCCACAGGTCCCAAAACCTGGTATCGTTTTCAGGTATGGGCTCTAGCTTGTGAAGGAGATCATTAAAATTTTATATGGAAACACACACACAAAAAAAAAAACCAGGACAAACAAAACATTCTTAAACAATAAAAGAACTGTTTGAAATATTGCTATCCGCTGATCTTGTTTATATTATAGATCTAAAATAATAATTTTTAAAAAGCAGCAGATTACTGGCATAAAAACAGAAACATTGATCAGTGGACTAGAAATGATTAAGTCCATGCATTTACAGCCACCCGATTGTCTACAAATATCTCCAAAATACACACCAGAGAAGACAGCATGCTCGATTTGGTGCAGGTTAAACTGGACAGCGGCACGTAGAAAAAAATAGATCCTGATCTCTCACCCAGCACAACACTGAACTCCAAAGGGATCAGTAACTTCAACATAAGACCTGGGATCTTAAATCTAATAAGGGAGAAATTGGGAAACACACGGGAACTTTTAGGCACAAGAAAGGACTTTTTGAACAGGACTCCCATAGCGCAGTCATTAAGTTCAACAATTGACAAAAAGCTTCTCTCCAGCAAAAGACACCATTGTTCAAGTAAGGAGGCAGCCTACTGGGTGGAAAATATCTTTATCAGCTATATCTCTGACAGAGGGTTAGTATCTAGGACAAAGAACTGAAAAAAACTAGCATAAAATAAATAATTAAAATTGTGGCATGGAAGTCAACACGAAGTTCACAGAAGATGGAACACAAATGTCTGGTAAATAATTTTTAAAATGTTCAACAACTTTAACTTTCAGGTAAATGCAAATTAAAATTAAGATTTCATCTTCTTTTTTCACTACCATATAGAGTTTAGAAGGGGCACGACCTCCTTATTATAACATAGTTCATATTAATCTCTTCTGTGATCTATATGTACATACTTTAGGTTTCTATAGTGGTAGGTTTCCACGTGGCTTTTTCTAAAGGCTTTTAGTGTTACTTATCCCTCTTACACTGTCTCTTCTGCCATACCCTCAAACTCCCTACCCCCTTTAACCCTTCTTAATAACCTAATGTTCCCATTTCCTCCTTCATCATATTACATTCTACCAACCTTCTTGAATCCTGAGGTTAATCAAGTAACAAGACAAAGAAGAGAACCTAATAATAGTTTTATACTAGAATTATATTAATCTGACTCCTAATGACTTATCTCAATGCACATATGTTAATGCATCTCTCAACTCTCACCAGAGAAGATTCCAAATGCAGCACATGGTGATTAACCCAGACAGCCACAGCTAGCTAATGTACAGATAACAAGGGACTGCATAGAGTATATCTGGGATCTGTACATCTATAGCAGACTTCTGCCTCCAAGGCTCAGGGATATTGTGGAACTGGGGGTAGAAAGATTGTAATATTATGGTGCAAGACCACAAAACAAAACAAAAACAAAAATCTTCCAGACAATTGGTCAGTCACTCCCATGAACTCACAGCAACAGTAAAGACAAGTCCCATGCCAACTCCAGCCATAAAAGTCCCCTGACAGACAGGAGGAAATGGAGAAGAAGCTCCGCACTATTTAAGGAAATGTGGCAACAGATGGCTACTGGGAGGAGCTGAAACACTCTTCTTTCAAGCTTGGGACTCTTGGTAGGTTAATCAGGCACAAATGGATGGACCCACAATGAAGGATATTTGAGGACACAAGTTAAACTCTATAGGTCTTATATACATATATACTATATATATATATATATATAGTATATATATATATATATATATATATAGAGAGAGAGAGAGAGAGAGAGAGAGAGAGAGAGAGAGATAGAGCGCATTATATTGGGTGAGGGTCAATAAACAAAGGTCAGGAGAGGGGCTCGAAATACCATCAAAATGTATTGCACTCGTATGCCCTCGGCACTTCCTCCTTATGCAGCCAAGGCTGACTGGCTAGTTGGGTGGCATAGTTGACCCGCTGGCTCCTCCTGATCCTTCAGAAGGACTATGGTCAAGTTCATAGTCCTTAGAAGGCAGGTGCTCTTCCGTTTGAGAAAGCATTTGACACCCAAAGTCAGTCAGTCTTTTGGAGGACTGTGGACACCACACCAAGCCCCTTCCTGCAGCCATTCCATCCACACCACACCACGCCCCTTCCTGCAGCCATTCCATCCATACCACAGCACGCCCCTTCCTGCAGCCATTCCATCCACACTACAGCGCACCCTTTCCTGCAGCCATTCCATCCACACCACAGAACACCCCTTCCTGCAGCCATTCCATCCACACCACAGCACACCCCTTCCCCAGCCATTCCATCCACACCATGCCCCTTCCTGCAGCCGGCTATTCCATCCACACCACACCACTCCCCTTCCCTCGACCATTCCATCCACACTACAGCGCACCCTTTCCTGCAGCCATTCCATCCACACCACAGCACACCCCTTCCTGCAGCCATTCCATCCACACCACACCACGCCCCTTCCTGCAGCCATTTCATCCACACCACAGCACTCCCCTTCCTGCAGCCATTCCACCCACACCACAGCACACCCCTTCTTGCAGCCATTCCATCCACACCACAGCACACCCCTTCCTGCAGCCATTCCATCCACACCACACCACGCCCCTTCCTGCAGCCATTCCATCCACACCACACCACGCCCCTTCCTGCAGCCATTTCATCCACACCACAGCACTCCCCTTCCTGCAGCCATTCCACCCACACCACAGCACACCCCTTCTTGCAGCCATTCCATCCACACCACACCACGCCCCTTCCTGCAGCCATTCCATCCACACCACACCACACCCCTTCCTGCAGCCATTCCATCCACACCACACCACGCCCCTTCCTGCAGCCATTCCATCCACACCACAGCACACCCCTTCCTGCAGCCATTCCATCCACACCACACCACGCCCCTTCCTGCAGCCATTTCATCCACACCAGAGCACTCCCCTTCCTGCAGCCATTCCACCCACACCACAGCACACCCCTTCTTGCAGCCATTCCATCCACACTACAGCACGCCCCTTCCTGCAGCCATTCCATCCACACCACAGCACACCCCTTCCCCAGCCATTCCATCCACACCACGCCCCTTCCTGCAGCCGGCTATTCCATCCACACCACACGATGCCCCTTCCTGCAGCCATTCCATCCACACCACACCACGCCCCTTCCTGCAGCCATTTCATCCACACCACAGCACTCCCCTTCCTGCAGCCATTCCATCCACACCAGACCCCGCCCCTTCCTGCAGCCAATCCATCCACACCACACCACACCCCTTCCTGCAGCCATTCCATCCACACCAGACCCCGCCCCTTCCTGCAGCCAATCCATCCACACCACACCATGCCCCTTCCTGCAGCCATTCCATCCACACCACACCACGCCCCTTCTTGCAGCCATTCCATCCACACTACACCACGCCCCTTCCTGCAGCCATTCCATCCACACCAGACCCCGCCCCTTCCTGCAGCCATTCCATCCACACCACACCCCACCCCTTCCCACAGCCATTCCATCCACACCACACCACGCCCCTTCCTGCAGCCATCCCATTCTTTCTGATCACCTCTTCCACAAAATCTCTGGACCTTAGAGGGGTGGGAGAGATAGGACAACCCGTTTTCCCTTGAGGGGAGACATTGATCTCTCAGGTCTTTTTATCATCTGTTTCCAATGGACTGTTGGCTTGTTTATTAAGAGGTATCTTTTCCTACTAATAAAACATAAAAAGGAGCATGAACATCTAAACAAATACTATTATAACAACACAACCTATAGTCACAAACACAAGTGGTTACACAGTACCTTAGCAGGGGCATCACAGCCATCTAACAGAACAATTGCAGTAGCTTCCCACTGCGGCCTATAACTTCCCCTGCAATTGCAGGGTAACCTGGCTTACAGTACCAGATTGTGATCCTCCCCTAGGAGCAGACCTTAGATCCAATTGGGATTTCGCTGGTTTTACATATCCTAGACAAGCCACAATTGGGCCAGCAAGAACATTTGCTTAGCGTGTTGACAGTGCATGGTGTGGGGTCCGTCATTAAGCAGAACTGTAGGGGACAGTTCTCCCCCAGCCATCTGCATAGCACCTTCTGACACTATGAAGGCCTTGCATCCTCTGGCAGGGGGTTTCCAGCTTAGTCCTAGCTTGATTTCTCCATCTCCCAAGCACACATCATGAACAGTCAACAATAGGGCTTACGGTCTGCTTGTGGTGTGCAACCAGCATTAGAGGCAATACTCTTTATATTTTGGGGGCCTCCAGGGCCTCCCTAGGTAAGAGCTCATAAGGGGTCAATCGACCCCTGGTACTGGAGTTTTCATATAATAACCCCAAGGCTCCTTGAAGCCCTTTTTTCCATACCCGTAGGATCCTTTGATGCTTAAGGCCTTTAACCGCTCCTTTAGTAACCCATTTTTTTTCTCTCAGTTAGCCCTGCCCCAGTAGGGGGTGGGGGTGGAGAAAGTGAAAACACCATTGAATCTGGTTATTCTTAGCACTTGTGGAGTGTCTGTGTCACTATCAATTCTCCGTGGACACCCATACATGATGCTGAGTTAGATAAGGCCTCACCTCCCACTCATCTGCAAGGAAAGACTTTCATAAGGCCTGTGACAGTGTCCATGCAAGTGAGCATATATTTACACTCTTCACTGGCTGGCCAGGCCGCTATATAATCTATTTGCCAGTCCTTGTGGGGGAGGCTGACTTCTGGAAGTGTCACATCATGGCATCCATCCTTCGGGGCTCTAACGGGGAACAAGCCTCAAAGGCCTGGACAGCCTGTTGAATGTCACAGTACTTTACCTGGATGCCAGCCACTTTGGCTATTTTCCATTCTGTGTTTGCTCCTATAATGGGCAGAGTTGTTAAGGATCCAGTGATCTGCTTCTAGGGTACCTGGGGGTAGAAAGCCTCACCTTGGTAAAAGCATCTGCTTCCTGTTTCCTGGGGGAGTCACCACATGTGCTACCACATGGTAAACCACGAGCAGCACTAGCTCCTGAAACACCTTAGTATACATTTCCCTGGGGAAGTACTCTGAATATCCACTGACACCCATTCCAAGTGAAGCCGAACTGGTCTTGGGATTCAGCAGCTAAGGGGTTGCAAGGTCTGCTACAGCATGGGGAAATCTCACTTTTGTACCAGCTGTTCTATCAGGAACACAAGATTGGACACCATGCACGGATGGGAGGAACCACCTTATTTCCTTCTGTAATCTACAGTCATTCTCCAGGAGCCATCTGGCTTCCTGATAGGTCTTAATGGGCTATTGAAAGGGCTCTGGGTTGAGCAGATAATTTCTATCCTGTACAGCTTCTGGATAGTGTCTGTAATTTCATCTCAATCCCCAGACACTCTATACTGTTTGATATACACCACCCTTCATGGAGTGGGCAATTTGGCTGTCTCCCATTTTGCACACACCAGAGTAACTTCTTTCACTTTTTGCACCTTCAGCTGGAACTCTCCAATGGTGGTATGCAGGTATGTCTAGTAGGACATCCACCCCTAGAATGTTCTTTCACAAAAGAGAGATGCACACCCTGTACTCCTAGGGGGGAAAATTGCCCACCCTACAGTGAGTCTAATCCACTTCACCTGTATGGCTTTGTCCCCATACCTGTCCACTACCACCCACTGCCCCTGAGGTTTTTGGGGTATCATGAGTCAACATACACTCTGCTCCAGTTTCCATGACTGAAACTCCCAGGGCTTACAAAGTCTGCTCTAAACCTTCCAGTGTTGTCAAAGCATTTCTGTACTCACATGGCAAACCTCACTGGCCAAGCATGAGTGCCACTCCATACTACCACGCATGGATTTCCATCCTGGGATTTCCCTCATTGCCATCATCCGTTTGGATGGTCTCACCCTAGTGAGGGATCTCACTCTCCCCATACTATCCATGCCATGGCTGGTACGTCCATCCAGCCTATAGGGATAGCCCATCATATCAAAATCTCTTCTGCCCACACCTTCCCGTCAACCAGTTTCCCTTTGGTTACTAGTCTTTTTCCTCATAACAAAGGAAACTCCATTTTATAAAGTGAATTATTTAAACTAACTAGCAGAAATATATGAGTTTGCCCTTATTTTTATTTGAAAATTTAAAAGAGTCTAGATTGCTGGTGCATGCCTTTAATCCCCACACTCAGGAGGCAGAGGCAGGCAAATCTTTGTGAGTTCAAGGCCAGCCTGGTCTAATAGTGAGTCCCAGGACAGCTGGGGCTACAGGGAGCCCCTGTCTCAAAAACACCAAAAAGTAAATAAATAAAAGAGGTCTGGTCATATAGCATAGGGTCAGTTAATTTCCTTACAATGCACAAAGCCTTAGATTAAATCTACATTAATATACACGTGTGTGTGTCTGTGTGTGTCTGTGTGTGTGAGAGAGAGAAAGAGAGAGAGAGAGAGAGAGAGAGAGAGAGAGAGAGAGAGAGAGAGAGAGAGAGAGAGAGAGAGAGAATAGATGTTTTTCACATTCCTTTGTGTCATTTTGGCTCACTTTCAACCCACTTGGTCCACTGCATCTCCAGTCAGGTTGATATGAAAGCTACAGCATGTGACAAAGAAGGCTGCTCACTCAACTATGGCCAGGAAGAAAAGTAGAAAACAAGGTCGAGGTTAAGCTACATCCTGTACCAGCACATCCATGGATCACACTCCTCCAATCTGACTCCACTGCCCACACTTCCCTATCATTCCTCCCGCCATGAATCGTCAAATGTTTCATAATTCATTAGATCAGAACCCTCCTGTTCTAACAAGAGCCCCAATGTGCTACCACAGAGAGATGCGACATCCAACCCCAGTTGGTTTCTTGCTAACAACAGCCTCTATAATTTAAGTAAACATCTGTAGTGTGAAGGCCTAGAATCCAAAAAGCTAACAAATCTGAAATGTTTTGAGCATCAACGTGTTCTTTTTCAAGTTTTTAAATCAAATAATAGCATGAAAAGTATATAGACATAGTTTTCATTTATGTTAATAATGACTTCTACAGTTTTCTTAAACACTATATTATCAAATATAGGACTATTGTTCCTTTAAAAAATACAGAGGTAGGTTTTGAGGTCTCTGGTCACAAAATCTTCATGATTCAATCAATTGATCAATCATTATATAACTTTGGTACCTTTTTCTTTCTTTTTGGTGAAAGCATTTAAAATAAACCCTATTAGAATGATTCAAGCATACACTACAAAATTGTTTATTGTGGCTACAATGTCCATTAGATTCTCAGGGTTTACTAATTTTGTGTAACTAAAATTTTGCAGCTTTTATCAATAGTTTCTCATTTCCTGCTTCTCCTGCATAAAGGCATCCCCATATAACCTTGCTTTATGTATGCTTTGTTATAAAAATACCATATACTTATTCAGTATATTATTACTTCATTAGCATCAAATTCACAACTAAGAGCTTCTACTTTATTGCTTTGAACAAAACTTATAAAACAATGTGTTTTCTGCTTGAAGCATGTCACAGCCTTCTTGTACTTCAGTACTCTAAGCAACACTTCAACTCTGTGCTTTGGGAGAACCTATTCCAGCCTTTGTTGTTCATGATTCTACTCTTAGGGTTTGTTTTTTAAACTCCTTACATATAGAAAATTTACAATGTCTGAAATCAAACTATAGATTAATTGCAAAACATTCACAGTTTAACTGTGAGCTTGTATAGGGGTAAAAAGAAAATATAACCTTACATTCCTAAATTACATACCAAGTTGATGTGTATTTATTGTACTTAAAATAGATTTGTTCTTTTTTATTGTTATTAAACTTTTTCCATAGATCATACATCATTTCTCAATCGAATTTAGTCACTTCCTTTTCTATGCCCCCCCACCCCACTTGAGTTCCTGCACTCTGCCTTACATGTCTTGCATGTTTTTCTCTTTCCAGAGATTTTTGTTGTTGTTTTTTCAAGTTCTATCTATCTATCTATCTATCTATCTATCTATCTTTATCTATCTATTGATTGATCAATCATTATATACATACATAAATATATAGATATATGCATACACACATCCCCTTCTAGTTTCTCTGTTCAGAAAAGTTCAATTCTTTATAATCTCATTTTTGTTAAATAAATATTTTACTTTCTTTGAGAATTTCATACAGCCTATTTTGAATATATATACCCCAAACTCCTCTGTCTCACTCTTAGCAGATCCATACCACCTCCCTATCCCCCTCAACACAGTGTTCTTTTGGGTCTTCTGAATTTAATAAACCATCGACTGAAAAAATAGATTTGTTCTTCCTCATGAATCTTAGAACTGAGGAAAATAGAGATATATATTTCAAGCTGTCTCTATGGCAATAACACTCAACGTGATATTATCTTTACTGACCAATTATCCACCATGACTTACCTATAGGGATTTGGTGTTAGGAACCACAAATGAGAGATAACACATATCATTTGTTTTTCTGAGATTTTGTTACCTCACTTAGCATAACAGTTTCCAGTTCCATCCATTTGCCTATACATTTCATAACAGCATCCTTCTCTGCTGCATAGAGCTCCATTGTTTAATGTACCACATCTTCCTAATCCACTTGTTAATTGAGGGACACCTCAGCTGCAACCAGGTGTTCACTATTGTGAAAAGAGCAGCAATAAACCTGGTGGTACACATATCTCTCTTACAGGGTGAATCCTTTGCATGTATACCTAGGAGTGGTATAATTGGGTCAAATGGTAGGTTCATTTTTAGTCTTTTAAGAGTTCTCCACACTGCTTTCCATAGGGTTTGCACCAGTTTCCAATCCACAACCTCTTCAGCATTTGGTGTCATTTGTTTTCTTGAACATAGCCAGTCTTTCCAGTGTAAGATGAAATCTTACATCTGCATTTCCTTAATTACTAAGGATGTTGAACACTTTTTAAGATGTTCCTTAGCCATTTTTACTTCTTCTATAATGAATTATTTGTTCAGATATTTAGCCTATCTTTTAATTGGGTCACTTGTTTTCTTGATTCTTTGTTTTTTCAGTAATTTGTATAATTTAGATGTAAAACCTCTGTCAGAAATATCATTGGTGAAGATTTCCTCCCACTCTGTGCTTTCTCTTCACTTCTTTCTTTTGCTATACAGAAGCTTTCTAGTTTAATGAGGTCCCACTTGTAGAATGTTGACCTTAATTACCATGCAACTGCTGTCTGATTTAGAAAGTCTTTTCCTACACCTATATCTTGTAGGTTACTCCAATATTTTCTTCTAAATTTTTCAGAGTTTCAGGTTTCACATTAAAGGTAGGGGTTTAACTCCACTTATCTACAGGAGGTGATTCAGCTTTGCCATTTGCTGAAGATGCTACCTTTACTCCATTGAATGTTATTTGCTACTTGATCAAATATCAGGTGGCTGAAAATGTATGTACACAAGTTTGGGTCTTCAATTTTATTCCACTAGTCTATGGGTTTATTTTTCTTCCAGTACCATGCTGTTTTTATTACTATAACTCTGTAGTAGAGATTGAAATCTGGTATAGTAATTCCCCCTGCATTACTCTTTTTTTTTTCCTCAGGGTTGCTTTGGCAATACATGGTCTTTTGTTTTTCCATATGAATTTTAGGATTTTTTTTTCTAATTCTGTGAAAAGAGTCATGGGGATTGTTCTAGTTTGCCTTCAATTGCTGTGACAAAATACTCTGACTGACACCAACTTGGGGAGGAAAGGGTTTATTCAGCTTACATCTCCTGGGTCACAGTTCATCACTTAGGGAACCCAAGGCAGGAACTCAGGGCAGGAACCTGGAGGCAGGAGCTGAAGCACAGGCCATGGAGGAATGCTGTTCACTGGCTTGCTCCCCTGGCTCATGCCCAGCCTGCCTTCTTATACTGTACACAACAAACTGCCCAGGGTGGCACCAGTCATTGTGGGCCGGGCCCTCCCACACTGCTCGACCATCAAGACAATACTACACAGATGTGGCCACAGGCCAATCCAATGGAGACAGTTCCACAATTGAGGCTCCCTCAACCCAGGTGTGTCAAGTTGACACTAAAGCTATCCAGCACAGGGATTTTGATTAGGATTGCATTAAATCTCTATATTAGCTTGTGTAATATGGTCATTTTACTATATTAATTATTCCAATCCATGAGCATTGGAGTTCCTTCCATCTTCTGGTATCTTCCTAAATCTCCTTCTTAAAAGATTTAAAAATTTCATTATGAAGATGTTTAATGTCTTTGGTCAGCTTTATTCTGAAATATTTTATTTTTTGAGGCTATTTTAAATGGAAGGGTTTCCATGAACTCCTTCTCCAATTGCTTATTATCGGCATATAGGAAGGCTACTGATTTTTTTGTAGATTAATTTTGTAACACATCACTTTACTGAAACTTAATAGTTTCTAGGATTTTTTGTGGTGGGATTTTAGGCATCCTTTTAGTATAATGTCATCAGCAAAAATGGATAGCTTGACCTACTCTTTTATAATGAGTATTCCTTTAACTTCCTAATTTTGTCTTAATGCTCTAGCAAGAGTTTCAAGAACTTTACTGAAACACAGTGGAGATAGTGGGCAACCTTGTCAGGTTTCTGACTTTAAGGGGGATGCTTCTAATTTTTCTGTTTAGGATGATGTTGGCTGTGGGTTGGTTGTATATAGCTTTAATTATGTGGAGGAATGTTCTCTCCAATCTAACATGTTCTTAAGTTTGGAAAATTCTACAGACATTCTGTGATAGAGAGTAGTCCAACAGAGTTACAGTAAAAATATGGCATACAATGTGTGTACAAACTATGTGTGAAACAAAATGAATTTTGTGTATAAGCTAGAGTTCTATTCCCAAGACATCCCATCATGCATAAAAAATATTCCAATGTCTAGAAAATATACCATATCTGAAATATTTAGGGCCTTAAATATTTTGGATAAGCGGTTCCCAAAATATTATAAGCAATAACTATATTGCATGTTAACATGCAACCCGCCTATCACAGCCATGACCAAAGCTTCAATCACTGGCATATATTTTTCAAAAGACAGTTTTTCAGCAGGTATATGAGAATGAGAAGAATTACCAGGAAAGCTAGGGCAGAAAAAAACCCAGAAGCAAATACCCGAGTTGAAGACTAATTTTCTATATGTACTATTTATTTATAAACTGTATGAATTAATAAAATTTCCTGACTCAAGACCCCAATCCCAGAAAGCTAAGTTTGTATCTCCAAAAGTAGAGTGGAGAAGCTGCTGCTCTTGTTGTTCCAAGTATACAATATGGAACAAAGTGAAAATCTGTGGTTTTCTTGGATTCACGGAAGAGCCAAGGTTGCAGATAAAACTGCCACCCAAAATCTGGACAGAAAGCTTTTACTGATAGATCACTCCCGAGAGTTTTTTCAAGGAATGGGAATACTTACCCTTGAGCCAATAGGAAAGCTTACCTGCAGGCTTTTATTTCTTGTTAGAGGCTAAGTGACAACTTACTAGGATGGAAATCCCCTAGGAACATTTTTCATAGATTGATTCCTTTGATATCCCTCTAGGAATCCAAACAGGTACATGCCTGAGAAAGCCCACCTCTTGCTCTTGTGAGGGCAGAAGAACAATCATTAAGTGCCTAGACCTGTCTAATCTTAAGACAAACCTACTCTATCCATTAAAAGAAGGCTTGGCTTAAACCAGGTAGGCATTCCGCTGCTTCCAGTCCTATTGTTTCAGTGAAGGGAAATCTCAAAACAACATACAGGACAAAAGAGCCAACAAAGCTCATGGCTTCGAAATTAAAGTTGAAATGCTCAGGTTGAGGAGGGAATCAAGCGAGGAGGGCCTTGCTACTCGGAAAATGCCCATTAGTATTAGAGTTCTGGGACAATCATGCCAGACACAGGTGTGATGGGAACATCAAAGAACAATACAAAATCCCAGTGTCCCCAAGCCTGAGCCCTCAGCAACGCTGTGGTTCACAGACCATGGGTTATTGTTTAAAAAACTTCAGCTGATAGAATTTTAATATCACAGTGGGACATTTTGGCTAAGCCCAAGTTTAAGAGAGGAGACAATCATAAATGCTCTAGACATTGGAATACCCCTAACCCTAAGGGGCCAAGGGAGAATTAAGCACAGTCTGTCTCCTTGGTAGACACTGGGAATATCCCTAACCCTAAGGGGCCAAGGGAGAACTAAGCACAGTCTGTCTCCATGTTAGAGTCTGGGAATGTCAAACCCTAAGGGGACAAGGGAGAACTAAGCACAGTCTGTTTCCTTGCTAGACACTGGGAATATCCCTAACCCTAAGGAGACAAGGAATCAAAAAGTACAGTCTGTCTCTTAGTTAGACACTAGGAATATCCCTAACCCTAAGGGGGCAAGGGAGCACTAAGCACAGTCTGTCTCCTTGCTAGAAACTGGGAATATCCCTAACCCAAAGGGGACAAGGAAGCACAAAGCACATTTTGTCTCCTTGCTTGACACTGGAAATATCCCTAACCCTAAGGGGACAAGGGAGCACTGAGCTCAGTCTGTCTCCTTGCTAGACACTGGGAATATCCAGAACCCTAAGGGGACAAGGAAGCACTAAGTACAGTCTGTTTCCTTGCTAGACACTGGGAATATCCCTAACCCTAAGGAGACAAGGGAGAACTAAGCACAGTCTGCCTCCTTGTTGGACACTGGGAATATCCCTAACCCTAAGAGGAGAAGGGAGAACTAAGCACACTCTGTCTCCCTGCTAGACACTGGGAATATCCCTAACTGTAAGGGGAGAAGGGAGACCTAAGCACAGTCTGTCTCCATCCTAGACACTGGGAATATCCCTAACCCTAAGGGGACAAGGAAGAACAAAGCACAGTTTGTCACCTTGCTAGACAGTGGGAATATCCCTAACCCTAAGGGGACAAGGAAGCACAAAGCACAGTTTGTCTCCTTGCTAGACACTGGGAATATCCCTAACCCTAAGGGGACAAGGGAGAACTAAGCACAGTCTGTCTCCTTGCTAGACACTGGGAACATCTCTAACCCTAAGGGGACAAGGGAGCACTAAGCACAGTCTGTCTCCCTGCTAGATACTGGGAATATCCCTAACCCTAAGGGGAGAAGGGAGAACTAAGCACAGTCTGTCTCCTTGCTAGACACTGGGAATATCCCTAACCCTAAGGGGACAAGGAAGCACTAGCACAGTCTGTCTCCTTGCTAGACACTGGGAATATCCCTAACCCTAAGGGAACAAGGAAGCACAAAGCACAGTTTGTCTCCTTGCTAGACAGTGGGAATATCCCTAACTCTAAGGAGACAAGGAAGCACTAAGCACAGTCTGTCTCCTTGCTAGACACTGGGAATATCCCTACCCCTAATGGGACAAGGGAGCACTAAGCATGGTCTGTTTCCTTTCTAGACACTGGGAATATCCCTAACCCTAGGGGACATGGAAGCACTAAGCACAGTCTGTCTCCTTGGTAGAAGGAGATAAATCCACATCCAGAAGAGCTGTTTACCTTGGCTCCTACTTTCTGATAAAAAGCCTGTTATCCAACAAAATAATTGTGAAACTTTACAAAGGGCAAATAACAATACAGTGTGTAAAGACAGAAATTATTAGCAGTCACTCCTAATGTCATGGATGCTGGAATTATCAAAGGAGCTGATATGACTGTGATCAATATTTTAAGAGCTGTAATGAAATCAGATAATACAGAAGAACTTCTCTAGCAGAGAAACGAAAATTCTAAGGAATAATTTAAAATGTGTTATGTTTTGTTAACTAAGTTTTCCTGGAATACAGAAACATATGTCTATTCAACTCAGAGAAGGTACTGATAATGAGCAGAAGAAACTGCCCCATTCTGCTCTAGGCTGGTGAACCCATGAGTTTATCAGAGCTGGAGCATTTGGAGAAACATGCATTCCTGAATGGCTTACCACAGCAGCAGTGTTAATGCAAGAAAGCTGTAAGCCTGGCACTCTTCCCCAGCTGGCAGGTATCTCTACTAAAGAACACCTGCCACAAGGCAATAGTTCTTGTATAATTTGGGGAGAAGCCTCAGGAATCTTGTAATTGGCTGTACTTCCTGGGAAACCTAAACTTCCTGAACCTCTTAAGTTTCCTGAGTCTTAACTACCTCCCTCTTCCCACCAAGAAGAAATGTTTATTATTTTGAGGAAATAGCTGCACAGTAGACATAGACATGCTGAGCAGGATGTTCAGACAGCTGAGACACAAGGATATGCCAGAAGGTGTTCATCAATGACCGCAGAATGGAAGAAGTGTTCAGAGGTTTTAAAAGGAAATGGAGCATCTATTTCAGGGGTCACCTCCATATGTCTGTATATCCCAAATCTAATTGGCTATTAGCTCTCTCCTTGGAGGAATAACCCACGGCTGATGCCACAAGCTTACATCCTCTAATGGTTAGGAGATGTTATAAATCACACGAAGACCCTGCCATACTTAACAGAAGAAAACGTAAATCATGAATTAACATACCATCCAAACATCTGTGTCTATACCAAAGAAACCTACCATAACAATTAGTACTGTTTAAATACCTATATATCTAATTGTGTGTGCTTCATTAGTAGGATCGAAAGGCTATATATTATACTGTTTAATACCTAAATATCTAATTGCATGTGCTTCATTAGTAGGATCGAAATGTTATGCCTCTGTACAAGCTGGCCGCCCATGAAAGAAAACAGCCCGAAACTGACTAGAGACCAAGACATCAGCTCCAGAGGAAAGTAGAGTGTTTGCTTCTCCTTCCACCGTGCTCCTTTTCTAAGCCTAGGAACAATCTTCGTGGAAGAGAGGGGTGGTGGTTGAATGTAAGGCTTCGATTGGGGTTAATGCTGAAACTACAACAATAAGACTGGGACACTTCATTTGATCAACCTTATTGAACAGACAACCCCTCCCCTGTGGTGGTCTGGATGGTGGGACCCATGAGCTGTGTGGGTTTTGGGCCAAACTGCTTGCAAAATTGGTTTTCATGAAGGATGCTTTGTACTCACAAATATCACTTGTTAAAAAAATGAAAACGAAAAACAAAACACATAAAAAAAGCAGAGAAAGATGCAGGAAAGTTATGGCAGAATGCATGATCTGGGATGGGTACGGGTGGGGTGGGGGGAAGGGAAGGGGATATATGCCTGAACTGAATTGGAAAATGATGTATGAAATACACAAAGCATCAATAAAAAAAAAGGGAATGGAGGAGTCTATCTGAAGAAAGGAAACATACACAACCAAAGAAGAGATATTTCTTTAATACATAAAAAATAATGGAATTTATCACCAGCAGACTGCAGAAAAATTATTCAAAGGAAACTAAAATGATATAGGAAGTCATATCTACCAGAGTATGTAAAGAGCATTGCAGAATAAATAGTGACAATCAGTTTAATTCTTTCATGTTTTGTACATTTAACTGATCAAAAACATAACTGTTATTTAAAGTAAAAGTACTGATAATGTACAGGGCAAAAGGTAAAGAGTGACAAGGGAACAGAAAACAACAGTGCGGTTAGAGGCCAAGGGGAAGACAGGACAGTAGGCATGGCAGATGGTAATCTTGATGTTGACTCAACTAAGGTTTGATTTTCACAGGAGACAAGTGTGGTTAGAGGCCAAGGGGTGCCTAAGTATCATCTTAAGGAGCCCAGTCTATTGCCATGCAAGAAGATTCTCTTCATTAACAATGGATGTGAATTTTCAAATTCACCTGAAACCTTCAGTGTGCATTCTGAATATATGACACATCTCAGCAAGAAATGAAATGGAAATTATGCAAGTATCTTTGTCAGCCAGAAAGCCATCATGAACTATTTGACAAATTTCAACTTTATGAAGTTCAGGGTTTTTTACATTGCAATGTTTTCCTGTGTAGATCCTTTATTCTTACTTTTCTCAGATTTGTAGCTTAAAATAATAAATTTGCTCTTGACTTCAAATGTGAGTTCTCCAGATATGCTCCCTACATTGTATCAATGGCAGCCATTCACCGTTTGTTTTACTGGGACGGTCTTACTTCATTGGAATTCTATATGCTTCTAATACTTGTATATGTATATCTTGCTTTAATTTGGGAAAATTTTCCTCTAAAATTTTGTCGAGGATCTGGGCCATATTACCATCCTGTGACTCTTCTTCCTCTTCTATCCCTATAATTCATAGGTTTGTTCATTTCATAGTATCCCACAGTTGCTGGTTATTCCATTCTTGTGGTTTTTTTTTAATTTTTCATAATCTTTACTTGATTTATTCAATTCTTTCATACTGTCTTTAAATCTTGATATTCTATTTTCTACTTCATCCATTCTATCATTAAGAGTTTCTCCCATCCTTTCCAAGTTGTTTATGTAATGTATTTCTTTTTTCATTTCAACTTGAATTTTCTTCAGTGTTGCTATATCATTTGCTATTTCACTCCACAATATAACGTTATCCTTTCTCAATCTATCCCTGTCTTCTTTTAGATCCCAGACCTCCTTGTTTATAAACTCCTTAAATTCCCTCAACTCCTTAATTTCTCTAATCATATTCATAATTATTCTTTTGAGATCTGTATTCTGAGTTATATCCAAGGGGTCTTCATTAGAGGGTACTTGTATAGGAGTATTAGTGTTTGGTGGAGATCCACCTGTGTCTTTCTTTCACTGAGCTTTAGGCATTTGGGTAGCTTCTGTTGGGAGTCATTCCAATGGTGCTTTTTGAGCTGACACTGATGCTGGTTTATACTCTTCAGGTGTTTGTTTACTTCTTAATTGATGCGCAGGTGTGGACACTCTAGGCTTCAAAATCTCAACTCTATCTTAACATTGTACAGACCAACCATTCCCTCACCCAACCAGCAAACAGTTTGCCCAGTGGACTAAACCATACAACACCCAAGCTGGGTGCTTGTGAAACCCGCACCCTGAAGGCCCCCAGCACTTCAAGTCCTGTGGGCTGGAAGGTCACAATGCTTCACCTGCAATGCAGCTGGAGTCCTCCACATCCAAGTGGGGTGAGCCCCAATCACCCACCGGGTGTGATATACTCAGGAAACAATCTACCAGCTGATCCTCCAGGGCAAGGCACCAAGGTCTGTACCTGGGTTCAGTAGGAGAAAGGCTCAGGAAATGCAGGGGCTTTCCCTGTTGTCTACTGATGCCCTCCGGCGATGTCAATGTCTATAATGCTAAACTGTAGTCCCTAAGGATCCAAATGCACTCAGACCACAAAGATCTTTGGGGCCCCTAAATCCCCCTCACAGTCGTTACCCTTAGCTGCTCAGAATGCACCCGCCCTCTAGGGAGCTGCCGTCTTGGAAAAAGTAGTTACATTTCTTATTAAATTTATACTGAATTGATCTTGGGAGATGGCTTTCAGTAAAGTAATTGATCTGTAACATGAGTATGTGAGTTCTATCCTCAGAACCCCCACAGAACCTGAGGATATGGGCCACATTTGTAACTCCAGCCCTGCAGAAGCAGACAGCCAGGCTAACCAAATGGTGCTGGCTTATTCCAGGTACAAGTGGAAGACTATGTCCAAGAATCAAGGTGGGCATTTTCTTTTTTTTTTCACATAAATTTATTTTTATTTTTTTAACAAATCTAGACCCTTGTTCCCGCCCATTCCCCCATCCCGCCAGAGCTCATGCATTCTGCCAAACATGCTTTTCATCTCTTTCTCAGTCTTTCTCAATATTCTCCATGAGGAAGTTGACTGTTTTGAGCAGAAGTTCACTGTTTCAGTCAGTGGTGGACATTTTCTTCAGAGAGAACATACAAGGCTAACTTATGGACTCTAATCACCTGCACATATACCACACACACACACACACACACACACACACACACACACACACATACACACACACAACTGAATAAACCTGACTGTTTTCTCTCAGGACATATGATAAAGTTTTACTAAAAGCCAAAGTAAAATATGCTAAATCCTTTATTCAATCAAGTACTCACCAAAATGCAGTACTGACTTATATCCCCCATAAAATGACAGGAACTTGTGGAAAGCATTGCAATGACCACCAGAGTTTACTGCTCTGAAGCCTGAACTCACTCCATGAGCCAGGATTCACTTACATATGTAGGTTTGTAGATTTGTTTGAGACAAGGTCTCTCTGTAGACCCAGCTGACCTGGAACTTATGTAGATGAGGCTGGCCTCCACCTCACAGAGCTCCACCTGCCTCTGCCTTAGGAGTGCTGAGATTAAAGGTGTACACCACCAGGCACAGCAGGTTTGAAGATTTTGGTTCAACCAATAGACAACTAGGAAGAAAATCTTGAAAATCAAATCAACTTAATTTTCCTGAATAACAGCTCCCTTCCTATCCTGGGATCGATCTATCATTGTGTATTTTGCTGTGTGCAGAGGTATGAAACGTTTTCTCAATGTTCACAGAGAAGTCAGTGAGCTGTACAGCCATTTCATAAACAGTAACTGGATGACAGGAAAGGCTTCAGATGCTTGTGTAAATAATTGTAAGATTCCAGATATATGACTTTTTATTAACTGTAATTTAATCAGAATATTTTCAGAAATATTTCCAGTTACGTTGTACTTACTAAAAATTTCATGCAGATAAAGTTCTTAAGACAACTTTTAAGATATTAAGTTGTGGGATGGAAATGGAATGTGTTTTGCAGAACTGCAGATGGAAAAACAAACCTAAGATGTAACTGGTATTATATTTTTCAGATATAGATTTTCCCTTGAAAGATTGTATTTATCTAGGCCATGAAATAAAATTATGAAATTTTTAGGAAAGCTAAATTTACATTAGCTAAATAATCAGAGCTCTTAAACCCTTCAGTATTTGTCATTAATAGTTATATGAAGAAATAAACATTTCTCTGACATGTATCTAAATGCTGCAAAAACCAAAAAGGAAGAAAGTTCAGCAACATAATTAATTGTGTTCTTTATGTTCCATGAGATCTGACTAGGCTTATTTGAAAGCATCTTTGCTTCTAGTTACATTATATATTAAAAGTAATAACATAAGAACAATTGGCTGTCATTTTGTTTATTGTAACCAATGTTTCATCAGAAATTTAAACAGATACAGGTTTAAACTGATATTAATTTGACGGTGCCTTAGTCCAATTTGTGTTGCTATATTATAAGGCAGAAAAGTTATTTGGTTCAAGGGTATAGAGGCTGAAGAGTCTAAAACTGAACTGCTGAATCCTCATTGAAAGTTAATAATATTCATTGTGACAGGATTTAAAATCACCTAGGAGATACACCTTTTGGTTTATATGTGGTTATTCAAGACAACTTTCACTGAGGAGGGAGATATATCCTGAACATGGGTGGCACCATCCTTTAATCTTGGGTCCTGGAGTGAATGGAAAGAAGAACACAAGCTGACCAATAGCATCATTCTCTTGATGCAGACCCATGGGACCAACCATCTCATGTTTCTGCCTCCACAGATGAGCTCCCCTGGCCTCTGTGCTCCCTCAGCCATGATGAAGTTCTCACAGTACGACCCCAAAGTGAACTCTGCCTTCATTAGGAACATAAGAAAGAGATGAAAAGAATGTTTGGCAGAATACATGAGCTCTGGTGGGGTGGGGGCATAGGGTGGGGGTCACAGGTCTAGGTTTGATAATCTTGTACAAAGCGGCTGAGAACCGTCTGAAACTCCAATTCCAGGAGAACTCCAGTTCCAGGGGAATCTGAGACCCTCTTCTGACCTCCGCGGCATTGCACGACACGGGTGCACAAACTTGCATGCAGACAGTACATTCATACACATACGGAAAGAAATAAAATTAATAAAAAAAATATTAAAAAAAAAACAATAGCTGAGCTACAATACCCAAGTCCATGAAAGTGAAAAAATTAATTAATTAATGAATTAATTAATTGAAAAGGGGAAAAAAAGGAACATAGCAACAAGGAAATAACTAACACAAGACCACACGGACAGGGGAGAGCACATGAGACAGCATTTATTTTTGATGAAGTCTCAGTTCTCCATGAAACTACCCTTATAAAAAGGTCATGAATCAATGAGCAAGTCACTCCTTAAAGGCTCACATCAACACTGTGCACATCACGTAATGTGATGAGAATGCCCCCATAGGCTCCAAGTATTGAGATATTTTGTCCCCAGTTGGTGGCACTGTTTTGGGAGGTCTTAGAAGGTGTGGCCATGCTACAGGAACCTGGTCATTGGGACAGCTTACAGATTTCTTAAGCCCTGCCTGATCCCAGTCACTCTCTGCTTTCTGTGCCTGCTTGAAGTTTGGATCCTCTGCTGTCTGCCTCTGCTCTGGCACCTCCTGCCAGTATGCCTCCTTGCCATGATGGACTTTAATTCTTCTGGAACCTTCCTTTTATAAGTTCCCTTGGTCACAATGTTTGACAGCAACAGAAAGGTAACTAAAACAAGGAGTAAAAGTCCAATGCATTGACTTACAGGGGCACATATGAACTGCAACGAAGTAATTTGGGAGACACAGATGATAGTTGGCAAATAAATAATAAACAGATGATAAAAATTATTGATCGATAGGTGATAGATTTGTGAAAAGACTATAGATAATAGAGATAGATCAGTGAGAGATGATAGATAGATGATTTACAGATAGATAAATACATAGATGGTAGATGATAGATTATATATATATATATATATATATATATATATATATTAGTTATTTTTACATATTTATGACCAGATACCTGATAGATATAATTTCAAAGGTTAAAAACTTATTTTGGCTTGAAGTATCAGAAACTTCAGTCCACAGTACTTGGCTCTGTTGATTTTGGGTCCATGCTAATGCAAAACACCATGATGGTGGGAAGATGTAGGTGAAAATATTAATCACCTTATGGCAGAAAGGGTGCCATTGTTTCTTCTTTGAGGGGATCTGAGAATAACTATTACTGTGGTATGGACACTGGGTTGATCAACCAATATTTAGTTGATATTAATTATTTAGAAACAATGGAATACATTTTCTCTAATATAATCAACCTGCAGTTGATAAGATAATTATTGTCAAGGAATGTAAATCTGCACATTGTTAAAACATGAGTCAGTCACCACTTAAATATTCAATTTTAGCTTGAAACATTGAAATACTCATTATCTATAGTTGGAATGAGATGTAATGCTCTTCAATAAATTTTTATTGAGCATTTGTACATTTCATACAATGATTCCTAATCAAATTCACCCCCTATGCTCCAAGTCCCCCATCGGAATTCATGTATTACATCATCCACTCAAACTTTGGAACCTAGATGTCAGATTTTTGTTTTGATTCATAAAATTATGTATATATGTGGGCAGGACCAGTATCTGTGGAGGATAAAAGAGGCTGCTGGATGGACTGTACCTAGAGTCATGGTGGTTATGAGGTGTCCTGTGTGAGTGCTGAGAACAAACTCAAGTCCTCTTCAAGTGCTCTTCAAAATGTTGAGTCATCTCTCCAGCCCATAATGATCTCTTTGAAGCATGAACACATTCCTTGAATTTCTTATCTTTTGTGCTTTTTTTTAATTTTTTAATTTTTTTAAATTTATTTATTTTCTATGTGTGTGAATGTACTGTCTGCATGTAGGTCTGTGCACCCGGGTCGTGCAATGCCGCGGAGGTCAGAAGAGGGTGTTGGATTCCCCTGGAACTGGAGTTCTCCTGGAATTGGAGTTACAGAATGTTCTCAGCCACCATGTGGGTGCTGAGGATTGAACCCGGGTCCTCTTCAAGAGCAGTTGGCGCTCTTAACCGCTAGGCTATCTCTCCAGCCTCTGTGTTTTATTTTTTATATAAAACGGGCAAAGTGCACCTTCTCATATTGGATGTTTAGAGTTCATTAAAGAAAATCTACAGAATTATAAGTAGTTGAATTTGAAATAGAGCAGAGCAATTTCAACTCAGGCTTTCAACACTTTGCATCTAAAACTGTGCCTCCTTCTTCCATACAAGGCCACTTAGCTGCTCAGATATGATTACTCACATATTCACTGATATAAAATATTAAATTAACGTTTGCTGATACAGGAGATACAATTCCCCAGAGCGTTCACAGCACAGTGTTGACTTAGCACCAGCACACAGTAGAAGTGCTGAGAGCAGAAAGGAAAGATTATGTCTCAGGCCACACTGTGATCACAAAATAACAGATGCCCTTGTGAACCTGTTGCTAGCTCAGAATCAACTTTTCAAAACATTTTTCCACTTATCAAAGGTATCAGTTTACATAAAGATTTGATTTATATTTTAACAGAACTTGAGTTGTTGGCAATATGATAATATCTCTGAGGCCAAATTTGACCTGGTTTCAATCTTCTCATTAAAGAGGATATTCTTTTGAGATTGGGATTAAATGAGAAAAAAGGATTAAAAGTATAATAATAATAATAATAAACCTTTAGAGGCCCTGGCTCTATCCTTAATACCAAAGAGAAGAAGTTAAAGAAGGGAATAATAAAATAGTAATTATTTTATCAAATTAATAGGCACATATAAAGACATAGTGCATGCTAAAATATTGATTTAATCCTTCAATATCATTCATACATCTAATAAAAATAGTATTTTACTACGGTTTTATTTTTCTAAAAGATAACAGTAACTGAGTGCTCTTAAATCTTTATTATGCAACAACAAACCTAATAACCACTTTGAAATATATTGTTCTCTGCATATCAAAATTATTCCTCAGTGGGGCAAAAATTTGAAAACATCTCTGAAAACATTTGGAGTACAAACTTTGCCATAAATATTTAATGACCATTTTGGTTACAACAAAATACACAATTATCAAGACTCAGTCTGCTACATGTTAGTCAGTATCGGTCTGATCTGGTTGTTCTCAACTCACAATTGGATTAACCATTCTGCACTTCAGCTACAACACAGGTTATTCCTTTGCCAATGCTCAGTTGATTCCCATCATGTTATATATGTTGGTAAACTCCAAAACATGGTAGTCACATTCGTTCATAGCACTTTCATTTGTGAGCCTTTTTTCACAACTATGCATGTCCAAATCCAACAACCAAGAACTCAGGTTGAAACTGGCTAATAACCAGTGTTCACTGTCAAATTGACTATCCCCATCTAAGGTGATGAACTGCTCCATAACTGGAAGCTATCAGGTATAAAAAATGGCTCATTGACATCTGTTCTTGACATCTGGCTTTGTAACTGAAGAGCCATGCCAATGGGATAAGGATTTCTATTTTACCCTTACACATTAGATTTTGAGATCATTTGTCTCTGAGTTATTTGCATCAACAGACTGAAAGGATTTACTGTTATATTAATAAAGACCAAGTATTCAGACTCATGCAGGTTTACCCTCAGGATTTGTTCAGCAATAATTCATACCAGCCACATTGTGACAATATTAACACAACCCCTCATCACCAGGAAGAGCAGAACAGAGCCTACATCCTTGTAGCATTGCCCCTAAACTTTCAAAAGAAGCACTGCTTCATTGGTTTTAAAACATAACAATAAAAAAAAATAACAGAAAACGTACACATCCACACACAAGGGTGTGCATGAATACATATGTACTTATAGTTCTTCAAAGAGTTTTTTGTGGGGGCTGGAGAGATGGCCTAGTGGTTAAGAGCACCAACTGCTCTTGCAGAGGACCCAGGTTCGATCTCCAGCACCCAAATGGCGGCCAAGAACCGTCTGTAACTCCCATTCCAGGAGAACTCCAGTTCCAGGGGAATCCAACAACCTCTTCTGACCTCTGATGCATTGCACGACTCGGGTGCACAAACCTACATGCAGACAGTACATTCATACTCATAAAAAATAAATTAAAAAAATAAAAGTGCAAAGAGTTCTTTGTAAGAAGGCTCCTTCAAACAAATTATGAATTTATGTTCCAAAGTACTAAGAAGAAAGTTTTCCGGAAGAGTTTTCAAAAGCAATAAACAATAGATTTCAATACACAGTGATTATCTTTGCTATGATATTTATTAAGATGCAATAGTAGTGCAGTTTACAGACATATGAAATGAAACACAAGCTAAAGAGAGTGCTAAACAAAATTATTTTAGAGACTTATATCCTCAGGAAAATTCACTGGATGTGGGGATGGCCCTCAAGGAACTGAAAACAGCACTCGCTTTTTATGGACCATTAATAATATGGCTAATTTGTCCAGGAATAGTTCATACATTTGAGAATATTCAATGACTTGAATTCATTCAGTCTCTGTTTTTTATATAGCATATACTCAGAAAATAAATTATAACCTTTCAAATTATAACTTTAGCAGTAAATATTTTGTACAATTTGGGTTTGAAAGCACAACTGAATGGTCACTGTGGCCAGTAGCATAGAGTCTTTACTAGTTCTACTTTTATATAACACTATTAAAAGTCCTTTATGAAGAAATGTCTGAGTCCAGAACTTGCCATATGTTCATATCTAAGAAGGCAGTGGGTAAGTATACAGGATATTTGGTTGACAGAATTAGATTATTAATTGCCTGTGGTGTGGTTACCAGGAACAAGCCTAAAATGCTGGATAGACACATTGGAAGGACAGTCTAACTCCAACTGGGGGCAGAGAAGATTTCCCATGGAAACGGACATCTGAGGGTGAACTGGAGGGATGAGATCAGCAAGGACTAAATGGCATGTCCTAGGTGCAGGACGGTGCCATGGAACCAAACCAGAGAATATGCTGTGAACTGAGCCAAGGAGAAAGAAGCAGGATGCAGAAGACGGAGTCTGGGTCTTGGACACAGGGTTTTGGAAATTATCCAAAGAAAACATGAAAGATATTGCAGGGCAGATAAATGCTGTTCAGAAAATTTTTGTATTTAACTGAGGCAAATTTTAAGTAACTAAATATATACAAGTACAAACCACTGAAATGAAACAGCAATTTAAACAGATACAAAGAAATGTTAATTTTATCTTATCACACTTAAATTTATTTTTTTTAATTTTTTTAAATTTTATTTATTTCTGTATGTGTATGAATGTACTGTCTGCATGCAAGTTTGTGCACCTGTGTCGTGCAATGCCGTGGAGGTCAGAAGAGGGTGTCGGATTCCCCTGGAACTGGAGTTCTCCTGGAATTGGAGTTTCAGACGGTTCTAGGCCGCCATGTGGGTGCTGGGGATCGAACCCGGGTCCTCTGTAAGAGCGGTCGGCGCTCTTAACTGCTAGGCCATCTCTCCAGCCCCCCACACTTAAATTTATCATATTCTGTCTTATTATCCTACTTTATATTTTGAGACAGGGTCTCATTTTGTATCTCTGACTGTCCTGAAATTCAATTTGCAGGCCAGGCTAGACTCAAATTCACTGTGAGTCTCCTATCTCTACTTGCCCAGGGTTGAGATTCTAGCTATCCATCACAATGTCCAGCTAGAGTTAGATATGTGTGTGTGTATGTATGTATGTATGTATGTATGTATGTATGTATGTGTGTGCCACCATGTCCAGATAGGAATGCAGGTGTGGAGAAAGGACAGCATCTTCAGCAAGTGGTGTTGGCTAAACTGAATCACCACTTGTAGAAGAATGAAATTAAACCACTACCTCTCACCCTGTACAAAAGTGAACTCCAGATGGATCAAAGACCTCAAGGTGAAACCCCAAACTCTGAAGGTGATAGAAGAAAAAGTTGGCAGCAGACTACAAGACATAGGCGTAGGAAAAGACTTCCTAAATCAGACAGCAGCTGCGCAAGAATTAAGGTCGACAATTGACAAATGGGAACTCATTAAACTCAAAAGCTTTGTACATCAAAAGAGACAATCAAGGAAGTTGAAGAGAAAAACCCAGTGAGTGGAGAGAAAACTTCACTGCAGATACATCTGACAAAGCATTGATTTCTGGAATATATAAACTACTCAAAAAAACAAAGAAAAAAGAAAAAAATGACCCACTCAATAGATGGAGCAAAGAACTGAATAGAGGACTTCACAAGTGAGGAATTAGAGATGTCTGAGAAACATCTTAAGAAGTGTTCAACATCATTAATCATTAGGAAACAGAATCAAAAACCACTCTAAAATATCATCTTACTCCAATAAGACTGGCTAGGATCAAGAAAACAAATGATACCAAGTGCTGGAGAGGCCTGTGGGAAAGAGGAACACTCATCCACTCCTGGTGAGAATGTAAACTGGTACAGCCACTATGGAAAGCAGTGTGGAAACCCTTTGAGACTTGGAATGAACTTGCCACCTGACCCAGCCATACCACTCCTGGGCATGTACCCAAAGACTCTCTTACTGCAGAGATACATGCACAGCCAGTTTCTTGCAGCTCTCTTCACAATAGAAGAGCTGGAACCAACCTAAGTGCTACTCAACTGAAGAGTGGGTAGAGAAAATGTGGTCCATGTACCAATGGGTTCTATGCAGCACTAAAGAAAGATGACTTCATGAACTTTGCGGTAAATGATGGAACTAGAAGATATAGTTAAGTGAATAGTAACAATCCCAGAAAAAAAACGACGAATGGTATCCCTCATCTGTGGATGCTAGCCCATAAACCTAGTAGTATTTTTGTTGCAGGGCTCCTTGAGCATTGGTCCAAGTAGCTGAGACTGGCCCATATTAGAAAGAACAACAACAACGACGAGGACAAAAACAACAACAACAGCAAAGATTGCGTCAAAGAACTGACTGAAACAGTGAACTTCTCAAAACAGTCAACTTCTATATCAAGAATTTTGAGAAAGACTGATTAAAAGATGAAAAACATGTTTGATAGAATGCATGAACTTTGGTGGGGTGGGGGCCTAGGGAGGGGAACACGGGTCTACATTTGGGATTGATTTAACACAATCTATGTAATATATATATATATATATATATATATATAAAGAAAAAGAAAAGGGGAAAAAATGTACCACCATGCCAAGCTGGGACTACAGGCAAGTGTGCCCATGCTCAGATATCAATACAGGTTTGTGCCATCATGCTCAGCTAGTACTTGCATTATTAGTAGTAGCAGGTTTTTACATTTGTATGTGTGTACATGTGTGTATGTTCTCATGTTTGCACTGTCCTGCACTATCAGTCTGCACTTGGTTTGTTTAGGAGAACTCTCTCACTGAGTCTAGAGATAGCCTGGAAGTCGACAAGCCCTAACAGTTCCTAAACCACACACAGCATTGGGTTTCCAGGCTTATTATTAATAATTTTTAACTGACTTACTTATTTGTCTTGATATCTGGTATATTGTTATAGAATAGGAAAGTAGATTGTTATGAATATGTACTTTTTATTAAAATACTTAACATTTCATTAGCTATCAATATTTTGTTCTTTGTTAGAATAGGTAAACAAGGAAAACATTTAAAACTATAAAGTTAAAATGATGAGAATTGGCTAGCCTCAATGGAGTGAGTAATAAATTCTTATTTCATGATTTTCCTAGTTGTTAGTTGAATATGCATTCACAAATATTGATTATTAATTTTTCATAATACTCAGCTACAGCTGTAATTAGATGACATATGTTCATTTACTCTTTTGTATTTATTAATCTGTGTGTAGGTTAATATGTACCATTGTGTGTGTGTGTGTTCACATGTGTGAAGATCAGAGGAAAATGTGGCAGGTGTCATGAAATTCTCTTTTGCATCAGTGGGTTACATGGTTGGAACCCAGGCCATCAACATTAGCACAGGTGCCTTTCCCCATTCAGCTATCCCACCGGTTCTTGTGATTTTTATTAATTAGTTTTGAAGATCAAATTCCCTCCACAATTCATGGTCTATCCCACAAGTTCTTGTGATTTTTATTAATTAGTTTTGAAGATCAAATTCCCTCCATAATTCATGGTCTGTGAGGTATTCTCTCCCAACTGAAAGTTTAATATTTTATTAATTCTTCAAGATTTTTGTACGATGTACTTTGATCATATTCAGACCTCTTCCCCCATCTCCTCTCCAACCTATCCCCACTCCGCACACCCCTTCACCCCATGTCCTCTATTATTTTTTAAGTGCTATGCAATCCAAATGTGTCTGAGGCATGGACCAGTCCCTGGAGCCTGCTCAACCTGCCTGGCATCACAATCTTGAGGAAAACAGATTCTCCCTCTCCCAGCAGCTATCAATGGTCAGTAGTTCCTCAGCTGGGGCTGGGGCATTCTGCCCACCTTCTTCATCAAGATGGGACCTCATTAGGCTTGCACTTTACAGGTTTTATGTATGCTGCTGCTAGCACTGTGAGCTCCTATGTGTAACTGCCCTGTTCTACTGAAAAACGGTTTCCTCGAGTTTGTCCCCCACCTCTGGCTCTTAGAATCTTTCTGTCCCCACTTCCACAAAGATCCCTGAGCCCTTGGAGGAGTGAGTGAGCTAAAGATTTCCTATTTCGGGATGAACTCTCCACAGTCTCTTCCTTAGTCTCTGCATATTTGCCAGCTGTGAGTCTCTGTTAATCATCATTTCCTTCAAGAAGAAATTCTCTTGTGAGATTTGAGAGATACACTAATCCATAGGTACAACAATGCATCATTAGGAGTAGGTTTAAAACTATTTCCAGTTGACAAGTTAAGAGTAGTGGCTTCTCCCCTATGACTTCTGATCTGTCTAGCCACAGATTCTGGGCCCAATAACAGTGCCAAAAAGGGGTTCCATCTTGTGAAGAAGGCCTTAAAATCCAATCAGAAAGTGGTTGTTTATTCCCCTGGCATTTGTGTTCCGTGGCACCCATGGTCATAGCTTGCTGGGCTGGTTGTTGTAGATCATAGGCTTCAGAGCTGGGTAAGGTTGATGGGTAAGGTTGATGGTTAGCTCCTGTTCTCTTCCAGAACAAGCACAGCACCTTTGAGTACTGTGAAAGCTAGCCAGTAGAACTGAAGCTTCAAGAGCAGAACCAGCTTGACCTCTCCATATTTGTTCTGAAATTCATTCATATCCATCCTGTATTCAGCAATAACATCCTGCCATCATATTTTATGGAGGGGGACAAACAAAGGAAATGGCAATGGCCACTGTTGTTTGAGGGTCTATGGCATCTCTTTGGTCAACAACATCAAAAGAGAGACTCCAATACTCACCCTGAGCTTTTCATTTTCTAGCCTATTGTGTCAGGTAGGGGCATTGTCTCCCATTACAGAGTAAAACTCTTTAAAGCATTTTATGTATATATGAATATATTTTGGATTGTTTATGTTGATGTACAGAAGCTTTTGAGTTTAATGAAGAGGAAAGACAGCATCTTCAGCAAGTGGTGTTGGCAAAACTGGATCACCACTTGTAGAAGAATGAAATTAAACCCCTACCCCTCGCCCTGTACAAAAGTCAACTCCAGATGTATCAAAGACCTCAACGTGAAACCCAAAACTCTGAAGGTGATAGAAGAAAAAGTTGGCAGCAGCCTACAAGACATAGGCATAGGAAAAGACTTCCTAAATCAGACGGCAGCTGTGCAAGAATTAAGGTCGTCAATTGACAAATGGGACCTCATTAAACTGAGAAGCTCTTGAGTTTAATAAGTCCCACTTGTCAATTGTTGACCTTATTTTTTGTGCAGCTGCTCTCTGATTTGGAAAGTCTTTTCCTACACCTCTGTCTTCTAGGTTGCTGCCAATGTTTTGCTCTATCATTTTCAGAGTTTTGGGGTTCACATTGAGGTCTTTGATCCATTTGAAGTTGATTTTTGTATATGGTCAGAGGTTGGGGTTTAGTTTTAGTCTTCTCCAAGTGATGATCCAGCTATGCCAACACCATTTGCTGAAGATGCTGTCTTTCTTCCATTGAGTCTTCTTGGCCCCTTTCTCAAATATGAGGTGGCTGAAATTGAGTGTGCTCAGGTTTGATCTTCAATATTGTTCCGTTGATCTACTGGTCTGTTTTTGTGCCAACACCAGGCTCTTTTTATGACTATAGCCCTGTAATATAGTTTGAAGTCCAATAAAGTAATCCCCCTGTACTGCTCTTTTTGCTCAGGGTTGCTTAGGCTATCCAATGTCTTTTGTTTTTCCATATGAACTTTAGGATTTTTTCCCCTAGGTCTGTGAACAAGCTCATGGGGATTTTAATTGGGATTGAATTGAATCTGTATGTGACTTTGGGCAGGATGGTCATTTTTACTATATTAATTCTTCCAATCAATGAGCATTGCAGGTCCTTCTGTCTTCTGATATCATCTGCAATCTCTTTCTTCAGGGATTATCAACAAAATACTTGCAAACCTCATACAGGCACACATCAAAAAGATCACCTACCATGACCAAGTCAATTCATACCAGAGATGCAGGGAGGGTTCAACATTCAAAAATCAATAAACATCATAAAGCACATAAATGGACTGAAAGACAAAAACGACATGGTTATCTCAATTGATGCAGAAAAGGCCTTCGACAAAATTCAACATGCATTCATGTTTAAAGTTCTAGAAGAAATTGGACTAGAGGGAATATTCCTCAACATAATTAAAGCATATATAACAAACCCTCAGCCAACATTATTGTAAATGGGGAAAAATTACAAGCATTCCCCTTAAAGTCAGGAACCTGGCAAGGCTGCCCCGTCTTCCCACTCCTTTTCAACATAGTACTTGAAATAGTCATGAGAGCAATGCGACAAGTAAAAGGAAATTAAAGGAGTACTAATGGGAAAGGAGGTCAAGCCAACCCTTTTTGCAAATGACATGTTAGTTTACATAGGGGATGACAGAAACGCCACCGCAAAACTTCTGGAAATGATTAACATTTTTAGTAAAGTGGTGGGATACAAAATTAACCTAGAAAAAATCAGTAGTCTTTCTTCATACCAATAACAAGCAACTGGAGAAGGAGTACAAGGAGACTTTCCCATTCACGATAGCCTCCAAAAAATAAAATATCTAGGAATAAACCTGACTAAAGACACTGAAGATAGTTCTGATTTTTTTAAATGTAGGCATTAAGGGCTATACATTTCCCTCTTAGGACTGCTTTTAAGGTGTCCCAGAGATTTTGTTGCATTGAATTCTCATTTTCATTTAGTTCCAGGAATACGTTTTTTTTCTTCTATTACTTCTTTTTTTTCATTTTTTAACAATAAGTGATAATTTATGAGTACAAGCATCTTTTGTGTAAAACCAATTTGCAAGCAGGTGTGCCCAAACCCACACAGCCCATGAGTTCCACCATCCAGCAGAGGGGGCTTGTATGTTCAATCAAGTTGATCAAATGAGTGTCCAGACTATATTGCTGTAGTTTCACCATTCACCCCAATCGCAGCCCTTACATTCTACCACACCCCCTCTTCTGCAGATTGTTCCCTAGGCTTAGAAAGGGGCACAGGTGGATGAGAAGCAAAACAGTCTACTTTCTCTGGAGCTGTTGTCTTGGACTCTGGTCAATTCTGGCTGTTTCCTTTCATGGGCTGACAGTTTGTCCAGGCATAACCTTTCAATCCTCTAATGAAGCACAAGCAATTAGATATATAGGTATTTAAACAGTACTAATTGTTATGGTAGGTTATTTTGGTATAGACACAGATGTTTGGATGGTATGTTAATCCATGAAGTACTTTTTTTCTGTAAAACATGACAGGGTCTTCCTGTGGCTTGTAATATCTCCTAGCCACTAGAGGATGTAAGCTTGTGGCATCAGCCATGGGTTATTCCTCCAAGGAGAGTAATTTTATTTCTTTCTTAATTTCTTCCTTAACCCATTGATCATTTAAGAGTATGTTGTTTAATCTCCATGCACTCCCGTGGTTTTTGGAGCTTCCTTTGCATCTGATTATGTTATATTGCATTGTGATCTGATAGAATGCATGGAATTATTTCAATTTTTTAGAATTTGTTGAGTCGTGTGTGTGTGTGTGTGTGTGTGTGTGTGTGTGTGTATGTGTGTGTGTCCCAGGATGTGATCAGTTTTAGAAAGGCTTGCATGTGCTGCTGAATAGAAAGTGAATTCTTTGGTGCAAGGATAGAATAGTCTGTGGAAGACCATTAGTTCCATTTCTTGCAAGGTGTTATTTAATTCAGATGCCTCTCTGTTTATTCTTTGTCCAGTTGATTTGTCTAATGAAGAGAGTTGGGTGTGAAGTCACCTACTATTATGGAATTGGGTTTAATCTGTGTTTTATAGTCCTGGCATACTCTTTTATGAATTTGGTTGTACCAGAATTTGGTGCATATATATTCATGACTGTAATATCTTATTGGTCAATTGTTCCTCTGATTAGAATGAAGTTACTGTCTTTATCTCTTCTGACTAGTGTTAATTTAATGTCTATTTTGTCATATGTTAGAATTGCAACACCTGCTTGCTTTTTAGAGCCATTTCCTTGGAATATTTTTTCTATCCTTTCACCCTAAGATATTGTCTAACCTTGAAGGTGAGATAAGTTTATTGAAGACAACAAAAAGATGGGTTTTCTTTTTTTAATTTATTTTATTTATTTATTTTCTATGTGTATGAATATACTGTCTGCATGTAGGTTTGTGTACCCATGTCGTGCAATGCCATGGAGGTCAGAAGAGGGTGTTGGATTGCTCTGGAACTGGAGTTCTCCTGGGATTGGAGTTACAGACGGTTCTTAGCCACCATGTGGGTGCTGGGGATCGAATCCCGGTCCTCTGCAAGAGCAGTCGGTGTTCTTAACCACTAGGTTATCTCCCCAGCCCAGGTTTTCTTTTTTTATCCACTCTGTTAGTCTGTGTCTTTTGATAAGGGAGTTGAGTCCATTGCTATTTAATGATAATATTGAAAGGTAGGCATTAGATGCTGTCAATTTAATTTCTTTAAGTTTGTGGATCTATTTTGAGTTTCCATGTTTATGCCCTTCTTTGTTTTCTCTCTGTAAGCTCTTGAGTGTGCTCATGCATTTCTTTAGTCTTTGTATTATGTCAAATGTTCTCTTTAGGACTGCTTTGGTAGACATGAATTCCTTCAGCCTATTCATGTCATGAAAATTTTTCTGTTCTCCTTCAATCTTGATAGATAGTTTGCTGGGTAGAGAATTTAGGATTAGAGTCCAAGGTTGTTTAGGGCTGGGAACACTTTGGTCCTGGCTCTGCTGGCTTTTATATTTTGCTTTGAGAAGCCAGCTGTCATTCTAATAGTTTTTCCTTTATATGTAAGTTGTTTTTCTCTAGAAGCCTTCAGTACCCTGTCCTTGTTCTGTATATTTGATGTTTGTACTACGATGTGCCATGGTTATTTTCTGTTCTGGTCATTTCTAGTTGGTGTTCTATGTGCTTCTTGAATCTCTATAGTAATCATTTCCTTAATTTGGGGAAGTTTTCTTCTATAATCATGTGCAAGATCTGGTCAATGCCATTGGCCTGAGCTTCTTCTTGTGTGCCTATAATTCTTAGATTTCATCTTCTGAAGGTGTCCCACATTTCCTGCATATTCCATTCTCATATATTTTTTTAAAATTTCACATAGTCTTTGCTTAAGGATTCCAGATCTTCAACTTTGTCATCCAGCTTTGATGTTCTGTTTTCCATTTCATTTGTTCTGCTTATGGGGCTTTCTGCTGTTGTTTCCAAATGGCTTATTGGGTTCTTCTAATTAATATAGATTTCTGTTTGGATTTTCCCCACTATTTCTACCTGTTTTGTGAATTCAGTTTTCAAGTCATGAATTGTTTTTGATATTTCATTAAGCCACATATTTTTATATGCCTGAGCTTGCATTGCAAGTTCTTTGAGTTGTTTATCTGTGTTTACTTTTAAGTTCGTTGATTGTGTTTTAATTGTTCTTTTAATTTCTGACTCCAGCTGTTCCTCAGAATAGTTTTCATTGCAATGCCCTTCTGGAGCAGGGAGTGCATTTTGTTGGGGACATATTCTCTTGTTTTTTTTTTTTTTGTTGTTGTTGTTTTTTTTTTTTTCATATTATTTGTGTTTTCGTGATGCTGTTTTGGCACATGTATGTTCTTCATTAGTTATATGACCAATAGGTAGTTCTGTTTGGTTTTGGTTTAATTATGTTCTGATATGTTTGTATTGTAAATATAGCTTGGTTACTTTTTTTTCTGATTCCTAGGTAGGTAGGACTGTCCAGGAGAACAAAAGCCATGGAAGATGGGGATTGTGATTAATTGAGGTGGTGCTTAGCACCTACGTTGGAGTGGTTGGCAACTGAGAGTAACGAAGTAATCCAGTGACGGGATTAGTGTCTGCTGGGATCTTAGTCTGGGTGAGAGCAGTGTGTGTGTTAGTGTGTGTGTGTGTGTGTGTGTGTGTGTGTGTGTGTTGGGGGGTGGGGACTGAATGGGATGTTTCCTCGGCAGGGTATAGTCTACCTAGGTCCTCCTTGGGGCAGGTCTGTGAAGCAGATCAGCACCAGAGAAGTTGGGGGAAGGGAGTGACTACCAAGGGGGTGCTTAGTGGTCTATGTTAGGGTGTTTATCCAGTTTTGGTTAGAGAGATAAATCAGATATCTAAGGTGGAAAATTAGGTGCCTGCCTGTGTCTCAGGCTGGCAGGCTGAGGGTGGAGAGGCTGCAAGGAAAAGAAAAGTGGGTTTTGACTTACCAGCTTCATAGGTGGGCAAACTGTCTTGCAGGTGACCTGCAGAGGATTGATGGGATTGGAATAGGTGAAGAGAGACTAGGGTTGTGGATGAATCAGACTAAGGAGTTGGTCCAAGGATGTCTAAGGGAATCCTAGTCCGCCCTTTATGGATTGTTAATCTTAGCTGGCCTTGAAGAATGATTGTTTTCTTATTACAGTAAACATAAGTTCTTAAAACTTCAAAGATCAGCTTCACAAGGAAAAAGAAACAAGTGAAAAATTAGATAAAATGCTTTCAAGGCTGCAGAGTTGGGTTTGTATTATTGGAAAAGATAAACCACATGGGAGGCAGGTGTTGTGTTTCAAAATAATGTGCTTTTGATCTTCTCTGAGCATATGTTTAGAGTCACAAAGCCAGTGTATGTCCTGAATGCCCTAACAAAAATACAAGCAAACAGATCCAGAAATAATGCAGTACGTCCACTGTCTCATTTATCTGGAGCTTTGTAATTGTGCCTATGCTTATGTGTTTTGTTTGCATATTTGCAATCAAGTTGTGTTGGTTAAAGTAATCCTGAGACAATGCCTATATTACTTTTAAAAGCAAAGTAACCAAGGTCCTACATCTAAATATAAATTAATTTATTGTATTTTAATTGTTTCCTTTTTAGGCACTATTATCTAAATCATGAAAATAGCTTTTCATATTGGTGGATTGATAATGTTTTTTGCTGATATACTGAAAAAAATAATCAAATCTCATGATATCAGTGAAAGAATCCATTACTTCCAAATGATAAACAGGTTTGTAGAAAATAGATTTTTATTTTATGTAGGAAGTCATTAAAATTGCATGAAAAATTTCTGTGTAATACTTTCCACATCAGAATTTATCAGATGTATTCATTTAGTCCTTTGCTTTCTTTATCCTTCTTTTATCCCTTCATTTAAAGATTCATTTAGTTCATGGTTAGGACAGTGTGCAGGTGTTTTTTTTTTAACTGTTCTCTCGAAGGAGGCCTAGGATTGTTCTTTATGTCAATGATTAACTGAAAACCTGAAACAGACAATTTATATTGTCTGTTTATATATGTTATTTATGTATTGATTCTGGCATGTAGACTATTCCTAGTCACAAAGCCTCCAGTAATACGGTACACTGGGTGTAGCTGGGCAGATGAATCATTTCCTAGAGAAAGGAAAGTGATAGTAGCTGTAACCAATATAATCTTAAGTAACAAGAACAGACCCAGAAAAGGAGCAAAGGTATTATTTATTTCTTTGACAGGAACACAGAGTCTCTGATAACTGAAATACAACTGTAGCCCTTGTGTTTCTGCTGTTTCCAAGTATCTACTGTTATTTATATAGAGAGATTAGAACAATCCGCCCATGACTGATACCATGATTCTCACAGTACACTAACTTAGAGCTACAGCATTAAACAGAGTCAAATAATGAAGTGTGTGTATGTGTGCATGTGTGTGTGTGTGTGTGTGTATGTGTGTGTTTGTGTGCGCGTGTGTCTTTGTCTGTGTCTGTGTCTCTGGGCCCATGTCTGTGTGTCTGTGTGATATGGTATCTTAGAAGAGAAATCTAGTAACACTGAAATATTTTAAAGTAAACCTGTTTAGGAAGCTAGGGATAGAGCTCACTCAATCAAGTGATTGCTATACAGGTATGAAGAATGAACTGTCATCTCCACAACTCTTGTTTACCAAAAATCCTAGCTTGGCAGGATGGGCTTCACAGGAGAAGCACAGAGAGGCAGATCCCTGGGGCTCAGCCACCATAGCCAACTCAGCATGCTCCAAGTTAATGAGAAACTGTATCAAAAACAAGGCAGATAGTTCAGGAACAATAACAGCTGAGGTGGACCTCTGACCATAACACACACACGCACATACACACACCTGCATATACATATACAAACATGCATGTGCCTGTATGAACACACAAAGATGTATTCAACAACATGCAAACAAGAATATAGACATACAAAAATGATCAGCTTAACTGGGTGTGGTGGCACATGCCTTTAATCCCAGCACTCTGGAGAAAGAAGAAGGCAGGACTCTATGAGTTCTAAGCCAACCTGGTTTAAATAGGGAGTTCCAGGTCAGCTGGGGCTACAGGGAGACCCTGCCTCAAAAACACCAAAAAATTCAGCTTAATTTAAGGGAACAAATAGGAATGTTTCCAAAATAAATCTTTTATATAAGAAGAATTGATTTCAAGCTCAGTTGTACATGATTATTGATACCATCAGCTAACGACATAATATTAGTCTTAATGTAATTAAATTCCTTCCCTTTTTGTGGGTGAGATTTTTTGAGACAGGGTCTCCCTGTAGCCCCAGCTGTCCTGGAACTCACTATACAGACCAGGCTGGCCTTGAGCTGACAGACATCTGCCTGCATCTGCCTCCTGAGTGCTGGAATTAAAGGTGTACCCTATCATGCCTGCTAAACATGTTTAAGACACTCTTGAAATTCACAAATTTATCTAAGTTCACATTTTATTTTATTTATTTATTTTTGGTATTTTTGAGACAGGGTCTCCCTTTAGCCCCAGCTGTCCTGGAGCTAGCTCTGTAGATCAGGCTGGACTTGAACTCACAGAGATCTGCCTGCCTCTGCCTCATAAGTGCTAACATTGAAGGCATGTGCCACCATGCCCAGCCTAAGTTCACATTTTAATGCTAATATTAAAACATTACACGAATTCCCAATAAATAAAAGCAAGTTAGATGCTAAAAATATCTGATTGAAAATTGAAATATACTAAATAGATTCAAAATTATTTTTTTAATTTCTTACCTCCTACATTTCATTTTAATTAAAATAACAGTGTAGTAAAAAGCTATAAATATCACTGATAATCTAATCATTTATATAATATACCCTCATCTTTGTGAAAATTCATAATTATTTAATTTCATTTTGTGCATATTTTTAACATCTCTCCTGTAGTTATTTTAGGAAGTATCTTTGTGGATTGTTTTTAACAGATCAAGAATTGTCACATGTGTGTGTGTGTGTGTGTGTGTGTGTGTGTGTGTGTCCATTCTTGTCACCTAAGCCCCAGAGTCAATTCACAATTCCAACATTCTTCTCTTTGACTGTGAGGTTATGCAGATTTCTCATGGTATATCTGGTTGTGTTTTCCACTTACAATCTATGATGATAGTTTTCCCCCTTGGTAGATTTCCCCAGCTCTGTGTCCTGTGAGTAATCAGTGTCCATTGTGAAACTGTGTTCAATCCTCTCCCTTCCTTCCCATCTTGGAAATGTTCTACGTTCCAGCTCTACATCTGATCCCTTTGCTCAGTGTAGCTTTGACTTTGCCTCTCTGTCTCTCCTTGGATTCAATAACTTTTCTGGTATTTTATGTGGCATAAAACACCTCACAAGAGTGCAATGTAGTCAAGGCAAGGAAGCAACTGCTCATTTGTGCTCCACCGAGCCTTGCACTTGGCTTGGGTTGACAGTGAGGCCTGAGGGCAGAGACACCAGGGGCTGGCTGAGCTTCACTCTGACTTTCTCTGGGTCTGTGTGTGCCCACACTGCATCTTCTCTTGGTTATGGTGGCCCCAGGCTAGCCAGACTTCTTACATGCTTTCCAGTTCTCCAAGAATCAAGAAGTGCTGAGAAACTTTCCAGTGACCTCACCTCTAAATTCCCAGATGTTATTTATCTTTACCCTGTTGCTTCTCTAAGTTAGCTCTACCAGCCCTGGCTCAAGAAGAGGCAAACTTCTAACACTGCTGTATCACGGGCAACAGAGCACAGACTTCACAGCACTCACCAGTCCACCATAATCACAGCTTAGTTTATGCAGCTCCCAGCCAGAGTTCCCCACCAGAGCTAGCACATGCCTCTACCATGGACTAAGCACCCCTTATTGTCTGATGGTGTTCCATGATCACCAGTGTGGATAGTTTTATATGATTCTGCATTTTCATAGTAACTAAAGAGGAACCTTCACTTAAAATTATGCATTTTGGATGAATATTAAAAATAACTTGAGACTCAATATTGAAGTTGGAATTCCTCAAAATAGAAGACATCATTGCTTTTCTAATACACAGGTAAATTTGGGACTCTTCCATCCTTATGAGCTTCTGCAGTCTGGACCTATATTATTCCAGTTATAACTCCATCATCAATTGACAGTTACATGCACACACATTGTATTTCTCACTCCTTGCATATAGGTTTGTGTATTGGTAACATATGCCTGGAATCCTACTTTCTATTTTGATTGTGAAATTTTATCCATAGTTCATCGCAAACTAAAATGTTACCTTTCTAAGAAGGCTTTACCCACAACCCTTCAGTTAGCTGCTGAAACTTCTAGTTCCAGCATCTCTAACATCAATGATTATAACTTTAAAATTTTTTTATTAATTTTATTTATTTCTGTATGTGTCTGAATGTACTGTCTGCATGCAAGTCTGTGCACCCATGTCGTGCAATGCCTTGGAGGTCAGAAGAGGGTGTCGGATTCCCCTGGAACAGGAGTTCTCCTGGAATTGGAGTTTCAGAAGGTTCTCGGCCGCCATGTGGGTGCTGGGGATCGAACCCGGGTCCTCTGTAAGAGTGGTCGGCACTCTTAACCGCTAGGCCATCTCTCCAGCCTGATTGCATACCAAACTACTGCCTTGCAATCATACCTCTCTGACTGTAATTCTACAAAGATAAAATATAAACTGTTGTGGCTGTGAAGCTGGCAGAGAATCCAAACTAGTTGAGATTTCCCCGTCATTCTGTACAGCCCCAGTTAAATTTCAGACATTTTCAATGAAACAAGTTTGTGGATTGCATAAAATGTTCCTGAAGTAAGGGAGGCATAAGGAGAGTCTATCTACTAGCAGAAAACTGGATCACTATGTTAACTATGACTTCTGTTCACGGAGCATCTGTTCTTCAAGTGAAAAACTATCATCACTTTGGGAGGCCAACTCACGGTTTCCTGCATGATCTCTGACCCTGGCCTCTGGTTGTACTTTGGTTCAGGCTGTCATTCCCAGCATGAACTGTGGCCTTGGCTTTTGACTGCATTTGGTCTCCTGGTTGTAATTATGCAGCATGTCAACAAGTTGAGGGTTCTAACTAATGTTTACTTCAATCTTCTATACATCACTCCTTAGTCACTCACCTAATCATCTATACTGGATACAGCTTCACCTACAGGAAATTTGTTAGTGAATGAGGTAAATAGATTCCCCATTAAAGAAGCTTAAATTTGTGAGAACATGGAAAGCAGGTGGGTAAACAGACACAACATAAGAAAGTACCATGCGTCCTAGACAGAAGCAGAGTGAGCAGGCAGTGAGCAGTAAAATGGGAGTGACCAGAGATGGAAGAGAGGTGTCAGAAGTGCCAGCCTCATTGCCACTGAGAGCCTGTGGTAAAGCCCTCCCTGAAAGCACTGCAGAAAGTTTGATTATAAATTTGACAGTGGAAATCACTACAGGATTAAGCAAGAAAATGGACTGAGTTAACTTTAAGTTTTATTTTATTCATTTTAAAATACTTTTTAAATTATTTTCATTTTGGGTGTGTAAGTAAGTGTATTGTCTGCATGTGTGTAAGTGCACTTGTGCTGTATAATGCCTGCAAAGGTCAGAAGAGGATGTCAGATCCCCTGGAACTAGAGTCACAAGTGGATTTTAACTGCCATGTTGGTGTTAGGAACCAAACCCAGGTCTTCTGGCAGAGCAGTCAGTGCTCTTAACCACTGAGTCATGTCCCCAATCCCTTCCCCAACTTTAACTTCTTTGTGTCTTTTGAGACAGGGTCTCCCTGTAGCCCCAGCTGGCCTGGAACTCACTCTGTAGACCAGGCTGGCCTTGAACACACAGAGATCCTCCTGCCTCTGCCTCTCAAGTGCTGGAATTACAGTTGCGTGCCACCACGCCCAGCCTAACTTTAACTTTTAAAGATTACTTTGGCAACTGTATTGAGAATATATCACAAAGAACAAAAGAAAAAGAAGTCAAGGGGTCTGACGAGGTAGCTCAACTGCTAATAGCACTGGCTGCTCTTGAGGGGGATCGGGCTTCCATTTGCAGCAGTCACATGGCAGCTAACAACCATCTAGTTCCAGGAGATCTGAAGACCTTTTATGGCCTCTATACACATTGCACACATATCTTATATACTTGTAGGTAAAACACTCATACTCCATAAAATAAAAATAAATAAGTCAACACTCACACAACTGAAACAACAGCATATCCCAAAACTGCCATGAAATAGCTATTCTGTATTAAACAACAAGATACTTCTTTGTTTTGCCTGTTTTCAGTAATGCAGCAATATTTTACCCAAATATTAAACAGTTTCCCACCTGCCCTAGCACAAACCAACAGATCTAGCTGCTCATCTAGCATCAATGTTCATCTAACCTATTTAACTGATTGTTTGCATTTCTGGAATTTACTGAGAGTTCTGTGTTTAAATGACTACCATGCAGCTATGTCCAAAATATAAAAATGTTAGGTACAACTTGACATTCAAAGTGCATCTGCATTTCACTTTCCAGTCTTTGCTGTATGTTGTAAAAAATTCACAAGCTCCATTTTATGAAAAAATCATCCTTGGAAAACAGACCACTTTCAATGACTTCTAAATAAGAATATGAATAGAGCATGAATAGACAAACTAAAATTACTCTAAAAGATTCCAGAATGATCTTCCTGTTTCTGCTATGACAGAACACTGAATATAGGAAAAATACTATCTGTGGTTAAACCAAATCCATTCTCAATAGCTTCCGCTAATATACATTTACAGAGTAATAGAATCCTTAAAAGTATAAAATTAGTTGAACTATTTTATAATATGATAGAAGATAAGACCAAAAATTTAACAGGAGAAACTTTATTAGCATATTCTTCTGATAAATCTGTCATAAACTTACATGTTCATAACATAGCACTTATTTAAAACTCAACCCAAATGCCCCTGAACAGACAATTGGATAACAAAAATGTCTACATCTACACCATGGAGTTTTATGCAGTGGTAAAGAAAGATGACATCATGAACTTTGCAGGAAAATGGATGGAACTTGAAGCCATTATGCTAAGTAAAGTAACACAGTCCCAAAAAACAAATGGGGAATATTTTCCCTAATTTGTGGATGCTAGAACCAAATCCCCCAGTTGAAATGCAAGCTGAGCAATGTTGTTGTTAAATTTCTTTCTATCTGAAAGCAACTGTGCTGTTATAATGTAAACCTCTTAATGGGCCATAGATTAACTTACCACTTATTTTCAGACATGATAATTAACGTATATGAGTGGAAGGTATGTATTCATAATTTAGAGGAATATAAAAATTAAGGGAAAATATGAGTTCCTAAACATATTTCAGAGTTAACATACAGTTTATTCCTGGAGGACATAATTCTGGTACATATATGACATTTATATAGGCATATTTTGGAGCAATACAAATGGGAGGGAAAAACAGCAACATAAGGACTGTGTCAAAGAACAGACTGATATAGTCAAATTCTGCCCAAAGCAACAAACCTCCACAGAGAAAAACATTAAAAAGTCCAAGAGAAAGATACAGGACATATATGGAAGAATGCATGAACTGGGGTGGGGTGGGGAGAAGAGAAAGGGGAATGTGTCTAAATTGAACTAAAAAATGATGTATGAAATACACAAAACATCAATAAAAATATTATATTAAAAATTCTGGAGACAGAGAAAAGCATAGAAATGTGATCAATAAGAATAGTTAACAGGTGATTATTTTTTCATCAACTATGTAGTCAAAACAAAGATAAAATATTGTGAAACTGTTAGAACTTAGGGAAAATATGATAAAAGTTTCAGGAAATAATCTTAGCCTCTCTCTTTTGGCTTTTCAAAAGACATTTTTCCAAGATATATGAACATGTGCCAAACAAAAACAGGAAAGGCAATGGAAATCAGCTCAGACTTTCCTGAGCTTTGTGACAAGGAACAGAGCTGATAAAAGTAACTGTAAAAATAGGACCAACTCAGAAAGTCAGAAAACCAAAGCTAACCAAAATTCCTTTTGATCTACCCAAACTTAGTTCTCTGTTCTGATTTAAGATATAATGAAAAGTTACAGAGAAGAAGTGTTGGCATCTGATTATTTCATTAAGATTTTCCCTTAAAGCTACAAACTAGATCCTTAATTCTTCTACTGAAATACTGAAGGAACTGCTGGGCAGTCAAATCATGTCACAACAGTACAAGTCTCCACAGCAGAATGTGTTCTCGCAGAGCTGAGTTACTGCAAATGTTTAAGTGCAAATGATGCAAAAAGGAAGGTACTTCTAACTTGCTTGAAATAATTTCAAGTAGCAAAATGAACCTACAATACACTGAAGATCTGTTTTGTGAATGTTTGTCAATGTAAATGAAAGAAGCAGAGTGTTGTAGAAACAACTACTTCCTTTGGTTCATGTCCTGTGACTAGAGAAGTTCTTCAGATTGTTCTACGATACAAATTTACTACGTATTTAGGTCTCAATACATGAGCACCAAATAAGTCTCTGGTCTAAATTCAAACTCAAGGACAAATAGAGGAAAAATTGAATAAGACCCAGAGAAATGCAGAACCCCATCCATCAACTTACAAAACTAAAATCATCCATATTCTGGTGTGTGTGTGTGTGTGTGTGTGTGTGTGTGTGTGTGTGTTTGTGTGTGTGTGTTGTATATATGTTGTGTGTGTGAGTTCAAATGTGCATACAGATTCACATGCTCAAACACATGTGTGGTATGTACACTCCTGTTGAGTCAGTGATTGATATCTGGTGTTTCCTTCATTCACTTTCCATGTTATTTTTGAAGACAAAGTCTGTCGCTGAGCTTGGCGCTCATTAATTGGTCCAGCCTAGCTGGTCAATGCTCTCCTGGATCCGCCTTTCTCTGCATCCTCAGCTGGGGGATACAGATGTGCACCACACTTGGCTTTAAGGGTGGTGTTGCCTAGGAGCTAGCTACCTTGGGAACATCTTTAAGGTTGGTGTTGCCTAGGAGCTAGCTACCTTGGGAACATCTTTAAGGTTGGTGTTGCCTAGGAGCTAGCTACCTTGGGAACATCTTTTAGGTTGGTGTTGCCTAGGAGCTAGCTACCTTGGGAACATCTTTAAGGTTGGTGGTGCCTAGGAGCTAGTTACCTAGGGAACATCTTTTATTTGTTCTGGGCCTCATTCCCCCCAATCTTAAATGAATACAAGGAAAATGTCATGAAAAAAAAAAAAAAAAAAGATTGGTGCTGGGGAATGCAAACTCAGGACAGCAAACTTGCATGGCAGCCCCCTGCCCCACTGATCCATCTCCACAGCACAAGGTGTATATTTAAAGAAATCAATTTTCTGAGCCAGAAAATTGAGAAAATTGATTTTTCTTAAATTCATAAGGAAAACAAAAGACCCTGACTGGCCAAAGCAACCCTGAGTTGAGCAATACAGGGGGGATTTCTATACAAGACTTCAAACTATACTACAGGGCTACAGTCATAAAAACAGCTTGTCACTGGCACGAAACAGACTTGTAGACCAATGGAACAAAACTGATGATCCAAACTTGAGCACATACAATTTCAGCCACCTCATATTTAACAAAGGGGCCAGGAATACACAATGGAGGAAAGACAGCATCTTCAGCAAGTGGTGTTGGCAAAACTGGATCACCACTTGTAGAAGAATAAAATTAAACCCTTACCCCTCACCCTGTACAAAAATCAACTCCAAATGGATCAAAGACCTCAATGTGAAACCCAAAACTTTGAAGGTGATAGAAGAAAAAGTTGGCAGCAGCCTACAAGACATAGGCATAGGAAAAGACTTTCTGCATCAGACAGCAGCTGCACAGGAAATAAGGTCGACAATTGACAAGTGGGATCTTAATAAACTCAAAAGCTTCTGTACAGGGAAAGAAACAATCAATGAAGTGAAGAGAAAACACAAAGAGTGGGAGGAAATCTTCACCAGTGATACATCTGACAGAGAGTATTTACATCCAGAGTATATAAACTACTTAAAAAACAAAGAAATAAGAAAACAAATGACTCACTCAAAAGATGGAGTAAGGAGCTGAAAAGAGACTTCACAAGTGAGGAAATAGAGATGGCTGAGAAACATTTAATAAGGGTTCAACATCGTTAATAATTAAGGAAATGCAAATTAAAACCACTTTAAGATATCATATCACTCTGATAAGGCTGGCTAGGATCAATAATACAAATGATACCAAATGCTGGAGAAGTTGTGGGGAAAGGGGGACACTCATCCACTGCTGGTGGGAATGCAAACTTATACGACCACTATGGAAAGCAGTGTGGAGAACCTTAAAAGACTAAAAATGAGCCTACCACCTGACCCAGCCATACCACTTCTGGGTATATATCCACCAGACTCTTCCTACTGCAGAGATATATGTACAACCATGTTTATTGCAGCTCTCTTCACAATAGCAAAGAGCTGGACCCAACCCAAGTGCCACTCACAAGTGGATAGAGAAAATGTGGTACATCTACACAATGGAGTTCTATGCAGCAGTAAAGAAAGATGACATGAACTTTGCAGGTAAATGGATGGAACTAGAAGATTTTATGTTAAGTGAAATAACAGTCTCAGAAAAACAAAAGGCGAAAGGTATCCCTCATCTATGGATGCTAGTACCAAGTACCTAGTTATAAGGCAAACTGAACAACATTAATGTTATATTTCTTGTGATCTGAAAACAACTGTGCTCTTACATTGTGAATCCCTAGACAGGTTTTAAAACTAACCTACCACTTATTTTCAGACTTTGGATTTTTGGTATATCATGGTGGGTATGTATGCATCTTTAAAGTAATATAAAATTAAAATGGAAAAATGAGAATCAAGAAATACGATATGGAAATAACATACAGTTTGTTTTCAGAAGATACAATTTTAATATAGGTTTGATGTATCAGGTTGGTGTAAGTTGGCATTTCTGGGTGCGTAAGGACCATGCTTAACGCCCAGACTGATTTGGCCAAGGGACCTAAGGGATAATTTTGTTCCTTGCCCTCAGAGGTCAACCAGGTCTTAGGGGACTTATGCATGGGGGCATCTCTTGAAATGTCCCACAAATGTGGGTCACCAGTCTTCCTGTTCAGGGAGGTCTTGGAGAGCCACTAATGGGACTTCAGCCAGTGTCCAGTATATAAACTGCTCATACTTCAAAGAGGGAAACCTGGTCTAGCAAGACCTGATTTTTTTCTTGAGTGGATGGAACTGGTAAATGAAAAGCTGAAAGAAGCCAGGGGCTCCCACCCCCCCACCAAAATGGAGAGAACCTTGAGGAACAGATCTTCAACCGACCCTGAGAAAACAAAATCCTTGGTTAATCTAGCCAACTGTGTGGCCTTAAGCATCCAAAAATAAAGTAAAACCAGAAATAAATAATCAATAAGGACTGAGAAATTGTACTTCAGATCTAAAACTTGAGATCTTAGTAAAAAGACAAAAAATGATTAAAAAAAGAGAGAGCATTGTTGTTTTCTCTGTCTTCAGTTCTTACTGGCAAGTGCATGTACTCTGTGGCTGCCACTGCTTTTGCCATTCTTCAAAGACATGAGACACAGCTTTTTAACCCTCTAGTATGGACTGAAGACTCATGTCTCTCCAAGAATCCTCCAAACCTTCAGTGCAAGATGGGGACTGCTGAGATATCCTGCTTGTGGACTGAGCAGCTTCTGGGATTTCAGAGTATAAACTGTCATTGTTGAAATACTCAGGCTGTATCATGGAAGCCAGTACAGGAAGATCAAGACAGGACGCATGCTTACTGGACCTCATTTGGGGGACCACGGGAGGGAAGGATCCCAGTGTGGAGCACAAGTGCAAGACTGATGGTTGTTTGGGCTTGCCAAGAAGGAACCTTCAAACATTTCCTTAAGGAAAACATGACATTTTTTGCAAAAAAAAAAGAAAGAAAGAAAGAAAGAAAATTCTCCTTTTCAGGTGATATATATATATATATATATATATATATATATATATTACATATATCAAGTTAGTACAACAACAACAAGACTGGGGCAAAGAACATACTGAAAGTACTCAGAAAAAGATGTGAGACATGCACGGCAGAGTGCAGGAACTCAGGCAGGGTGGGGGGCATGGAAAGGGAAGAGACTCTAAGTTTGATTGAGAAATGATTATGATGTATGGAAAAAGTTTAAGGACAATAAAAATTAGATTAAGAAATCAATTTTCTGGTATCTTTGCAGGTTACCCCTTCCACTATTGTTAGGTGGCAAACTTTTTTGCCTTTCAGATAAATTAGCTTTGAGAAGATAGCAAAGTTAAAGAAACTGTGGAGATTTTAATGAGGAGATTATTTACAAAGTCTGAGCAGATCGAAGAGGAACCAAACTCAGGACTAGTAAGACCTGAGCCAGAGCATGACCTAGCAAGGGACTGACACTGGTGCTTTATCTAATGGATGTAGCATTTTTTATGAGTGATGACTAGAACTATTAAATATGGAGCATCTCAGACAAAATGGAGGGTTCTTTCAGAGGAGCACAGGGAGGATGATAGGTACTAACTCTATTAATACAAAAATCCTGAGGAAATTTATTATAAAAAGTTTAAAAAACACCTTTATTTTATGGAAATACATGAGGTTTTAGATTTACAGGGATAAGGTTCCTAATGCATAAGAATAAGAAGTGTGGCTGCGGTTGTTTGGGGTTGATACCGACAGCTTGGTCTCCCGCTCTTTTTCTTGTGCCCTCTTAGAAGAAGGCTGGCTGTTCTGTGCCTTTCCAAACACCTGATCCACACCCGAACTACCAAACTCAGACCTGGCTTTCCCTCAGTATCAGGCTGCACATCTGAAACACAGGTCTGTCACCGTTCCTCAGCCTCCCAAGCCAGTTAGAGGCTTGAAGCTTCCCCACCCCAATCATAGACATGATAAAATTTTCCAACCTTTTGTGCCTGAGCTTGGTGTCACCATTCAGTATATATGAACCAAACTGGGAGTGGGCTTCTAGAACATTCTCAGGTTGGAAGACTGTTCCAGTTAGATTTAACTGTCATCAACACAATGTAAAGTCATCTGACAAGTTAGTCTCAGGTGGGGAATTTTTTAGATAAGAATGTCCTGCAAGCATATCTGTGCAGGGAGGGGGGTGTCTTGATTGTTAAGTAATGTAGGAGGGCCCTGTCCACTCTGGGATGTCATTCTTGGTCAGTCCGTGCTCTCAGACTACATAAATTGCTATCTCAGCATGAGCCTGTGAGTGAAACAGCAAGCAGCATTCCCCCATGGTTTCTGTGGAGTCCCTGTCCTGACTTCCATCAATGAGGTACTATAACCAGTAAACTGAAATAAAACCTTCTTTCCTTGAAGTGCTTTTGGTCAGAGTGTTTTATCACAGCAACAGAAAAGAACCTAAAGCACAGCCTGACTCCGCCACAGAGGAAACTTCCATCTCTTTACCATTGATGAAGCTCAATCTTCCATCCTTTCCCCTATCTAACTAGTATGTAAGTACTTATTCATAGTCCTAATCCAGTCTCCCTTCCACTCCAATCCTTCAAATGCCTTGAACTCCAGAGCTAACTATACCAGGGTCAACTAAAGTAGTTTTCAGCAATGTGGTCACCGATAAAAATATAAAGCAATTCTTTTGGTATAAGAAAAACAAAGTATACTAGTTTCCATGTGTTGCTGTAGATGGCAAGATCAGGCTTTCTACCAGATGAGTCTCCAACTCCCTCTCCCCCCATTCCAATTTATTAGGCTTTTCTTTCTTTTTTTAATTTTATTTATTTCTGTATGTGTATGAATGTACTGTCTGCATGCAAGTTTGTGCACCCGTGTCGTGCAATGATGCGGAGGTCAGAAGAGGGTGTCGGATTCCCCTGGAACTGGAGTTCTTCTGGAATTGGAGTTTCAGATGGTTCTCGGTCACCATGTGGGTGCTGAGGATCAAACCTGGGTCATCTGCAAGAGCGGTTGGCGCTCTTAACCACTAGGCCATCTCTCCAGACCCTATTATGCTTTTCTAAGCAGCTAAGTTTTACTCCACTGGGCAGCTCTTAAGTTTCTATGCTACAGCTGCATTTGTCTCCTGTAACCGCTTGAGCATCCCTTGAATTTAATATTTAGAATGTTATATCTCCTCAAATAACTGAGTGATTTATTGCAGTGATTATATTAGACACTTCTATTTATCAAAATATTTGTGTGTAATTTGTTTCTTTTGAAGTTTCTTGAAGATATAGCTATCTCAAAACAAAATGATATCTGACAAATTGTATTCAGCCCAGAATAAAGATTGGCTGCTTTCTTTTCTTCTTCTGTAAATTTTGCAAATAAAAGTCTAGCATATGTAAAAAGGAAATTAAGTAGATTTAGCCAGTCAGTACATTGGGGCAAGTATATAAAAGGAAAGGGAAAGGGAGATTGGTGTATGATACAATTAATTCCTTTAAGAGAAAAGCAAGATTTTTACTGTTGAAGATTGTCTTTGTGAAATAGGGAGCGCAGTAAAAGACACAAACTTTGCTGGTTTCTCGCCGCACTCTCTGTAACAGGCCTCCTTGCAGATTTCTATTAGATATGAACATTTCCATTCAGGTTGGTTCTACCCTATGGCCCTCATCTTATGCTCCCCCAAACTCCCTATGCATTTAGTATTCAAAGGCAGCACAGTTCCTGCAAAAAGCCAGACCAGCCTAGGTTTAATAATAGGTTGTTAAAATTTAATGAGAAAACTAAGGGACCCATTAGAAGGTTAAAGTGTGGTGAGGTGGAGGCAGGGAGAGGCAGAGCCCGACGTTCAAGACATTGGAAGGAGCCATGCTAAAATTCATTTTAACAATTGGTTTTAAAAATAGACTTCATTAAATATACTGTGAGAGCAGAGTAAAATCCTGGATTGGTAATTGTATGCTATAGAAATGAAACTGGTGTGATAATTTTACACACCTGGTCAAAGCACATTACTCATTATTGAGGTCCATATCTGAGCCTGTGCCTATACTTATGGGAAAGAACTACCTGTTCATATGACAGAATCACAACATTCAGTGAAATGTGTAAACTGTTTCATTGTGAAGATGTCAGTGCTTCTCTTTTGCCTATATTTATAAAACCAAAACTGGATCTAAATTTTCAGTGGAACATAAAAAATTAACTTCAAGTTGTTAAGTGTAAATCTTTTCTGTAAACTCTATGCTAAATCCAATATATTTATTTCAACATAACTTTTTATAGCTCTTTCCAGACCATGGAATTAATTTTTAACATTTTTGCATTTATTATTTCAATAAATTATGAAATTAACATTCACCAGAGTCAGTTACTACAGAGATGTTCATAACAGTGATATATTTCATTCAAGTAATCTGAAATATGCATAGCGCTTTATTAATATTAAATTATCAGTATAAAAGTCCCACTTTTTTGCAGTAGAATTCTGTAAACTTTGAAAAGTATATGTCACCACATAGCCACTGCCCTGATAGAGACTTGGAATGGCCCCTTTACCCCAAACTTCCCTCCACGTATGGCAGGTTATTAACAGCATCCCCCAAAGCTCAGGGATGCAAATCTCCGTCTCATTTTTTTCCATCAACTCTGAATATGAAAGCACATTCAGGTACAGAATTCATGGATGAAAGTCAAGTATGGTCTCATCTGTGGTTTATAATAAAGAACAATTCTTCCTCTTCTTCCTCCTCTTCTTCCCCCTCATTCTTCTTTCTCTCCACTCTTCATCCTTTTTTACTCCAATATAAATCCTACTTCATACTGTTACTTTTGTTTTTCTTTTCTTTATACAACAGCTACTCTTCTGATTTGGCTTAACAGGAAAGAAAATGTCAAAACAACATTGTCTCACAAGCAAAAATGTAGTACTACATTAGTTTTTCAAAATGGGATAAAACATGGCTCAGCTAAATTTGGACATCAGCAGTTTTAAACCCCAACTCTGATGCATCTGGCACTCTTTATTGTCTTAGAAGATCCATCCGTAGATGCTTAAAATCATTCTTCTGGCAGCAAAATATCTCCAGTGAGGTTTTTAGATGATTTATTAAGAAATGCTTCCTTTCAGAAGTCATTCCTCTGGATCCCCAGGGAAGTCTGTCTGGGGATAACTTTGCCCCATGCTACCTCCTAGATGACTTGGGAAAATCTTCTCATACAGAAGCACAATGTTAATTTAAAATGACATTTGGAAAACCTGTTTCTACTTTGTGCATGATAAGAGTTCAAATTCCCTGTGTTTTGTTAGCTGATAATTGTTTCTGCTTTTTGTTTTGTCTCTTGTGGTTTTTCAAATCTATTTTAAAGTTCAGGCTGGTGAAGAGAATATGGAGATGGTTTGGGACGGAGAAGAAAGAGTTCCTTTTATCATAATCCTTAGCAGGTAATTATTTAACATAATTATTTAGGTATTATTCTTGAATTGATGAAATATTCAGTTCAGGGGAATTCCTTATACATTTCACAGGGAAAAGAAGCTGCCTGTCACTAGGCACTGTGGTTGAAATTCCTGTCAGGAAGGGTCAGGCAATGGACCAGCCATTCAGAGGATCTGAGCCATAGCCATGTTCCAGATTCTATCCACTTTTACATCTTATATTAAAACTAGAATCAATTACATCAGTTCCTTTTAATACCTTTTATTGAGAGTGCCAGATCATTCTGCTGTGACTCAGTCACCAATCTTCTTGCTCTAAGCTAATATCCTACAAAATGCGAAGTTTAGCTGGCTCAATTCCCTCTAATTTCTTGGACCAGCCCAGGTATTCTTGGACAGAATCTCCAGTCATTTTAGCTTGCAATAAGAGCATATAAAGCTTCAAGCTTTTTATCCATACCAGAATCCAAGTCAAATTTGTAGAATATTACTTTCAAAAAAAAAGAAGAAAGAAAAAGAAAATAAAATCTTGGTATCAATACATCTCAGTTTGGTAGTGCTAGTGCAGTGTGCATCGGAATCTTTTGGAGAACAAACTGAAAGGTAGATTTCTAAGCATAATCACTAGCTTTGATGTGTGAGGCCTGTCTGTCTGGTACTTAGTTATACAGTTGCTGTTGAGCAAGGGAACCTTCAGCTTCCTAATGTTTTTGGATAACTAATTATAGCAATTGGTTACATTAGACCTACCCATTTTCTATTGTTTTCTGCTTCATCACCCAACCTAAAATGGCCTTTCTCTAGTGAGTGTGAACTGACTTTCTACAGATTTTTGCTGCCTTCCTCCAGTGGTATGATTTAGTTTCACCAGTACTGATTTCAAACACTTTCTACCCCTTCTTGAGAAGCTCCCTCTTAGATTGAGATGCTTAAAAACTCCACAGCTATTTATTTTAAAGACCCAGAAGTACATTTCTTTATATTTGGCCAACAAAGATAAGCTTCTAGAATAGGTTAAAAATGAAAAACATTGTTTTCTGATGCCCTTGAAAAAAAGCTGGAGGCAGCAGGTATGAAGGCAGTGCTTTTCTTCTGCCATGGGCTCCCAAGGCTCCTTTGGGGTCAAGATTGGCTGGCACTCACCTGCAGATCCTCTCGGATCTTTGCACTTCCACAAGCAATGAAGCTGGCTTTCGGGACTCTCCATATGCCATGATCTGTGTGTCCGATTTTCTGCTACTCCTGCTGCTTTAAATTAATTAATACTAGAATTATCTAGAAGAACATTGCTTTACTGAGCAGAGCTGGAGTGAGACAATAGAGCCATTGTATCTGGGGTGGGCGAGAAGATGAAATTCAGAAAGAGTTCCTAGTGTGAGCCACTTGTCTCTTCTTAAAATCGTAAAATGAACAGAGTAAGACTTTACCATTTTCACACACATACACAAACACAACCGGGCTTATCCCTATAATGAAGTGTCTGTAAATCAGGTTTTGAGAAACCGTTCATCTGACTCCAGAATAGGGGGTTGCAATTGCCTTGTACTTTAGAAACTAAAATCTGTGTTTATTATGAATGTAAATATGAAATCTTTTCAAAGTTTTAAAAACTAGCATTTATTAATTATTCATAGAAATGGAATTGATGGAATTTTCATACATTCATAAAATATATTTTAATCATATTCTTAAGTATATCTTTCTGGATTGGAGTAAAATATTTTACCATAACAGTTTTTTCTTTTGGAATTTTTTCTGAATTTTTAGGTGTTCCATACATAATTTTTCAGTCAGCCTTAATCACCATTATATCTGCTTCTCCCTTGGCATCTCTCTCACCCAGGCGCCAGCTCCTCCCCTGAGCTCTAGTTAGCCTATCCTTAGTCTCTTCTAAAGAAGGCCAGGTCTTCCTTGCCTGACCACCCAATATTTCTTCAGCCAAGGTTGGACTTTACTACCCATTTCTCCAGTTCTGTGCTGGGTTTCTGTCCAGATGAGCTGGCATGGTTCTTGTGCATGCTGATACCAATGCTATAGGTTCATAGGAGCCACTTCCCAGCAGCTTGTAGGATTCATTTCCAAGAGACTCCCAAAATTACACAGGTTATTGTCACAGCAGTTGATTGCCTCCCAGAACCTGAAGCTAAGATACTCTTGTTGAAGACAGGACATACTTCAGAGACTGGATCTTGAGCAATGGAGCTGGATCTTATCTGGAACCCACCACCTCTGAAGGCTAGTTCTCACAGCTGTGGAGAGTACTATGCAAGCCCCTAAGGGAGATCATTAGTAGATACCCCAACATTGACCTCAAGACCAAATAGCCATATCAGTGACCAGCCCAGCATAGGACCTTGGTGCAATAGAGGCAATTCTATCTTGGAGGAAATCAATGGCTAACCAATTAGATCTAAAGGCCACTCAGTGGAAGGAAACTCATGTGTGGTATTGTTAACATAGCCAGATGCACACAACTGGAGAGGTCACAGATCTTAGGCAATTCTACAAGGTAAACACATCCTTAGGCTAACATTACATTTAACTAACAAAAGAAGTATCCTTATATTTACAGACAAATGCCCCAGATGCCACTCAGAAAAGAAGCTTCTTTTGCTCCAGAAGAGAATAATCCAGATTCACACAGTTGTTGGAATTTTTAAAAGGAAAAGTTAAGAAGCAATTCTCTTCTATGTTTCAAGTCTAGCAAATGCAGAATATGCTCCTGCCTGGGAGGCTTCTGTGCATAGCAACTCTCTGAAGCACCTGTGAGCTCTCACAGAGGATGGTGACTGGCAAGTTCCAAGGTCCGAACTGGCCACTCCCAAGAGCACTAATGTTAAGTTCAACAGAACCTTGAGGTCTGAGGGCCCACATGCAGCTGGTCCAGCACTGGTCTGAAAGGTGAAGGGTGTGCAGTGTTACAAGGAATGTTTCAGAAAGTACTTGGGGTATAAAAATCATTCTTACTATGTTCTTTTGTTCCATTCAGGTCTTCAATAGAATGGGTGATGTGCTTTCCCATGAGGGAGGGGAGCCTGCTAGGAAACTGAGCCAGATACCGACAGTACCCCAAAAGGAAAGGTGCAGGCATGCCTGTCCTAATGTCTACCTCCAAAACCAGGTAGGGCAGTCCAGTATAGTCCAGTAAGTTGGCACAGTAAACATACCATAACGTATATTTACTGTACATGACCAAAGAACCTTTCCTTTATAAAATACTAACATTATTACTAAATGAAAAATTAGCTAAAAAATAATCTGTTACTGAGTGGGTAGGTGGGATAGTCAAAGTGTGTGAAAAATCAAAAGAATGTATGGAGACAATCCAAAGACAGTCTCTGAGAATCCCAGAAATAGGTACATCTCCATGCTAAGAAATTGATGAAGAAGCCAGGCTTATCAATATTCTCAAATAAGTCTTGGTAAGCATCTTAAAAATTATCTATCTCCTAATGTTTTCCTCATATTACATTATTAGAATAGTTACATAATCTTTATGCTAGGCTTTTTTTTTTTTGGTCTTTTTGAGACAAGGTCTCCCTTTAGTCCTATCTGGCCTAGAACTCACTATGTAGACCAAGGTGGCCTTGAACTCACAGAGATCTGCCTGCTTCTGTCTTATGCTACTTTTTTTTAATAAAATCTATCAAGATGAAGTTAGATTCCATTCCAGAGTGACTCAGAGAGAAGAACTGGGAAACTTCACAGCAAAATAAACAATGGAAACTAAGATTGAGAACTTAGAACCAAATAAGAAAAAAGAACATAGCCAATTTCAAGTTATGAAAAGAATTGTCAGCTTGTCTTTGAGGAAGGAGGTCTGGATATTCTAAAAATGCCTCACCCTGTCAGAACCACACAGATGCTTCAAGAATTCTCCTAGCCCTTCTTTTGGTCAGTTTGTTCCCCATTAGAAACTTCATGGCTGATGCCACAAGCTTACATCCTCTAATGGTTAGGAGATGTTATAAACCACAGGAAGACCCTGTCATACTTAACAGAAGAAAATGTAATTCATGGATTAACATACCATCCAAACATCTGTGTCTATACCTAAATAACCTACCATAACAATTAGTAATGTTCAAATACCTATATATCTAATTGCGTGTGCTTCATTAGTAGGATCAAAAGGCTATATATTATACTGTTTAAATACCTATATATCGAATTGCATGTGTTTCATTAGTACGATTGAAAGCTTATGCCTGGACAAGCTGGCAGCCCATGAAAGAAAACAGCCAGAATTGAGTAGAGACCAAGACAACAGCTCCAGAGAAAGTAGACTGTTTTGCTTCTCATCCACTTGTGCCCCTTTTCTAAGCCTAGGGAACAATCTGCGGAAGAGGGGGCACGGTAGAATGTAAGGGCTGCGATTGGGGTGAATGGTGAAACTACAACAATATAGAATGGACACTCATTTGATCAACTTGATTGAACCTACAAGCCCCCCCCCCCCCCGCTGGATTGGGGGACCCATGAGTGTGTGGGTTGGGCACAACTGCTCGCCAAATGGTTTTACATGAAGGATGCTTGTACTCACAAATTATCACTTATTGTTAAAAAAATGAAAACAAAACAAAAGAAAAAGAACAGAAAGATGCAGAAAAGTTACGGCAGAATGCATGATCTGGGATGGGTAGGGGTGGGGTGGGGGGAAGGGAAGGGGATATATGCCTGAATTGGAAAATGATGTATGAAATACACAAAGCATCAATAAAAAATAAAAAAAAAGAAACTTCAACACTGCCAACTCAGCCAGATTGAGTAGCAGCTGAGCAAGTGTGGGACTTGGGGGTTGCCACATATAACTGGAGACAGTCTTTTAGCTCCCCATTACAAATTGGGATGCTGGGTTTGATGGCACACTCCTGTAACCCCAGCACTGGCCAATCAGAAGCAGGATGATTAGAAGTTTTAGACCATTTAAAATTTACTGCAGGATGTTACTTAAAGGCATGGTGGCACACACCTTCAATCCCAAAACTCCAGAGGCAGATGCAGGCAGATCTCTGTGAGAGTTCAAGGCCATCCTGTCTACAGAGCAAGTTCTAGCACAGTTGGGGCTATAGGGAGACCCTATCTCAAAAAGACCAAAAAAATAAATAAATAAAAATAAAAAAAATAAAAAATAAACAAACAAACAAACACTCTTAAGGTCAAAGCAGGTAACACAGTAATTTAATTTCCCCAAATCCAGAGCCCAATCATGGCTGAAGTAATATTGGCAGCTGATGACAGTTTGGTGAAGAAGAGCTGGCCTTCATCAGGCTGACTAGAGCTCAGGGGATGAGCTGGCACTGAGGAGTGGGCAGGGAGAGTAGTTTGGTGCAATAGACCAACAACAGAATGTGTGAGCCTGGGGTGGAGGCTGTGGGAGGGTGCCAATAGAGAAACAAGTAAAAAGGCTATTATAAAAAGTTATGTATGAAACAAAAGATTCATGAAAATTTATTTTTAAAATTGAGTAAAAATAAATAGATAAATTAATAAATAATAAATAAATAAGTTTCCAAAATTCAAGATTAATTCCTCAGAACTTCATGTTTGTCTTGAGTGCAGTGATGATAAAGAAATTGGGAAATTGACCCCCAAACTATTTTTGTAACAGTTCAATAAGAGATGCAAATCACAAAAATAAGAAGAAAATCAGTTACTTCCTGAAAGATCTGAACTTTTACATAAAAAGAAGTATGCCAAAATAGAACTTTTTGTTACCATAATTTTAGGGGCCACAGAGTTGGTCTACAAAGTCCTGGGACCTGGAAGTATGACATATTACATGACTCCTCTCTAGTTAAGCCTGTGTCTCCTTTGAGCTACTTGAAGCCTACAAACAAATTCAATACATAAACAGAGAAGTATTTTTATGACATGACTGACTACTGCACATTCCTGAATACTAAATTAACAAAGGAAGATAAAAATGATGAAGTAGGGGCTGAAGAGATGGCTCAGTGGTTAAGAGCTCCGGCTGTTCTTCCAGAAGACCCAGGTACCATTCTTAGCACCCACATGATTACAACCATCTGTAACATATTCTGACCTCTGTGGGTATTGCATGACTCTGAAGCATATACATACATGCAGGGAATACATTCATGGACATAAAATAATAAAGTAAAAATGAAGTATGGGTTAACTAAGATGAAAGGTGAAGCATTATGTGAGATCAGTCAAATGCAATTTACCTCCTCACTAATATGTTCATCAGAGTCATTAGACACTGGATGGCAGTTCTGACCAGAATCTACCCCAATGCTTTACTCCAGTTAATGGAATGATTGCTTAAAACCACTTGCTGATCGTTCCCTGTACACTTCCCAATTTCTCAACTCTGAATGTGAAGTTTGCATCTCCGTACCCTGAGCCCACATATCAAAGGAATCTTGTCGTGTCACATGCCCCTGAATTAAGTAACCTGTGTCCACAGTACCCCACTGCTCTCACCCTACAGTTATCTGAGTATTGGGCATTTACTAAAAACTGCAATGTGCTGGAGGATTAATGGAAAGAATAATGATGCTGACAATGACAAAGAAACTGTCTCAGGTTTCAGTAGAAAGGTTGAGCCAATTCCAGGAGAACTCCAGTTCCAGGGGAATCCGAGACCCTCTTCTGACCTCCGCGGCATTGCACGACACGGGTGCACAGACCTGCATGCAGACAATACATTCATACACATACAAAAATAAATAATAAAAAAAAAAAATTAAAAAAAAAAAGAAAGGTTGAGCCAACTGTAAAGCAGAGGGGAGAGCACTTTGCAAAGAAATGGCCACGGTGATGAGGGCCTATACTCCACTGGAGGTCTTCAGGGTGATCCCACAGTGGGACTCTGCATCCTGTGGTAGATTGTCTTGGCCCTACACTTCACTGGAGGTATTTAGGGTGATCCCAGACAGGGACTCTGCGTCCCATAGTTCAGTGTCTCGGCCCTATACTCCACTGGAGGTCTTCAGGGTGATCCCCCACATGGACTCTGCATCCTGTAGTACAGTGTCTCGGCCCTACACTCCACTGGACGTCTTCAGGGTGATCCCACAGTGGGACTCTGCATCCTGTGGTAGAGTGTCTTGGCCCTACACTTCACTGGAGGTTTTTAGGGTGATCCCAGACAGGGACTCTGGGTCCCATAGTACAGTGTCTCAGCACTCCACTCCACTAGAGGTCTTCAGGGTGATCCCAGACAGGGACCCTGCATCCCATGGTACAGTGTCTCGGTCCTACACCCCACCGGAGGTCTTCAGGTTCGTCCCACACAGGGATTCCGTGTCATGTGGTACAGTGTCTCGGCCCTACACTCCACTGGAGGTCTTCAGGGTGATCCCACAGTGGGACTCTGCATCCTGTGGTAGAATGTCTCGGACCTACACTGCAGTGGAAGTCTTCAGGGTGATCCCACACAGGGACTCTGCATCCCATAGTACAGTGTCTCAGCCCTACCCTTCACTGGAGGTCTTCAGGGTGATCCTACACAGGAACTCTGTGTCCCATAGTACAGCATCTCCAGCCTACACGCCACTGGAGGTCTTCAGGGTGATCCCACACAGGGAACTCTGCATTCGGTTTGTCTGTGTCTCAGCCCAACAGTCATCTAGCGGTCTTCAAGGTGATCACACAAGGGACTCTGCATCCTATGGTAAAAAAACACTCCACTGGATGTCTTCACAGTGATCCCACACAGGGACTCTGTGTCCCATACTTCCAGGTCTCGGCCCTACACTCCACTGGAAGTCTTCAGGGTGATGCCACACAGGGGACTCTGCATCCTTTGGTACAGTGTCTCGGCCCTACACTCCAATGGAGTTCTTCAGGTTGATGCCACACAGGGACTCTGCATCCCATAGTACAGTGTCTCGGACTTACTCTTCACTGGTCTTCAGGGTGATCCCACACAGGGACTGTGGGTCCTGTGGTCCAGTGTATCGTCCCTACACTCCAATGGAGGTCGTCAGGGTGATCCCACACAGGTACTCTGCATGCTGAGGTACACTGTCTCAGACCTACACTAAACTGGAGGTCTTCAGGGTGATTCCACACAGGGACTGTGGGTCCTGTGGTCCAGTGTATCGTCCCTACATTCCAGTGGAGGTCGTCAGGGTGACCCCACACAGGGACTGTGCATCCCATAGTACAGTGTCTTGGCCCTACCCTTCAATGGAGGTCATCAGGGTGATCCCACACAGGGACTGTGCATCCCATAGTACAGTGTCTCGCCCCTACACTCCACTGGAGGTCTTCAGGGTGATCCCACACAGGGACTGTGGGTCCTATGGTCCAGTGAATCATCCCTACACTCCACTGCAAGTCTTCAGGGTGATCCCACAGAGGGGACTCCGCATCATGTGGTACAGTGTCTCAGCCCTACAGGCCACTGGAGGTCTTAAGGGTGATCCAACTCGGGGGACTCTGCATCCTGTGGAACAGTGTCTCTGCCCTACCCTTCACTGGAGGTCTTCAAGTTGATGCCACACAGGGACTCTGCATCACTTAGTAGTGTCTCAGTCCTACACTCCACTGGAAGTCTTCAGGGTGATCCCACACAGGGGACTCTGCATGCTGTGGTACACTGTCTCAGACCTACATTACACTGGAGGTCTTCAGGGTGATCCCACTCAGGGGACTCTGCATTCTGTGGTACTGTGTCTCGGCCCTACTCTCCATTGCAAGTCTTCAGGGTGATCCCACTCAGGAGACTCTGCATCCCGTGGTACAGTGTCTCAGGCCTACACTCCACTGGAGGTCTTCAGGGTGATCCCCGACATGGACTCTGTGTCTCATAGTACAACGTGTCGGCCCTACAGTCCACCGGAGGTCTTCAGGTTGGTCCCACACAGGGATTCGGTGTCTCATAGTATAGTGTCCCTGCCCTACCCTTCACTGGAGGTCTTCAGGGTGACCCCACACAGGGACTCTGCATCTTATAGTACATTGTCTCAGACCTACACTCTACTGGAGGTCTTCAGGGTGATCCCACACAGGGGACTCTGGGTCCTGTGGTACAGTGTCTCGGCCCTACTCTTCACTAGAGGTCTTCAGGGTGATCCCACACAGGGACTCTGTGTCCCATAGTACAGTGTCTAGGCCCTACACTTCACGTTAGGTCTTCAGGGTCATTCCACACAGGGACTCTGTGCCCTTGGTGCAGTATCTCAGCCCTACACTCCACTGGAGGTCTTCAAGGTTGTCCCACACAGGGGACTCTGCATCCCGTGGTACAGTGTCTCGGCGCTACTCTCCACTGAAGGTCTTCAGGGTCATCCTACACAGGGACTCTGTGCCCTTGGTGCAGTATCTCAGCCCTACACTCCACTGGAGGTCTTCAAGGTTGTCCCACACAGGGGACTCTGCATCCCGTGGTACAGTGTCTCGGCGCTACTCTCCACTGAAGGTCTTCAGGGTCATCCTACACAGGGACTCTGTGCCCTTGGTGCAGTATCTCAGCCCTACACTCCACTGGAGGTCTTCAAGGTTGTCCCACACAGGGGACTCTGCATCCCGTGGTACAGTGTCTCGGCGCTACTCTCCACTGAAGGTCTTCAGGGTCATCCTACACAGGGACTCTGTGCCCTTGGTGCAGTATCTCAGCCCTACACTCCACTGGAGGTCTTCAAGGTTGTCCCACANTTTATTTATTTCTGTATGTGTACGAATGTATTGTCTGCATGCAAGTCTGTGCACCCGTGTCGTGCAATGCCGCGGAGGTCAGAAGTGGGCGTTGGCGCTACACTCCACTGAAGGTCTTCAGGGCGACCCCACACAGGGACTCTGCGTTCTGTAATACAGTGTCTCAGCCCTAAACTCCACTGGAGGTCTTCAGGGAGATCCCACTCAGGGACTCTGCATCCCATACTACAGTGTCTCGGCCCTACCCTTCACTTTAGGTCTTCCGGGTGACCCCGCACAGGAACTCTGTGTCCCGCCTCCACTCCACTGGAGGTCTTCTGGGTGATCCCGCACAGGGACTCTGCATCCTGTGGTACAGTGTTTTGGTCCTACACTCCACTGGATGTCTTCAGTTTGGTCCCACACAGGAGACTGTGAGTCCTGTGGTACAGTGTCTTGGCCCTACACTGGAGGTCTTCAGGGTGTTCCCACACAGGGACTCTGCATCCTGTAGTACAATGTCTTCTCCCTACCCTCCACTGGAGGTCTTCAGCATGATCCCAACACAGGGACTCTGTGTCCCATGGTACACTGTCTTGGCCCTACATTCCACTAGAGGTCTTCAAGTTGATCCCACACAGGGGACTCTGCATCCTGTGGTACAGTGTTGTCGCCCTACAATCCACTGCAGGTCTTCAGGTTGATGCCACACAGGGGACTCTGCATCCTGTGGTACAGTGTTGTGGCCCTACAATCCACTGCAGGTCTTCAGAGTGGTCCAACACAGGGGATTCTGCATCCTGTGGTACAGTGTTTTGGCCCTACAATCCACTGCAGGTCTTCAGGGTGATCCCACACAGGGAACTCTGCATCCAGTGGTACAGTGTCTCGGCCCTACAATCCACTGCAGGTCTTCAGTTTGGTCCCACACAGGAGACTGTGAGTCCTGTGGTACAGTGTCTTGGCCCTACACTGGAGGTCTTCAGGGTGATCCCACACAGGGACTCTGCATCCTGTGGTACAGTGTCTTGGCCCTACACTAGAGGTCTTCAGGGTGATCCTACACAGGGACTCTGCATCCTGTAGTACAATGTTTTGTCCCTACACTCCACTGGAGGTCTTCAGCATGATCCCAACACAGGGACTCTGTGTCCCATGGTACACTGTCTTGGCCCTACATTCCACTAGAGGTCTTCAAGTTGATCCCACACAGGGACTCTGCATCCTGTGGTACGGTGTCTTGGCCCTTCACTCCATTGGAGGTCTTCAGGGTCGTCCCACACAGGGACTCTGGGTCCCGTGATACAGTGTCTTGTTCTTTACAACGTCCCATGGACCTTTTCAACCTACTCTGTAGTTAACTTATTTTTAACTTTTTATTGAACATTTGTGCATTTCATTCAAAGGCTCCTAATCAAATTTAGCACCCCCCATGTCCCAAACCCCCCTCAGAACTCATGCATTATAACATCCATGTCAAGTCCTATCCAGGCAAGGCTTTGAACCCAGATATTCTTCTGTGCAAATACACCTGCAATCTGGTCAGCTCATCTAGGAATCTTAAGTAAGGTATCCTCTTCCTCACCCACCAGTAGTCAGTATCCATTCGTTCTCAGTCCATGCCCCAGTCCCCCACTCATTTCTCTTATTCCACTCTGAAACCTAGTTTGAGTTGGCATGGTTCCCATGCCTGATGCCAACATCACTGCAAGTTCACATGTGAAAGCTCCAAGTAGTCTATAAGCCTCTGCTTCCCTATGTCCATGCACCAGCCCTGACTCTGACAATCTTTCTGCCCTGATTTCCACAATGATATCTGAACCACTGGTGGGTAAGCTTTAATACAGGAGTCCCCAGGGAAACACACTCTGGAGGCTCCCATTTGTTGAAACATTCACAGTTGTGGCCTCCTGTGTGCATTGCACTCTATTGTGTTAGGAAGCTTCCCAGGTGGGAATTGAGGAATCCACTTATTTTCTCTCTGTCCCTCATTCCTCGATCTTCCACAAGTCTTAGGTCTAGAGATTCAGCTGTAGATGTGTCTCTGTCTTTCAGATGTATATTTTTTTGTTTCTGACCACTTGCGGGACTCTGCAGTAGCTTCCATCTGTTGGAAAGAGAAGCTTCTTTTATAAGTGGTGTACAATATTCTTGTCTGTAAATATAAGGTACCATACTTACAGTATAAGAAATTTCATTTGTCTAAAACTATGACACCATTAACTTTTATTTAGAGAAATAGTTGCATGTGATATACAGGTGTCAACATAGATATAAGCACATATGTAGAAAGAGAGCATTGTAACGTGACTAAAATGTATGGTGTGCTGACTACATAAGCCAATTCTGTGGTCCCTTATTATCACATGCTCTGACCTATACATGATTGTGTATGATACAGTTGCCTATGAATCTGTGGTTGATTCTCACAAATGGAAGAACACTGCACTTCCTAGTCATTGACTACAAAGTCTGCAGCTCCATTACACTCTTCTGGGACAAGGGTCATCTCTGAGGATTCTACTGACAACAGGATGACTGTTGTGTCTGACTGCATAGGAGAGTACCACTTCAATCACCACATAGGGCACAGGGCTTCCAGTCATACTTTAAAATATGATAAAGCTTTAAAGTCCTGAGTTCTCTATTTTATTTGTAAAATATTAACCTTCTTGTCCCTCAAAAACTGATGAATAAATAAAAGTAGAGTAATGCATATTTCTGTACAAAAGCAATGTGTAAACTACTTTTCAATGGCCAACAATTTAAAGTGCTCATTACTCCATTTTATAAACTTACTTTTTGAATGCAATAAAACAAGCAAATCATTTGAAATTTTTGTTTTCTATAGCTGTCATTGCAGACACTGGATTGCTAATATTCCTTTTATAAAAATTATACACAGACCAATTGATTAAGCAACTGTGAGACACATACTATGAATATTTGCATATATATTTATAATTATACTATAATAACAATAATAAAGGATTTATGGTTTTTAGTAAATTGCAAGAAAAAGTTTTAAACCTACAATTTTATATTTCAAATTATCTCTTAAAATGTAAAGTCTCTTAAATTCTCATTATAATTCTTTTCTAAAATTGAATCTGAGTGTAATTTGAAATAATTTACAACATTTTACTGGAAACACCATCATTTATTACTTTCCATATAAATAGACCATAAATTTTCCTAGTTTAACGTTACCTTTCTAGTTTAAAATGTGTGCTCATTTTTGAATTTTACTGGTGTCCAAAGAAAAATCTTTCTGCACTAATTTTATTGATCTTTTCCATGATTTTGAAACACGCAGCAGCTCTTCTTTCCAAGAATAACACCTCAGTGCCTTGGCAGGCAGCGATGACCCAGATATTATACACCAGCGCTAATTTGCTGGCCTCTGCAGGTCAACTAGGGTGATCACCACCTTGGATCTCAGAAGCCTCTGAAAGAGAATTGAAGACTAAACTTCCTGTGTCCCACTAGTGACTCCAAGATGTGTTCTGAACTTACTCCCAGTACATTTTGAAGCTAAATTACCATTTGTCCACTGGAGCTAGGTCTGTTATCATGCCCTGCTGTGAACTGTTTGTCTTGTGCCTGATGCCCTCTGTTCTGTTGTGCTTGGGGCCTGACCCTCAGATGAAGAGTTTGCACTCACACTGCTGGACACAAAATATGTAGGTTAAGATAAGTGCTTGGGATTTTCCTATGCAAATGTGTTCAAGACTTGTATGTAATAGGGAAATAGAATATGTGGCATGAGAAATGTGAGAAAACAGGCTGTGGAGCACAGGGCCGCCCAAGGGAAATTCTTTATCTGTGGTGAGCTGAGACAAGGTCTTTTTATTACTTCCTCCTCTGCTTCCCAGACTATCCTTAGGAAACTGAATTTTCCTTCATTATTATTTTCCATTATATTTTTACTTAGTTTACAACCCAGTGGGGTTTCATAAGGCTCCTCACACCCTTCGATCTGGTTTTCCTTCCTTCTTACCCCTCCCGTTCCTACCTCTTCCCCTTCCTTGCTGAAACACTGAGCTCTCATTAAGCCCCTACATTTTATCATGTCATGTGTGTGCCACCATCACTTAATCATCTTTTTATTGTGATGTGAGATCATGGGTTCCCATGCAGCTTTGTAAAGCACATTTCATTTCGCTGACTCTTCCTGGGCCCGTTTCCTCCTCACTCCATTAGCTGCCTGAACACTGCCCTGCCCCCCCCCCCAGTGTGCCCTGTCTGCTCTATTTCACCTGCACCCTAAAATGCCCTCTCTAAAGGCATCTCCCCACCAGCGGCCTGCTTTAACTTCCTGGCTTTCACACACTACACAAAGCACCCATGTATAAAAGAGAACATGCAAAATTAAGTTGGAATTGTTAATTATTTAGATTTTTCTGAAAACTAATCCTATAAAGACATATGTTGTAGAAAAGAAAGCATTTTCTATATTCTGCAGAAATCATGATTTTTTCTACTTTGTTTTACTTAGCAGTGTTTTATAGTTTACTAATTTACTAGCTTGATACATACATCACTGTTTGCTTATTCAAAGAAGATAAAGAACATGCCATGCATGACAGCTTATGCCTTCAATTTCCAGCACTTGGGAGGTAGAGGCAGGTGAAAATGAGAACCCCTTGATCTAGTAGCAACTTTCAGGCCAGCTGGGGCTACAGAGAGACCCTGAGTTAAAAAAAATGGTTTTGAGAAATGTACATCCTGAATAACTGATTATCTCACTTGCATTCTTACAACTGTGTTCAAGGTAAATATGGTGCATTGTAAATTAAACTTTCATTGATCTTGATCCAAGTATTTGATTTTTTAAAGAATTTATTATTTTATTCATATTAATAAGTTAAATTTATTATTTAATTTTAATATTATTGATTGGTTAACAATATCTGTCTTCCTACTATACTTTTTATTAAAATTAATAAAATTAAAAGGCATTCGTTATTAATATTAATTGTTCATTCTAAAATTTAATGTTATAAATGAATCTGTCTTGGAGATTTTCAGCATAAATTCTAATTGTCTCAATATTAATATAGAATCTCCCATTTCATTTACATTTTTATGCAGTTATCATATTGATAGTTACTAGAGCCAGGGGTGGTGGCCCACACCTTTAACCTCAGCACTTAGGAGGCAGAGGCAAGCGGATCTCTGAGTTCAAGGCCAGCCTGTATTTGAAAAGGGCCTCAATTCACTCTATCATTGTAAATTTTTTTTATGTGTATGAATGAACTGTCTGCATGTAGGTTTGTGCGCCCGTGTCATGCAATGCTGCGGAGGTCAGAAGAGGGTGTCAGATTCCCCTGGAACTGGAGTTAAGGACAGTTCTCAGCTGCCATGTGGGTGCTGGGAATCGAACCCGGGGTCTTCTGCAAGAGCGGTTGGCACTCTTAACCCCTAGGCCATCTCTCTAGCCCCTATCATTGTAAAATTTAAAAATTTAATAAGTATATATTAAGCATATCCTTGTCAAATGCTTATGCTTCTTGCTCCACACCCTCTTCTGGCCTCCACAGACACTGAATGACATGGGTACACTTACATAATGCAGGCACATAGAACTCTGAGGTAGCAGCGTAGCTCAGAGTGTAGTGCATTTGCCTGGTGATGCCCAGAAAGTGGAGAAGGGAGAACCTACTCCACTGACCTCCACATAAATACGGAGGCATGTGTGCTTACATACACATACCATGTATAGATGCATGTGCATATACATGTAAAATACATATACAGCTCCCCTTAATGTCAAAGGGGAACTGGGGAAAAAGAAAAAGTCAGCTGTAAGTTGGAGACAGGGAGGGAATGGCAGTGGGTGAGTATGGTGAAGAGAGTCAAATGGTCTGACGTAATTAAGAGAAATTAACTTCATTATACCTAACTCTATGGCAATGAGTATACATAAAAATGTTTTTAATAGAATACATTTGTGTGCCATATGCAATAAACCATATAATTCAGAGACTAGTTTAACAGAGAAAGTAAATAGTTGTCCACCTCTCATGACTGTTGTTTTTATTTTTTAATATTTACATTGAATTTTTCCAAATTTCCTACAATATATTTTGATCATATTTAGATTGTCTCCCTCATCTATACTCCCCCTTCCTAACCACTACCAAATTTCTATGTTTCTATATATTAATATGTTTACATTATTATATTATACTTATTATAAGTCCTTTAGAGTCTGGTGTGTATCCACATATGCCCCTTAGTACAGGTTCCTTCACTGGAGCTTGCTTAAGGGATCAGTGCTGGGAACCAACCCTGGTCTTCTGGAAGATCAGCCCACACTCATCACGCTGCTCTATCTTTCCCGCACCGTCATGTTACTGGGATTTTTGGAGACCATGTATGCAATCTGGAAGGAAGATGAAAGCTGAAACCAAAGGCCCAAACTTGTATCCTTAATTTCATCCTGATGAAGAGATACTCTATTTCCAGCAGGACTTTTTAAAGCGAGAAGACAGCTGATTCATATGGGTTCCTTGCTACATTGTTTGCAGAAATTCAAGTTCATATGTTATATTTATCATTTGATTTTCCTAATCTGAACCCCCTCAGGTGTATGTTTAATATTTCCTTTTTATGATTCATATAAAATGCAATCAGATGGAACAACAGTATGTTTTCCATTACATATATGTTGCCTGTGTTGATGTATAAAATCTGGAAACATCTTGAATTCCATAAGCTCAGATAAGCCATTATTTTGTCTACTCATGGTAAATCACAGAAATTAATAATTGATTATTAATCAATATAAAAAATAATCACACTCAAAAAAATAAAAAAATAAAAAAATAAATAAAATCATACTCCAAACATCTGTGATAAATCACATGACAAATGTAGTTGATAAAATATGATTGAAAACAATTTTCATCTTGGTCTGGGCAACGTCAATGCACCTAGTTTTCTGCCTGTAAGGAAAGATGTGTGGGACTACCTTTTACCATTGAAAACAATGGTCAGTTCTACAAAGTTATAGACAAGGATACTTCTGAAAAATAATCACATTTCTGAGATTTTCTGCTCCAATTTAAACTTCACACTTCAACCTAGAAAAAATACATGCTATTTGTCTATTAATCATGCGAAATGTAATTTTCTCTTTCCTTCCACAAAATCAGTCCCCAGTGTTCTACAACTGATTTTTATGATGAATCTAGGTAGAGCTCAAATTATAGTGTCTACTCTCAAACTCAGCACTGAGTTCAACAGTCTACCTTGAGACAAATCAAAGTGCAGTTGCCTTTTAGAGCCCACAGGAGACCAGCTGAAGACTCTACGGTACTGTCTATACAATTCCTACTCCAGGCCACTTCTCCTGCATGGCTATTCTATATCTACTCCAGCACACTTCTCCTGCATGGCTATTCTCTCTCTACTCCAGCACACTTCAACTCCATGACTATTCTATCTCTACTCCAGCACACTTCTCCTGCATTGCTATTCTATCTCTACTCCAGCACACTTCAACTCCATGGCTATTCTATCGCTACTCCAGCAAACTTCTACTCCAGAGGCTATTCTATCACTACTCTAGCATACTTCTTTTAACATCATCACTTTTTGGCTGCAGGAAAAATTCCTAAGAAAACCAGTCAATTAATAAATAAATGAGATGGCGGGCCTCTTGTCAGGTGGGTTCCAGGGCCTTCCCAGCCTTGGTGCCTCCAGCATAGGGTTCCAAGAAAATCCCAGCCTACTCTCTTCCAATGCAGGGCAGGTTCCAGGACCATCCAAGCCCAGTTGCTTCAGGTGCAGCATCTCTGGAGCTGCTCCAACTCTCAGACCAGATCAGGTAAGACCCTATGGTCACCTTGGCAGTGATGGGATTGGGCAAGCAAAAACCAGTGTCACCCCCCCCCGTGGCCATCCCAGTGGGAACAGAGATGACTCAGAGCAGAAAGTAACAAGAGTCAGCCAACATTCCAAGCAAGAGGAACAGGCCTTCAACCAAAGAAAGAAGCACTTAGATTTCATATCAGATTATAAACAACAAAACAAATCCACATGCCAAGACCACAAAGAAAATCAACAACATGGACAAGCAAATAATAAATCCCCATCAAAATGTAGCAGTCCTATAGAAGACCCCAACAATGAGTTCTCCCTGGAGATTACCCAGGACACAAGTCTTAAAAGAACAATAATAGACATACTCAAAGAAATGAAAGGAGAGAATGACAAACTCAGGAATTAGGTGGAAACACTGAAAAGAACCAACACTAAAATGAAACAGGAAACTGACCAGTAAATCAAGGATCTAGAAGGAGACAGTGAGAAACTCCAAAGGGAACTGGAAATATAAAAATGTCACAGGTTGAATTGACAAAGTAAATTGCACACTCATCCAGTCAGCAGGAAAAAAAAATGGGAGAAAGCCTCAGTAACAGATTGGATGAAGCAGAAAGTGGAATATCAACACTGGAAGATAAGGTGGAAGAACTGAATGCTAAAACAAAGAGTAAGAATTTTTTTAAAAACCACAAGAGTGGAACAATCAGGAAATATGGGACATTATGAAAAGGGATAGAGGAAGGAGAAGAATCCCAGGACAACAGTATTGATCAGATATTTAACAGAATAATAGAAGAAAATTTCCCCAAACTGAAAAATGGCAAACACATACAAATACAAGAAATAAATAGAACACCAAATAGACAAGATCAGAAAAGGAATAACCCACGCCATATCATAGTTAAAACACTAGACTCCCAAAACAAAGACAAATTACTGAAGGCCACAAGAGAAAAACAACAAGCTACATATAAAGGAAAACCCATCAGAATTACAGCTGACTTTTCATTGCAAATGATGAAAGCCAGAAGAACTTGGACAAAATTATTCCCACTACTAAATGACTATAGATGCCAACCCAGATTACTATACTTAGCAAAAATGTGCATTATAGTTGAAGGAGAAAGAAAAATCTTTCATGACATAAAAAATATGGAAGAACTCATGTCTAGGAAACCAACCCTTCAGAAAATACTCAAAGCAAATCAAAGGTCAGAGGAAAGGAGCAACTATCCCCAAGCACCTAGAGAGAGTAATGAATAAAAGTATAACTACAGAAATACAAATCTAGACCAAGAATGCAAACAGAAAATAAGGTAAAAGGAAGCAGCATATATCTCTCAATAATAACTTTAAATATTAACGGGCTTAACTCAACAATCAAAAGACATAGACTGGGAGAATGGATTAGGAAACATAAACCATCTATATACTTTCTATAAGAAAACCTCAAAGATAGGCACCAACTTAACGTGAAAGGATGGAAAAAAATATTCCAAGAAAATGGTACCAAATAGCAAGCCAGAGTTGCTATATTAATATCAGACAAAATGGACTTCAAATTAAAACTAATCAGAAGACACAGAGAGGTCCACTATATCCTTATCAAAGGATCAACAATGAATATTTCACAATAATTAATATATGCACACAAAACTCTGGTGCACCAAACGTTATAAACACAATTCTATAGGACCTCAAGGCACAGACTGATCCCAGCACACTAATAGTGGGGGATTTCAACACCCGACTGAGCCCTTTGGACGGGTCAACTGGACAAAGAATAAACAGAGAGACATCCAAACTGAATGATACAATACACCAAATGGGCCTCTCAGATATCTATCAAATATTCCACCCTAATACCAGAGAATACACTTTCTACTCAGGACCCATGGAACATTCTTCAAAATTGACCACATACTGGGACACAGAAAAAAACCTCCACAAATACAAAAAAGATTGAAATAATTTCATGCATTCTATCAGACCATAGTGCAAAAAAGCTCAGTCTCAACACCAGGATAAGCTGTACTATCTACAAGAACACGTGGAGACTAAACAACACACTCCTGAGTAATGAATGAGTCAAGGAAGAAATAAAAACATTCCTGGGATGAAACAAAAAAGAAAATACAACACAGAAAAATTTATGGGATACTTTACAAGCACTCCTAAGACACAAGTTTTTAGACGTTAGTGCCTACATTAAAAAGGCAGAAAAGGGGCAAATAAATGAACTAGCACTACAGCTAAAAACACTTGAGAGACAATAACCAGTGAACCCTAAACCCAACAGACAGGAAGAAATCACAAAAATCAGAGTAGAAATCAATGAAATAGAAATAAAGAAAACAATGCAAAGAATCATTGAATCCAAAATCTGGTTCTTTGAAAGGATCAATAACATAGATAGACCACTAGCCCAGTTAATCAAAAGAAAGAAAGAGCAAGTCCAACTCAATAGTGTTCATGATGAAAAGGGAAACATCACAACAGTGGAGAAAAGATCCAGACAACCATAGGAGAATACTTCAAAAACCTGTACTCTACAAAATTTGAAAACCTAAGAGAAATAGATGAATATTTGAAGTCCTGGAATTCACCAAAGCTTAATAAAGAAGCAGCTGAAAGCTTAAACAGACCCATAATATATGAGGAAGTTGAAAATGTAATAGTAAATCTCCTAACTTAAAAAAAAAGCCCAGGCCCAGATGGTTTCATGGCAGAATTCTATAAAATATTTTAATGGGACTTACAACCATTATTGCTAAAACAGCTCAGGATACAAGCAGAGGGAAACCTCCCAAATTCTTTCTACAGAGGCAGAATCACTCTAATACCCCAAACAGGGAAAGATACAGCCAAGAAAGTAAATAATAAACCCATATCATTAATGAACACAGAGGCAAAAATTCTCAACAAAATATTTGTAGACCGCATACAGACCCACATAAAAAAGATCATCCACATGACCAAGTTAGATTCATACCAGAGATGCAGGTATGGTTCAACATATGTAAATCAATAAATATCATGAAACACATAAATGGACTGCAAGACAAAAAACAGTCATCTCCACTGATGCAGAAAAAGCCTTTGATGAAATTCAGCATCCCTTCATGCCTATAGTTTTAGAGGGAATTGGGCTGGAGGGATCATTCCTCAATGTAATCAAAACCATATACAACAAATCCACAGCCAACATCATCCTAAATGGAGAAAAGTTAGAAGCATTCCCCTTAAAGACATGAATGGGGCAAGGCTGTCCCTTATCACCACTCCTCTTCAATATAGTGCTTGAAACACTTGCCAGGGCAATAAGGCAAGAAAGATAAAATAAAGGAGTGCTAATTGGAAAAGAGGAAGTCAAGCTCTCCCTCTTTATACATAATATGATAGTTTACCTAAGGACGCTAAAACCTCTTCCAAAAAACTCCTAGAAATTAGTAAGTTTCAGTAAATTGGCAGTATACAAAAGAAACCCAGAAAAATCAGTAGCCTTTCTTTACACCAACAAAAAGCAACTGGAGAAGGAATACAAAAAGTCCTTCCCACTCACAATAGCCACAAAAATTAAAATAACTAGGAACAAACAATCAAAGTCACCAAAGATCTCGACAACAAAAATTTTAAACCTCTGTAGAAGGAGATAGAAGAAGACATCAGAAGATGGAAAGACCTCCCATGTTCATGGATTGGAAAAATTAATATAGTAAAATGTCCATTCTACCCAAATTGATATACAGATTCAATGCAATCCCAATTAAAATCGCCAAGAGTTTCTTCACAGATTTGGGGGAAAATGCTTACATTCATACGGAAAAATTAAAAACACCTAATAGACAAAGTAACCCTGAGAGAAAAGTGCAATACAAGGGGAATCATTATACCAGACTTCATACTATATTACAGGGCTAGAGTCATAAAAACAGCTTGGTACTGGCACAAAAACAGACCCGTAGGCCAATGGAACAAAACTGAAGATCCAAACTTGAGCACATAAAATTTCGGCCACCTAATATTTTACAAATGGACCAAAAATACTCAATGGAGGAAAGACAGCATCTTCAGCAAATGGTGCTGTCAAAACTGGATCACCATATGTAGAAGAATAAAATTAAAACCCTACTTCTCATCCTATACAAAAATCAACTCCAAATGGATCAAAGACCTCTACATGAAACCTGAAACTCTGAAGGTGATAGAAGAAAATGTTGGCAGCAGACTACAAGACATAGGTGGAGGAAAAGACTTTCTAAATCAAACAGCAGCTGCTCAGGAAATAAGGTCAACAATTAACAAGTGGGATCTCATTAAACTCAAAAGCTTCTGTACAGTAAAAGAAACAATCAATGAAGTGAAGAGAAAACCCACTTGTTTTCTAGTTGGAGGAAATCTTCACCAGTGATACATCTGACAGAGCATTAATATCCAGAATATACAAACTACTCAAAGAAGAAAACAAATGACCCACTAAAGAGATGGTGTAAAGACCTGAACAGAAACTTCACAAGTGAGGAAATAAAGATGGCTGAGAAACATCTTCAAAAGTGTTCCAATTCATGAATAATTAAGGAAATGCAAACTAAAACCACTCTCAGATATCACCTCACTCCAATAAGACCGGCTAAGTTCATGAAAGCAAAAGAAATGCTAGAGAAGTTGTGGGGAAAGGTGAATGCTCTGCTCATCCACTGCTAGTGGGAATGTAAACTTGTATAACCTCTATGGAAAGCAGTGTGGAAAACCCTTAAAAGATTCAAAATGAGTCTACCACCTGACCCAGTCATACCACTTCTGGGTATATACCCACAAGACTCATCCTATTGCAAAGACACATGCACATCTATGTTTATTGTAGGTCTGTTCACAAAAAGCAGGAAGCAACACAAATTTCCCTCAAGCAATGAGTGAATACAGAAAATGTTGTACATCTACACAATGGAGTTCTATGCAGCAGTAAAAAAAGAGGACATCCGGAACTTTGCAGTTAATTGGATGGAAATAGAAGACATTATGCTAAGTGAAGTAACACAGTCCCAGAAAAACAAAGACAAATGATATCTCTCATCCGTGAATTCTAGCACCAAATACCTAGTAGTAAGGCAAACTGAGCAATATTTTCTTTGACCTGAAAGCCACTGTACCAGTATAATGTGAATACCTTAATGGGATCTAGAATTAACCTACAACTTATCTTCAGACTTTGCAATTGTGGTATATGGAGGGAAGGTATGTATGCATACTTTATTGTAATATAAAATTTAAGGGGAAAATGTGAATTTCAAAACTGGTTACCCTAATTTGTGGATGCTAACACCAAATCCCCAGTTGAAAGGGAAGCTGTACAACATTATCATTATATTTATTTTTATCTTAAAGCAAATTTGCTGTCATAATATGAATCTCTTAATGGGCTCCAGAATTGACATATGTACCTTCCACCCATATATGGTAATTACAGAATTTTCAGACTCTGTAATTACTGTATATGGGTGGAAGGTACAAATTCATATCTTAGAGTAATACAAAATGAAAGGGGAAAATGTGAATGCTTAAACATATTTTGGCATTAACATACACTTTATTCTCATAGATCATAATTTTGATACATATGTGATTGTTATATAGGCATATTTTGGAGCAGTAAAAAGTGGAGGGAGCAACAACATAAAGTCTGCGTCAAAAGACTGACTGATACACTTAAATTCTGCCCCAAACAACAAGCCTCTACAGTGAAAAACTTTGGAAAGACTGAGGGAAAGATGCAAGACATGTATGGCAGAAGGAATGAACTGGGTTGACGTGGGAGGCAGAGAGAGAGGAATTTCTCTAAACTGGACACTGAAGTATGATGTATGAAATGCACAAATCATCTAGAAAAATAAATAAATTTAAAAAATAAATAAATGAATTTAAATAAGGTAAAAACCTTTCAGTGAAACATCATTTTTGAAGCTTCCTAAGACACTCTGTATCACTTGATGTATAACAATACTTTAAATTTGTTTTTTATGATAAGCTTTCCAAATTCAGAGAGAACAATTATTGAAAGAATGAGGTTCAGAATGAAAGTCTGCAAACAATAGGATAATTGGCTGTCTTCATAAACTCTTAGAGAAGCATATGGATTCAGATGCTGAGAAGCCTAAAGTGAACCAGAAAAATCTCTGAAGCTATCAGGCATGAATGCAATGGAAAGAAGCTACCCTGCCTCCATTCTCCCATCATGCTGGCTTAATGGTCTTTATAATCAGGTCCCTATGGCAATTTTGAGTAGGTACTCTAGAGTTACTTCATTCATTTTGAAGACATAATAAATAGAGTTTAGTATGGACAATATAAATAATATTTTAAAATGTAGAGAAAGTATTGAAATGACCTTCACTTAAATGTTATTTTCACTCATTTAATAGGTTCAGTAAAATCACATTTTGTGGTTCATTTCTATCATCTGTTGGTCCTTTACTCATGTGTGGCCACAATCCACACGATATTCTTCCCTCCTAGAACCAGGCTGGCAGTTCTACAGGACTGCAAGCTTCAAGAATGTCTCCTGCCTGCAGGCAGCAGTCTCTAGGCTTGGCTCTGGTGAGGAGAGGGGAGGGGACCACGAGAAAGTTACCCAACAGGAAAAGAGACACAGACTCATAGGGCAAAGGTCTGGGAGATAGAAGCTCCTTTATTCATGCCAGCAGTGTGTTTATATACCAAAGGCTACTGTGCTCTGTTCAAGGAAGGGGGGGCAGAAGGGAAGGGCCAGCCACCTTGGTTCCTATGGGGGGACTGCAGAGCTCCTGTTTGTGCAACCAATAAAATAGAGGCGCAACATTTTGCTCAATACCTCAAGGGAAGGGACCATCGGTTCTGGAACTTTGCAGAGATAGGCAAGGCAAGAAAACACTGCAATATCCCGACCTGATGGAGCTATAGATAATTCACAGAGAAAACTGAATGCCCACAGAGATATCAGATAACTCTCAGAGGTTCTTCAGGACAGGTTTTGCAGGTCCTTGCCTCAAGCCAGGCAAAGTTTTGTTCCTACAATATTTAAAAGACTGAATTAATCTGTTGAATCAATTTCATTCCCAGAGATATTAACTAATGGTGATAGGATCAGACTTACAGCACATGCAGTGTTTTATCTTATTTGAAATTAAGTTAATCACGTCTGTGTCAATGAATAATATTGCATTTTTAATGCAAAGTTAGGGATTTAAAGAGAATAAAGCAATATTCAAATGCTAATTCAATGAATGATAAAATTGCATAATGTAATGCAATAATTTTATGAAGCATGTTTAGCATCATTAAATAAAGTATTTAATAATCAAGACCATGAACACTAACGTCGTTTCATGAATAATATTTTCTTAGGCAACTCATCAAAATTTCCATTGATTTGAAATAATTTTACTCTGGAACCAACAAATAAGAAACAAGACCCATAGATTGCTCATGATCACAAACTGGAATCGAACAGAATGCATGCGGATCAAACACTGGGTCACAGGGTTTCAGTCAAATCATATAAACTCCTTAGACTCATTTGCTTCTTCAGACATAAAGATTTGAAATCTATGATTCTTACTGTTATTTCTGACATAAAATGCCTATGTGTTAACTAAACACCTTTGTTCTTTTTTTCTTTTTTAATTTATTTTCATTTGACCAATAAGTACACACATATGCAATAAACATACGGGGTGTTCATATAAACCCAAATAGTTAACATCAGAGTTCAGTTTTTGTACAACCCAAGGACCCCAAGTCCAGTGGAAAAGGTTTGTTTACACAAACACATTGTTCAAATAAAAAAGAAAAAGAAGAGAAAATGACATCATCGTCATCATCATCATCATCATCATCATCAACAACAACAGCAACAAACAGCTGCAGCAGCAATGTAAAAAAAAAAAAGAAATCCAGTCCATTTTTTCTGTGACCTCACAATTCATTCTCCCTCCTTGGCCCTGACAGCCTAATGCACCAATCTCTTCTGTAAGAGTCCCTGGGCTTTGGAGGGGAGAGTGACAGGGAGTGAGTGACAGAAGATCCATTTTTTTTTCTGTTTTTTGCTTTTTCTGAGGTGGCATATCAAACTCGTTGGTCTGTACAAGTTCTGTTTCCAATGGACTGGTGGGTCATTTAGAAATCCCTTTTTAGTTCTAGTAATAAGACATGAATAGTAACAGATATTAATGTTTATAACAAGTTACTCTATGTGCACAGACGTATGCTTGGATAATATTTTGGTTGGGGCATTATAACCCTTTGACAAAGGGATGCCAATAGCTTTCTAACGTGGTCAGTAGAGCCTCCTAACATTAGAAGGCACCAAAGCTATAGTGTCAGCCTTATGTTATACCCTGCCAGGAAGCAGGCCAAAGATCAATTTGGGATTTTTTTTTTTCTTTCCAGGTTTAATTTATCTGGCTGCTACTATTGTACTATATCTTCTTTAACATGCAGAAATTTAGCACAAGAAGATTGTAGTAAAGCTTCAGAGACCATTTCTTTCCAGCGGTTTGTATAATGCTCTCAAATCAGCTGTTGATTTGAACTACAGGTTCTCAGCATAATTTTTTTTTTGCTCTTAACACATCATATCTTCAGCAGTAGGATCTTATTCTCCATTTCTTGTGTGTATCCAAAGTTATAGACTAATGAACTTTGGGGGACTTTTAAAGCCTCCCTGGCCAACAACTCCTGGTAGGGCAGCCCATAGCTGACACTGAAGCCTTTATCTATGAATGCTTTTTATTTAACTGCAGGGAAAAATTGCATCCTAGAGGTAGGAAGCCTATTCATCCCCCCCCCCCTCTGTTTTTCCAACTGTTACCACAATAAGAACAGCCTCTCTTATTTCTCAGACCCCTAAATCCAGATTTATAGTTTTCCAAAAGGCAGGATTTGTATCACATACCTATAAACAGGAACACAGCAGAAGGAGTTTAACACATCCTTTCAGACTGTCTCCCACTGAACTGCATACCACTGATTCAAGGAGGAAAAACACAGCTTTTCCTGAGTGAAATTATCTTGTTATATGGAAAATAAATGTCAGAATTATCACTTGTATAATACAGGGAAACACGGAGAACATTTGCATCCATTTAATCTAATAGCTGTAAATGGGTCTCCAGTACAACTCAGAGGTGGTTCGGAAATTAGCAACAATTCTGTATGACTGATTAGCTTAAACATGTTGCTACATTCTATTCAGGAAATAGCCATCCATTTTAATCTTATACAGAAGTCTTTTAGTTAATGCCACGAATCTAAATAACATGTCCTAGGAGATTTGCCCCTAGTTATTATAATTATGATATTTTCAGTGTTTATACCCATTTATACCACTATAAAATAAATACTTTGAAGTGCCCTTGCAAGTCTTGGGGTAGGTTCTAGATGACCAAATCTCTCCATGTATTCAGAGATATTTTACATGGTTTTGGCAAAAACCCTGTCTATTCACTCCAAATATGTTTTGTTTAGTGGCCAAATGTCTTACATATAAAGCATAAATAGATGCTGAAATGAATGGCTGCCTGAGGCAGAAATAATCATTTCTTTGAATTAACTAGTTTCCTTGAGGAAAAAGTACCCTATTGTGATTTATCAATCTTAGCATACATGGCATTTTATTTATCAGCAAACCTTTCCTCATGTTTCAAATGAAGATAACCAGTAAGTAGGAGGAGGCCATACGTAGTCAGTAGAGCACTGAAATGATATTATATTTTTGTGACTCCATTATTTGGTGTATTGTCTTGCTTAGTTCAGTTGTCTCTCTGTCTATTCTTTGCCCAGTTGATGTGTCTAATGGATAGAGTGGGGTATTAAATTCCCCTGCTATTAGTGTTATAGTGTCAATCTGTGCATTAAAGTCCTATAAAATTGTGTTAATAAAGGTTTGTGTGCCTGAATTTGGTGTGTTTAAATTAATAATTGTGATATCTTCTTGGTTATTTATTCCTTTGATAAGATTTCATCTCTTCTGATGAGTTTTAGTTTGAAGTCTACTTTATCTGATATTATAATAGCAACTCCAGCTTGTTTCTTAGTGCCATTTGCTTGTATTATTTTTTTCCATCCTTTCAGCTTGAGATAATGCCTGTCTTTAAAGATGAGATAGGTTTCTTTCAGACAACAGAAAGATGTGTTTTGTTTATTAATCCAGTCTACCAGCATATAAAACATAAATAAAGAGACATAGCTCTCTTAATTGGAGAATTCAGTCCATTGACATTTGGAGTTATTGTTGAGAGAATAATATTAATTCCATTCATTTTGATTTCTGGTGCATTCTTGCCCTGGGTTTTTATTTCCAGGGTAGTAGTATCATTTTCTGGTGCTGGTTGGTTACAGTCATCTCCCCCCCACACACTTTTTGTATTGATATAAATATTCTCTGAAGGGTTGGCTTTCTGGACAAGAATTCTTTCAACTTATGTATGTCATGGAACATTTTCCTTTCTCATTCAATCATAATAGACTTTTTTCTGGATATAGTATTCTGTGTTGGCATCTATAGTCTTTTAGAACTGGGAATAATTTAGACCAAGCTCTTTTGGCTTTTGTTGTTTACAATGAAAAATCAGTTGTGATTCTGATAAGTTTTCCCTTATAACTGATTTCTTGTTTTTCTTTTACCTCCCTCAGTATCTTTTCTTTACATTGAACATCTAGTGTTTTTACTGTGATATGGTGTGGGGAATTTATTTTCTGGTTCTCTCTACTTGGTGTTCTATATGCTTAGTGTATTAGTATAGGTATCTCTTTCTTTAATTTGGGAAAATTATCCTTTACAATTCTGTTGAAAATCTGAGCAATATCATTATCTTGTGAATCTTCATTCACCTCTAGCCCTATGATTCATAAGTTTGGTCTTTTTCCATTTTTTATATTTATTTTTTGATATTTTGTGTATTTCATACATCATTTTTCATTTCTGTTCAAGCATATTCCAATATCCCTTCCCCCACCCCACCCACCTCATCCCAGATCATGCATTCTGCCAAAACTGTCCTGCTTCTTTCTTTCGATCTTTTTTTATGCTTAAGAATTCACATTTTCCTCCATTAATTTCATATTACTCTAAAATATGGATACATACTCTCCACCCTTATATGGTAATTACAGAGTCTGAAAATAATTGGTGGGTGGATTCTAGAGCCCATTGAGAGATTCACATTATACCAACATAGTTGTTTTCAGATAAATAAAAATATAACCATTACGTCATTCAGCTTGCATTTTGTCTGGGGATTTGGTGTTAGGATCCAAAAATAAGGGAAACCATTTGCCGGTTGTCTTTCTAGGGCTGTGTTACTTCACTCAGCATAATGGCTTCGAGCTCCACCCATTTACCTGCAAAGTTCATAATGCCATCTGTGCTGGATAGCTTTAGTGTCAATTTGACACATCTGGGTTGAGGGAGCTTCAGTTGAGGAATTGGCTCCATTGAATTGGCCTGTGGCCACATCTGTGGAGTATTGTCTTAATTGTCAAGCAGTGTGGGAGGGCCTAGCCCACAGTGAGTGATGCCACCCTGGGCAGGTTGTTGTGTATGGTATAAGAAGGCAGGCTGGTCACTAGCCAGGGGAACAAGCCAGTGAACAGCATTCCTCCATGGCCTGTGCTTCAGCTCCTGTCTTCCAGGTTCCTGCCCTGAGTTCCTGCCTTGGGCTCCCTAAGTGATGAACTGTGACCCGGGAAATGTAAGCTGAATAAACCCTTTCCTCCCCAAATTGGTGTTGGTCAGAGTGTTTTGTCACAGCAATGGAAGACAAACTACAACACCATCTTTCTTTACCACTTAATAGTTCTCCATTTTGTAGATGTGCCACATTTTTGTCATCCACTCATGTGTTGAGGGGCATTTGGGTTTGTTCCACCTCTTCGCTATTGTGAAGAGAGCTGCAATAAACATGGATGTGCATGTATCTTTGCAGTAGGATGAGTCTTTGGGGCACATAACCAGGAGTGGTATGACTGGGTCAGGTGGTAAGCTCATTTTGACTCTTTTAAGGGTTCTTCACACTGCTTTGCATACTAGTTCTGCAAGTTTACATTCCCACCAGCAGTGGATGACTGTCCCCCTTTCCCCACAACCCCTAGCATCTGTTGTCTTTTGTTTTCTTGATTTTAGCTAGCCATACTGGAGTGAGATGATATCTGAGAGTGGTTTTAATTTGCATTTCCTTCATTATTAATGATGATGGACACTTTTTAAGATGTTTCTCAGCCATCTTGAATTTCTCACTGGTGAAGACTCTGTTCAGGTCTTAACTCCATCTTTTGAGTAGGTCATTTGTCTTTTTTGTTTTTTGAGTAGTTTATATATTCTTGACGTTAATGCTCTGTCAGATGTGTCACTGGTAGAGATTTCTTCCCACTCTGTGGGTTTTCTCTTCACCTCCTTGATTGTTTCTTTCACTGTACAGAAGCTTTTGAGTTTTCTGAGGTCCCATTTCTCAAATGTTGACCTTACTTCCTGTGCAGCTGCTGTCTGATTTAGAAAGTCTTTTCCTACATCTATGTCTTATAGGTTGTTGCCCACTTTTCCTTTTATCACCTTCAGGGTTTCAGGCTTCACGTTCAGATCTTTGATCCACGAGAGGTGATGTGGGAGGACAGATGAGAGGGAGGGGAGACAGGAGGGAGAGAGGAGAAGAGGAGAGAGAGTAGAGTGATATAGATATAGATGAGGTAATATGAGAGAAGATAGAGAGAGAGAGAAGTGGGAGATATATATATTAGGGATATAATATATCCAATGGTTAGACCCGTACCGCTCCTCTCTGTTCCTCTCTGCTCGACTCGTCTCTCTGAGTAATATAGTATCATAGATCACCTAAGTATAGTTATAATATCTAGATTTATCTAATCTATTGATCTAGCGATCTAAGCTCAATTGTAGATATATAATTATATTTATAATATAGATATGTAATATATATATTGATAAGTCTAGATATTAATTATATTTATAATATATATTTATTTCTATATATATCATTATAATATTAAATATTATTTAAGGTATATATATTAGGGATTAATTATATTATATATATATATATATATATATATATATATAATTGTCTCTGCCTTCCACAAAGGTGCCAAGTATTGCACATTGGCCTAGATCACTCACTCAGCTGTTCCTATGGTTAACTTCAGAGAACAGGGTAGACCTCTTCAGCAGTCAAAGTGATAATCACACATGTGTGCAGGTACATGACACTCTACATATTTCCACCCCTTTGCTTTTAAAAAGATTGAAAAACATAGTGGGAGCCTGAGTGCATAGCTCAGATATTTTTAACCCCATCTCTAGTGTTCCAACATTTGACTGTGCCTGTCTTGGGTTGTCCTGATTAGCGGGATCTTACCCATTGTTGGCTAACCAGTCACCAAGGGAAGAAGCTAGGAAGAGTTTTTCTGGGTGGGAGTAAAGGCATGGGGATTTATCCTTATAAGTCATAAATGGCAGAGATCCAAACGCACACTATGTCATTGGAAAGGGTTCAGTGAGAGCCTCTGTTGAGGACAGTAGTCAGGACCTGTGCCATGGTCACAATAACTCGTTAAAAACAGAGCTGAAGGGGCAGAGGAGGGCAAAAGGCCCCATGTGACAAGGGGTGAGGGGTCAAGGATGGCCTACATCTTGGACCAGACCTAAATAACAACAACAAAAAAAAATTAAATAGACTGCTCATGTGTTCAACTGCCTAAGACTTTAGCTGAACGCACAAAACAAATAGTAAACATTTCATAAATATTTATAATTTTTTATGAAATGTCTGGACTAAGATGTGGGCCATCCTTGTCCCATCACCCCTTATCACTTGGGGCCTTTTGGCCTCCTCTCAATTTTTTGCCTATAAATACAACTTTAAATATTCATATTTTAAAGTTTGCACATGCATATGTAGTCTGGCATGCCAAAAGGAAAAATTCTGTGCACATAAAGGATGGAAAAATTGAAGTGGCCACTTTGTTTGACAGAACCAACAGGAGACAATTACAATGACTGATAAACAGACAAAAAAACTTAGACCAGGATTTCCCAAGACTACGTGAAGCACAGGAGTGTCCAAGTGGATTCTTTGGAGAAACTTCAGAACAGAAAGGGAGGAGTGAGTTAGACTTCCAATAGAAAGCCTAAAGTTTAGATAAGTCAACACTCCATAAGCAATGAGAAAAGGAGAAAAACAAATCAAACAAACAACAAAGGCATTGGAAGGAGACAAGCAAAGCAAGCTTTCAAAACAGTGAAGAGGCATTTGGGATACACATTGGAATACAGGCATAGAAAAACCCACATGGCAGGGGCACGAAGAAGAGACAACATGGGAAAGGTGCAGGATAATTACACACCAAGGTCTACCAATCCTGTGGAAGATTCCTACAGTGGGATCCCCCTGGAGATGGCCCAGGACACAGATATTAGAGGTACAATTATGAACATACTTAAACAAGACCAAGACTCTTTACCACTGCATAGAACTCCATTGTATACATGTACCACATTTTCTCTATCCATTTGTCATGAAATTTGCAGGTAAATGGATGGAGCTAGAAGTCATTATGTTAAGTGAAGTAACACAGTCCCAGAAAAACAAATGACAAATGGTGTCCCTCATATGTGGATGCTAGCGCCAATAACCCAGATATAAATATTTCTCGTGGAGAGGGATGCATAGTAAAAGAACAACAACAGAAAGACTGCATCAGAAAACTGACTGAAATGGTGAATTGGGAAGGGTGGGAAGGGCGGGAGAGGGACATGGGTGTATATTCGATTAATGCATATTTTATAGACGTGAGTTCAACAAGTATCCAGTTTTGCCCAGACACTCTCTACAGGTAACACGGTGTTTTAAGACTTAGTAAAAGTAAGTATGTGTATATTAAACAACATTGGTTTACAGGCTCTGATAAAAACGGTAATGCATCTGAGTTAAATGGAGATATAAATCGCTGTTGTCCACATTTGTTTTACATAAAATCTGTATAACAATAACTTTGGGATTGGCACATACAAATGTTCTCTATAATTTCTATGTTGTACAGTATCACCTCGTGGCATTCTCTTTCACCTATAAGATGATTTAACGTAAAAATGAAGTCTGCTTCCCAAGTTAATTACATACAGTCACCCAAAACAGCATGGGTGAATTTGATGAAATCTGTGCCTTGATTCCACCCTATAGGTATGTATAATACAAGTGTCTTCTGGAGACTCATGGGTCAAAATACAAAAACCTAAAAAAAGGGGGGGGATACAGATAGATATGAAACCTTTTCGTCAAAAGCCTTGCAATTCAAATCTTAAAACTAACTACGGGAAAGATTTGTATGTTCCAACAGGTCAAAATGTCACCAACTTAATGGCTGAGAAAGAAAAGATACAGCTTTGCATTGAGTAGGATATACCAGAAAGTGCCAACAGAAAGGTTGACCCGTCTGAACATTGAAAGGAAGAACAGCCTCAGATTGCTACGAATATCAAACCCCTCTGCGGATCCTACTTGTAACAACTATTTATAATGAGTCCTAACTATACTTACCTTCTAGGTACTGCAAAAGTTTTAATACGAGAGACTTTCTTACCTCCCCCCCCCATAGAACAAGGAGAAATATGATGATAATGAGGTCATTCTCCAAATGTAATTTGGAAACAACTATTATAGAGGTAATCTATTATAAAACCGGTAAAACTGCCTTCTTTAATTGACTAACAGACATAGGAACTGTGAAAAGAATTATTCTCTATTCAGAACCAAATATAATGCTAAAGTCTCCTTAAGTTATGCACTTAAGCAAAATATATTAATACAGGAGCTCTGATATTAGCAATGGATTATTCTACCAAGGAGATGTTGGCCAGGGGATCCAAGCCTGTAAACTGGGATACCTGCAAGAAGAGAGGCAGTAAGGCCCTGCTGTTGAAGACCTGGTGTAAGCATCAGAAAGATGTATTGAGACCACACTTGCAAGTGTACAGTTGGTCTCTAGAATGCCAGAGAGTGTTACCAAAGGCCAATAAATCAATAAAGCAAATACTGGTCTCCTTGAGTCAAGCAAGACTCCTCTGTCAGCATCAGCTACACATCATCTGCCTGGAAATACTGTGCAGCAGTGGCAGCCATATATCTGTATATTCCAAATATAATTGGTTAGTAGCTCTCTCCTTGGAGGAATAACCCACGGCTGATGCCACAAGCTTACATCCTCTAATGGTTAGGAGATGTTATAAACCACACGAAGACCCTGTCATACTTAACAGAAGAAAATGTAATTCATGGATTAACATACCATCCAAACATCTGTGTCTATACCAAAGTAACCTACCATAACAATTAGTACTGTTTAAATACCTATATATCTAATTGCGTGTGCTTCATTAGTAGGATCGAAAGGCTATATATTATACTGTTTAAATACCTATATATCTAATTGCATGTGCTTCATTAGTAGGATCGAAAGGTTATGCCTGGACAAGCTGGCAGCCCATGAAAGAAAACAGCCAGAATTGACTAGAGACCAAGACAACAGCTCCAGAGAAAGTAGACTGTTTTGCTTCTCATCCACCTGTGCCCCTTTTCTAAGCCTAGGGAACAATCTGCGGAAGAGGGGGCTTGGTAGAATGTAAGGGCTGCGATTGGGGTGAATGGTGAAACTACAGCAATATGGTCTGGACACTCATTTGATCAACTTGATTGAACATACAAGCCCCCACTTCCCACGCTGGATGGTGGGACCTATGGGCTGTGTGGGTTTGGGCACAACTACCTGCAAATTGGTTTTACATGAAGGATGCTTGTACTCATAAATTATCACATATTGCTAAAAAATGAAAAAAAGAAACAGAGAAAGATGCAGGACAGTTATGGCAGAATGCATGATCTGGGATGGGGTGGGGGTGGTGGGGAAGGGAAAGGGAAATATGCCTAAACTGAATTGGAAAATGATGTATGAAATACATAAAGCATCAATAAAAAAAGAAATTAAAATAATAATGATAATATATTTAAAAAATAAAATAAAATTCATCTGTACACTAAAAAATAGAAGTCCAAGACTATAAAGAGCAAGTCAGAGAATTAAAAAAAGAGAATGAAAAACTCAAGAAGGACCTAGAGAGAGAGAGAATGACAAACTCCAGACGGAAGTGGAAACACTGAAAAGATCCCAAGTTGAAAAATATAAGGAAACCAACTAGCGAAGCAAAGAGCTACAGGAAGACACTGAGAAGCTCCAAAAGGAAGTGGAAATACTAAAGAAATCAGAAGATGAAATGAAAAAGGAAATCAAACACTCACCCAATCAAGAAGAAAGAAATGTTAAAAGTCTCAGAAGCAGAATGGAGGAAGCAGAAAAAAGACTATCAGACCTGGAAGATAACAAAGAACAACTAAAAACCTCAAGTAAAGATCATGAAAAATTTAATAATACACAAAAGTGGAACAATCAGGAACTGTGGGACACTATAAAAAGATCAAACCTCCACATCATTGGAATAGACGAAGGAGAAGAATCCTGAGAATGGTATTGATCAGATCTTCAACAGAATAATAGATGAAAATTTCACCAAACTAAAAAACGAAAAACCAAAATAAATATAAGAAGCACATAGAACGCCGAACAGACAAGATCAGAAAAGAAACTCACCAGGCCATATCATAGTTAAAAATCTAGATGCCCAAAACAAAGACAAAATTCCCAAATCAAAGACAAAATTCTGAAAGCCACAAGAGAAAAACAATAAGTTGCATATAAGGGGAAAACTACCAGAATTACAACTGACATCTCAGTGAAAACTATCAAAGCAAGAATAACGTGGAGCAAAGCATTCTCAGTGTTAAAGGACCAAAGATGACAACCCAGGTTACTATACCCAGGAAAAATGTCCATGATAGTTGAAGGAGGGAGAAAAATCTTCCATGACATAAACAACATTTTTGGAGAGCCCTCAGAATAGGAAGGGAAGAGTGGCTTAGACTTCCAATATCCAATATATAAACAAAATTGAGAACCTGAAACCTAGACAAATCAACCCTCAATAAACAAGGAGGGGGAAAAAAAGCGTTGGAAAGAGGCAAGCAAAACAAGCCTTCCACATAGTGAAAAGACATTTGTGATTGGCATCTGAATACAGGCAAAAAAAAAAAAAAAAGTAAAGTAAAGCTACATGCCTGGGACACGATGAAGGGATAACATGGGAAAGGTGCAGGATAACTCTGCACCAAGGTCTACCATCCCTGTAGGGGATAGCTACATGGGAACCCCCTGAAGGTGATCCAAGAAACAGATCTTAGAGGAATAATTTCAGACCTATGCAGAGCAATTAAAGAAAACAAAGAAGCCAGAGAACTAAGGAGAGAGAATGAAAAACAAAAAAAGGACCTAGAGGGATACAATGACAAACTTCGAAAAGAACTAAAGGAACACAATAACAAACTCCAGAAAGAACTAGAGGGAGAAAAAAACAAACTCCAAAAGGAAGTAGAAACACTGAAAAAGGAAGCCAACCAATGAAGTTAGGAGTACCAAGAAGAGATGGAGAAGCTCAAAAAGGAAATGGAAATACTAAAGAAAACACAGGATGAAATGAAAAAGGAAAGAGAACACTCATCCAATAAAATGAAAGGAAAGGAAAAAGCCTCAGAAGTAGAATGGATGAAGCAGAACAAAGAATATCAGAGCTGGAAGATAACACAGAGCAACTAAAAAGCCCAAATAAAGAATATGAAAAATTTAAAAAGACAAAAGTGGAACAATCAGGAAATATGGGACACTATGAAAAGATCAAACTTCCGCATCATAGGAATAGAGGAAGGAGAAGAATCTCAAGAGAATAGTATTGATCAGATCTTAAACAGAATAATAGATGGACATTTCCCAAAACTAAAAATAGACAAACCCATACAAATACAAGAAGCATATAGGACTCCAAATAGACAAGATCATAAAAGAAACTCCCCACGCCATATCATAGTTAAAATGCTAGACGCCCAAAACAAGACAAAATTCTGAAGGCTACAAAAGAAAAACAAGTCACATACAAAGAGAAACCCATCAGAATTACAACTGACTTCTTGGCACAAACCATGAAGGCAAGAAGAACATGGAGCAAAGCATTCCCAGTGTTAAAGGACTATGGATGCCAACCCAGAATACTTTACCCAGCAAAACTGTTGATTAAGTTGAAGGAGAGAGAAAAATCTTCCATGACATAAACAAGATGATAGAATACATATCAAGAAAACCAACTCATCAAAAAATACTTGAAGCAATTCAAAGGGCAGAAGAGAGGAGCAACAATCCTCAAACATCTAGGAAAAGAAACTAATAAAAACATAACCATAGGAGTAGAATCAGAGGCTAAAAGTACAAATGGATAATAAGGTGAAAGGAAGCAACATCCATCTTTCAATTATAGCCTTAAATATTAATGGGCTAAACTCCCCATTCTAAAGGCATAGACTGGGAGAATGGATTAGGAAACAAAACACAACTATATGCTGTCTACAAGAAACCATTCTCAATTTCAAGGATAGGCACCAACTTAAGGTGAAGGCATGGAAGAAAACATTCCAAGCAAATGGTACCGAAAAGAAAGCAGGTGTTGCTATTCTAATACCAGATGAAATAGACTTCAAAGCAAAAGAAATCAAAAGAAACAAAGAAGGACACTGCATCTTTATTAAAGGAACAATTGATGATGAAGATCTCACAATCATGAATATATATGCACCAAACGTTGATGCACCAAACTTTATAAAGACAATTCTTCAGGATCTCAAGGCACAGATTAACCCCAGCACAATAATATCAGGGGACTTCAATACCCCACTAAGTCCTTTAGACAGATCAACAGGACAAAGGATAGACAGAGAGACATGTGAACTAAATGATACAATACACCAAATGGACCTCAAAGATATCTATCGAATATTTCACCCAAACATCAGAGAATACACTTTCTACTCGGCATCACGGAACATTCTCCAAAATAGACCATATACTGGGACACAGGAAAAACTCAACAAATACAAAAAGATTGAAATAATCTCATGCATTCTATCAGACCACAGTGTAATAAAACTCAATATCAACACCAAGATAAACCCTACAACATACAAGAACACATGGAGACTAAACAACACTCTCCTAAATAATGAATGGGTCAAGGAAGAAATAAAGAAAGAAATAAAATCATTCCTGGAACTGAATGACAATGATAAAACAACACAGCAAAATCTATGGGACACTTTAAAAGCAGTCCTAAGAGGGAAGTTTATAGGTCTAAGTGCCTACAAAAAAAAAAAAAAAAAGAGCACAAGTGAATTATCTAACACTGCAGCTAAAAATACTTGAGAGAAAACAACGAATGAACCCTAAATGCAGCAGACAAGAAGAAATAACAAAAATCAAAGTAGAGATCAATGAAATAGAAATGAAGAAAACCATACAAAAAATCAATGAATCCAGAAGTTGGTTCTTTGAGAGAATAAACAAGATAGACAGACCTCTAGCCCAGTTAACCAAAAGAAAGAAGGAACAACTCCAAATCAATAGAATCTGTGATGAAAGGGGAAATATCACAACAGACAATGAAAAGATCCAGACAATCATACGGGAGTACTTCAAAAACTTATACTCTACTAGGTTTGAAAACCTAGAAGAAATGGATGAATATCTGAAATCCTGGGAATCACCAAAGCTCAACCAAGAAGAGATCGACAGCCTAAACAGACCAATAGTACAGGAAGAAATCGAAGATGTAATAAGTAGCCTCCCAACCAAAAAATGCCCAGGCCCGGATGGATTCACGGCAGAATTCTATAAAATATTTCGTAAAGACTTACAACCATTACTACTTAAATTGTTTAGAAGGATACAAATGGAGGGACTTCTCCCAAATTCCTTCTATGAAGCCAGCATTACGCTACTACCAAAACCAGGGAAAGATACAACCAAAAAGGAGAACTATAGACCCATCTCCCTAATGAACACAGATGCCAAAATTCTAAACAGGATTCTGGCAAATCGCATACAGACTCACATCAAGAAAATCATCCACCATGACCAAGTTGGATTCATACCAGAGATGCAGGGATGGTTCAACATACGAAAATCAATAAACATCATCAAACATATCAATGGACTGAAGGACAAAAACCACACCATCATTTCAATTGATGCGGAGAAAGCCTTTGACAAAATCCAGCATCCTTTCATGTTTAAAGTCCTAGAGGGAATTGGACTGGAGGGATCATTCCTCAATGTAATCAAAGCCATATACAGGAAACCCACAGCCAATATCATCCTAAATGGGGAAATGACAGAAGCATTCCCCTTAAAGGTAGGAACTCGGCAAGGCTGCCCCCTGTCACCACTCCTCTTCAATATAGTGCTGGAAACCCTTGCTAGGGCAATAAGGCAAGAAAAGGAAATTAAAGGAGTTCTAATTGGAAAAGAGGAAATCAAGCTATCCCTTTTTGCTGATGATATGATTGTCTACCTAAGGGATGCTAAGAACTCCACCAGAAAACTCCTAGAAATGATTAAGAGCTTCAGTAAAGTGGCAGGATACAAAATAAATCTAGAAAAATCAGTAGCCTTTCTGTACACCAACAACAAGCAACTGAAGAAGGACTACAAGGAGACCTTCCCACTCACAATAGCCTCAAAAACAATAAAATACCTAGGAACAAACCTAACCAAAGACACCAAGGATCTCTACAACAAAAATTTTAAACCCCTGAAAAAGGAAATTGAGGAAGACATCAGAAGATGGACAAGCCTCCCATGCTCATGGATTGGGAAAATAAATATAGTAAAAATGTCCATTCTACCCAAACTCGTATACAGATTTAATGCAATTCCAATCAATATCCCCAAGAGCTTCTTCACAGGCTTGGGGAAAAAGAATCCTCAATTTTTCATTTGGAAAAGCAAAAGATCCTGAATAGCCATAGCAACCCTGAGTGAAAAGAGCAATACAGGGGGGACCGCTCTACCAGACATCAAACTATACTACAGGGCTATAGTCATAAAAACAGCTTGGTACTGGCACAAAAACAGATCTGTTGACCAATGGAATAAAACTGAAGATGCAAACCTGAGCACATATAATTTCAGCCCTCTCATATTTGACAAGGGGGCCAAGAAGACTCAATGGAGGAAAGACTGCATCTTCAGCAAGTGGTGTTGACAAAACTGGATCACCACCTGTAGAAGAATGAAATTAAACCCCCAACTCTCCCTTGTACAAAAGTCAATTCCAGACGGATCAAAGACCTCAACGTGAAACCCAAAACTCTGGAGGTGATAGAAGAAAAACTTGGCAGCATTCTACAAGACATAGGCATAGGAAAAGACTTCCTAAACCAGACAGCAGCTGCACAGGAAATAAGATCGACAATTGACAAATGGCACCTCTTTAAACTCAGAACCTTCTTTACATCAAAAGAAACAATAAAGGAAGTGAAGAGAAAACCCACAGAGTGGGAGAAAACTTTCACTGCAGACACATCTGACAAAGCATTAATTTCCACAGTATACAAGATACTCAAAAAACAAATAAGAAAGAAAACAAATGAACCACTCAAAAGATGGAGCAAAGAACTGAATAGAGATTTCACAGAGGAGGAATTAGAGATGGCTGAGAAACATCTTGAAAACTGTTCAACGTCACTAATAATTAGGGAAATGCAAATTAAGATCACTTTAAGATATCATCTCAGGCTGCGAGACCCGCAAATAAAGGTGAGGGCCGGGATTGCGGTGGGGCCTGCGGCGGACAGGATTCAAGATGACCAACGAAGAACCTCTTCCCAGAAAGGTTCGTCTGAGTGAAACAGACTTCAAAGTAATGGCACGGGATGAGTTAATTCTAAGATGGAAACAATATGAAGCATATGTTCAAGCTTTGGAGGGAAAGTACACAGATCTTAACTCAAATGATGTGACTGGCTTAAGGGAATCTGAAGAAAAACTAAAGCAACAGCAGCAGGAGTCTGTACGAAGGGAGAACATCCTTGTCATGAGACTAGCAACAAAGGAACAGGAGATGCAAGAGTGTACTAATCAAATCCAGTACCTCAAGCAAATCCAGCAGCCCAGTGTTGCTCAACTGAGAACAACAATGGTAGACCCAGCGATCAACTTGTTTTTCCTAAAAATGAAAGGTGAACTGGAACAGACTAAAGACAAACTGGAACAAACCTAAAATGAACTGAGTGCCTGGAAGTTTACGCCTGATATCCAAACAGGCAAAAACTTAATGGCGAAGTGTCGAATGCTTATCCAGGAGAATCAGGAGCTTGGAAGGCAGCTGTCCCAGGGCCGTATTGCACAGCTTGAAGCAGAGTTGGCTTTGCAGAAGAAATATAGTGAGGAGCTTAAAAGCAGTCAGGATGAACTGAATGACTTCATCATTCAACTTGACGAAGAAGTAGAGGGTATGCAGAGTACCATTCTAGTTCTTCAGCAACAACTGAAGGAGACGCGTCAGCAGTTGGCTCAGTACCAACAGCAGCAGTCTCAAGCTTCAGCTCCCAGTACGAGCAGGACTACATCTTCTGAACCTGTAGATCAGGCAGAGGCCACAAGTAAAGACTGCAGCCGTCTAGCAAATGGACCAACAACGGCAGCTCCTCACGGCAGAGGACGTCTGGGTCTGGATTTCACAGGGAGGGGAGCACAACTGAGGATGACTTTCCTTCTTCTCCAGGGAATGGTAATAAGGCCTCCAACAGCTCAGAGGAGAGAACTGGCAGAGGAGGTAGTAGTTACATAAACCAACTCAGTGCGGGGTATGAAAGTGTAGACTCTCCCACGGGCAGTGAAAACTCTCTCATACATCACTCAAATGACACAGACTCCAACCATGACCCTCAAGAGGAGAAATCAGTAAGTGGGAAAGGGAATCGAACTGTGGGTTCCCGCCATGTTCAGAATGGCTTGGACTCAAGTGTAAATGTACAGGGTTCAGTTTTGTAATATTTTTCCAGCAAATTTTTATACAGTGTCATTTAATTTGGGAGAGGATACTGTAAAAAAAAAACCTTATGCATACTTTTGTCACAATTTGCTTTTGTGGGTGTTTTTGTTTTGTTGGTTACCCCCCCCTTTTTTTTTAATTGCTCCAATACCTCTGCCACTTTGAAAATTGTAACAGTTAATTACTTTGAATGTTGCTAAAAGGACATTTTTGTGTAGGGTCAAGTTATTTTTCTATGAGTTAATGTGAAGTTGTAAATGGGAATCTTAAAGTATAACAATGATATCTGTGTAAATCTGTGTCTCTAGAACCTGTGCGGTGTACGGGCATTCTTTGATGAGAGTGTCCCCATAGGCTTTAAGTATATACATTTGCCTCCAGTTGGTGGCACTATTCGGGGAGGTCTTAGAAGGTGTGGCCATGCTAGAGGAAGTGGTCACTGGGGCAGGCTAGTGAGTTTAAAAAGCCTTGTGGTCTCCATTTGCTCTTCTCTCTGCTTCCTGTGCTCATTGCGAGATGTGACCCTCGCTTGCTTCTCCACTCCAGCCACCATGCCTCCCACCACATATGGACTCTAATTCCCTGGAACTGTCAATTGTAAGCTCAAATAAACTCTTCCTTTATAAGTTCCTTGGTCATGGTGTTGTGTTTTATCACAGCACAGAAAAAGTGACTAATACACATTCTATCAGATCACAACTCAATAAAGCTCACTATCAACATCAGGATAAGCCTTACAAGCAACAAGAACACAGGAGACTAAACATACTCCTGAATAATGAATTGGGTCAGGAAGAGATAAAGAAAGAATAAAAAGCATTCCAGACTGAATGACAATGATAATACAACACAACAAAACTATGGGATACTTTAAAAGCAGTACTGAGAGGAAAGTTTATAGCCCTGGGTGCCTACATTAGAAAAACAGAAAGAACACAAGTAATGATCTAACACATGCAGCTAAAAAACTTGAGAAGCAACAACAGAGGAACACTAAATAACCCTAAATCGAACACACAGGAAGAAATAAAAACAAGACAGAAATCAATTAAATAGAAATAAAGAAAACAATGCAAAAGAATCAATGAATCCAAAAGTTGGTTCTTTGAGAGCCTAAACAAGATAGACAGATGTCTAGCCCATTAACCAAAACAAAGAAGGAACAACTCCAAATCAATACAATCCAGGAGAAAGGGGAAATATCACAACACACAAATGAAAAAAAGATCCAGACAATCAACAAGAAATACTTCAAAAAACTATATTCCTACTAAGTTTGAAAACCTAGAAGAAAAATAAAAATATAAAAATAAAAAAAATAAATTAAAAAAATAATAAAAAATTAAATAATAAAAAAAAAACTAAAAATACTCATATAAAATTTAATAATATCAAACAATATTGTGTACATATATACATAAATATATATTCTATCTTCTGTATTTATATATGAATATAAAGAGTCTGGAAACATTAACATGATCTATTTTCTATTTCATAATTAACTGTTATTATAAAGGAATATTCTGCCTATTTTGGAATACAATGACTATAAAATAAACTGAAGAAATGAGAGGAATGTACAATAGTGAAAAATAATGTATTATTTTTCTACAGCATTTGTAGCCATCTACAGTGAATTATCTCACGAGTATGTTGTATCTCCATGAATCCATGAACAAACTTCCAATGGGAAGTGAATAGACATTTCTTTATGTCGTCCCAGAAAAGTCACAAAACATAAGAAGTGAATTCAAATATAAAAAAATTAAGTGACAGATACAGACAAGCATACTTGCATTTATTTTTCTTTCATTTCTTTATTTGTTTTTGTTTTATTTTGTTTTAATACTCTTGCTTTCTCTGTACTTGGGAGCCATTAGATATATATATTACCTAGCCTTGCCAAGGAATGCTTGTCATCTCATGTTCTTGGGAGTAGAGCAGATGGTGGCTAGTTCCAAGGTGATCCATTCCAAGAAAATGCCAAACTGTTCTTAGATTCAACCACTCTGGGGGACATTAATTTCTTTTAAATTGCATATTTGATAACAGGATGAAAATTCTTCATTTGTATGAACTGGTCCATCAAAAAGGCAATGACTGTGTACAGGAGCATGAATGTGGAACACTGCCCACCACCTAGTGGTCTATAGTCCCCAATTATTTTCCATGAGCCATCTGGCCTCCTCATGTTGGGACACTCCCTTGGCTTTCCAGATGCCCTCACTGCAGCCTGGCCTGGAATGGCTGGCTGGTGATGCTCCACCTGTCCAGGGATCCAGACATACTAGAGCTATTGCCTCGCCTGCTGGTAGCTTCCTGGTTCTGACAGGCTTCATGCTAGCACTGTAGACTCTGCCTCTCTATCAGCCATACTTAAATGGCCAAGAGATAGGCACAAAAGCAAACTCCAGTCCTGGTGTACTTTCTTGTAGAAATTATATAGTACCTTCTGGGAGGATAGATGCTCACTCCTAGGAAATGCTTAATTTTTTTCAATGTACCATTGTCATTGATTCCTCCTTCACCCCTTTAGTGAACTGAGCTTCTGGAAGGCTTTAAAGCCTGAGCAACAATCACATATAACTTGGCTTTTCTGTCTTTTTTTTTTTTTTATTGATACCTCCCAGCTCAACACAAATCTTGCCATACTTGCCCTTTGTTTTGACCTCTCACGTGAGGAGTATGTTGTACTTTATGTGCTCAATTGATATACTTGAATTAATGGGTGAATGAACTTTACTAAAAGCCCCATATGAGTCTCGAGATCTTGTGAATGAACTTTTTTCTTAACCTATGTGNAAAAGAACAAAAAAGAAAAAAAAAAAAAAAAAAAAAAAAAAAAAAAAAAAAAAAAAAAAAAAAAAAAAAAAAAAAAAAAAAAAAAAAAAACCGTATGCATACTTTTGTCACAATTTGCCTTTGTGGGTGTTTTTGTTTTGTTGGTTATCCCCCCCCCCCTTTTTTTAAATTGCTCCAATACCTCTGCCACTTTGAAAATTGTAACAGTTAATTACTTTGAATGTTGCTAAAAGGACATTTTTGTGTAGGGTCAAGTTATTTTTCTATGAGTTAATGTGAAGTTGTAAATGGGAATCTTAAAGTATAACAATGATATCTGTGTAAATCTGTGTCATCTAGAACCTGTGCTGTGTACGGGCATTCTTTGAATGAGTGTCCCCCATAGGCTTTAAGTATTCAGACATTTGTCTCCAGTTGGTGGCACTATTCTTGGAGGTCTTATAAGGTGTGGCCATGCTAGAGGAAGTATGTCACTGGGGGCAGGCTTAGTGAGTTTAACAAGCCTTGTGGTCTCCATTTGCTCTCTCTGCTTCCTGTGCTCATTGCGAGATGTGACCCTCGGCTTGCTTCTCCAACTCCAGCCACCATGCCTCCCACCACTATGGACTCTAATTCCCTGGAACCGTCAAATGTAAGCTCAAATAAACTCTTCCTTTTATAAGTTCCTTGGTCATGGTGTTGTGTTTTATCACAGCAGCAGAAAAGTCACTAATACACATTCTATCAGATCACAACTCAATAAAGCTCACTATCAACATCAGGATAAGCCTTACAAGCAACAAGAACACATGGAGACTAAACATACTCCTGAATAATGAATGGGTCAAGGAAGAGATAAAGAAAGAAATAAAAGCATTCCTAGAACTGAATGACAATGATAATACAACACAACAAAACCTATGGGATACTTTAAAAGCAGTACTGAGAGGAAAGTTTATAGCCCTGGGTGCCTACATTAGAAAAACAGAAAGAACACAAGTGAATGATCTAACACTGCAGCTAAAAGAACTTGAGAAGCAACAACAGAGGAACACTAAATAACCCTAAATGCAACACACAGGAAGAAATAAAAACCAGACAGAAATCAATTAAATAGAAATAAAGAAAACAATGCAAAAGAATCAATGAATCCAAAAGTTGGTTCTTTGAGAGCCTAAACAAGATAGACAGATGTCTAGCCCAGTTAACCAAAACAAAGAAGGAACAACTCCAAATCAATACAATCCAGGATGAAAGGGGAAATATCACAACACACAATGAAAAGATCCAGACAATCATACAAGAATACTTCAAAAACTATATTCTACTAAGTTTGAAAACCTAGAAGAAATGGATGAATATCTGAAATCCTGGGAATCACCAAAGCTCAACCAAGAAGAGATCAGCAGCTTAAACAGACCCATAATACATGAAGAAATTGAAGATGTAATAAGAAACCTCCCAACAAAAAAAAAAAGCCCAGGCCCGGACGGTTTCATGGCAGAATTCTATAAAACATTTCAAAAAAGAATTTCAACCATTATTACTCAAATTGTTTAGAAGGATACAAACAGAGGGAATTCTCCCAAATTCCTTCTATGAAGCCAGCGTCACTCTATTACCAAAGACAGGCAAAGATACAACCAAAAAAGAGAACTATAGACCCATCTCACTAATGAACACAGATGCCAAAATTCTAAACAGGATACTTGCAAATTGCATACAGACCCATAAGAAGACCATCCATCATGACCAAGTTGAATTCATACCAGAGATGCAGGGATGGTTCAACATATGAAAATCAATAAATATCATCATGAATATAAATGGACTGAAAGACAAAAACCTCCTTTATTTGTTTATTTTTAAGGGATTCTACAATATAATAGCACAGTTGTTTTCAGATAACATTGACGTTCAGTTTGCCATACAATTAGGCAATTGGTGCATTTTTTTTGAAGTTAGCCAAATTATTAAGCATAAGCAATGAATGTAAGTAACATTCATGTAAAACCAATTTGCAAGTATCTATGTCCAAATTTTGGACAACCCAAGGTTTCCATAGGCCAGTTGGAGAAGCTTGTATGCACAAGCATATTGATCAAATAGTAGTCCAGTCTATATTGCTGTAGTCTCACAATTCACCCCAATCTATCCCCAGCCCTTACATTCTACCACTCTTCCTCTTCCTCAAGTTGTTCCCTAGGCTTTGTGAAAGGGGCACAAGTGGGTAAGAAGCAAAACAGTATATTTTCTCTGGAGATGTCATTTTGGACTCTAGTCTGTTCAGGTTGTTCCCCTTCATGGGTTGACCACTTATCCAGGGATACCTTTTTAATCCTATTAACAAAGCAGAAGCAATTAGATGTACAGGTATTTAAGCAGTACTAATTATTATGGCAAGCTAAGCTGTGAGCATAGACACAGATGCTTGGATGGTATGCTAATCCACAAACTGTGGTTTCTCTATAAAGGGTGACAAGTTCTTATTCTGGCTTATAACATCTCCTAACCACTAGAGGACATGAGCTTGTGGCATCTGCTGTGAATTATTCCTCCAAGGAGAGAGCTAATAGCCAATTAGATTTGGGATATATCTAGCAGCCATTTTTTTTTTTTTTTTTTTTTCCATCCACTCTATATATAGCATTATATATATATATATATATATCAAGACAACATAGCTGCCACTGTTTCACAGTATCTCCAGGCTGTTGAGGTGTAGCTGGTACTGACGGAGGAGTATTGCTTGTCTCAAGGAGACCAATATTTTGCTGTATTGCTTTAGTGGCCTTAGGTAATGCTCTCTGGCATGTTAGAGGCCAATTGTACATTAGCAAGTGACGTCTCAAAACATTTTTCTATGCTTACACCAGGTCTTTGACAACAGGGACTTACCTCCTTTCTCCTTGCATATATCCCACTTATGGCAAAAGGCCTTTATAATTTTGGGGGCTTGGATCCCCTAACCAACATCTCCTAGGCAAAATAATTCATTGCTAATATAAGAGCTTTTCTGTATTAATATATTTTGCTTAATTACATGGCTTATAAAGATTTTACTATTGTGTTTGGCTCTAAATTGAGAATTATCCTTTCACAGTTCCTATGTCTATCAGTCAATTAAAAAGGTAGTTATACCTGTTTTATAAGAAATTACCACTATAACAGTTGGCTCTAATTTACAGTTAGGGAATGACTTCAGTACCATCATGTTTTTCTTTTTCCTATAAAGGGGAGAAGTAGGAAGGTTTCTCAACATCTGGAAGGTAAACTTCATTAGGGCCCATTATAAACAGTTAACCAAAATAGAATTCAGAGAGATGCTCAGTGTCTGTGACTCAGGCAGTCTGAGGTTCCTCTTTCTTTTTTTAAAATTTTATTTATTTTTGTATGTGTATGAGTGTACTGTCTGCATGTAGGTTTGTTCATCCATGTTGTGCAATGCTGCAGAGGTCAGAAGAGGGTCTTGGATTCCCCTGGAACTGGAGTTCTCCTGGAATTGGAGTTACAGATGGTTCTTAGCTGCCATGTGGGTGCTGGGGATCGAACTGGCTCCTCTGCAAAGCAGTTGGTGCTCTTAACCGCTAGGCTATCTCTCCAGCCTGGTTCCTCTTTCTTTAATGTTTAGATGGGTTAGCCTCTCTGCTGGCATTTCCCAGTCCATCCTGCACAGCCAAAATTTGTACATTTTCAGGCATTTAGATTGGTGTTTTTACCTGTGAGAACATACAAATCTCCCATTGTTAGTTTCAAGATCTCAAAATTGAAAATTTATCAATAGGTTTGGAACACTGAGTTTTCCATTTGTATCCCAGAAGGGATACTACACCACCTCCGACCTCCCTCTTTTTGTTTTTTATAATTTTTATGTTTTGACCTATAGATGCCTAAGTTGTATTACACATACCTATAAACAGGAACCAAGGTGTAAGTTTTCATTAAATTTACCCAAACAATTTATCATTGACTGTATGCTACTTATTTGGGAAGTAAACTTAAACTTAATTCCTTTAAATTATCCTACAAGTAAAAGAAAGTGTTACAAGGTGTATTGTATAACCCAGAAAAATATAGAGACCATTTGTGTAGTTTAACCCCAAAGTTATTGTTGGAAATTCAATACAAATTATAAATAAAACAATTAACATTTTATATTCCCAATTAGTTCAAATGTATTACCATTTTCACCAAAACGTACAACCAAATTTAACTAATCTAAACATTTTATTAAGCCTTAAAATATCCTGTAATATGTGGATAAAGCTTGGGCAGAATTGAGTACCTGCTGAAAAAATTTTACCCAAAATGCTCTTTGCTCTTTAAAGCTATATGACTAGACTATGACTTCAGAGAAATCAAGTACATTAACTTATATGGTTTATTTTGTATTTCTGTGTAAATCTCTACTGAAATACCTAGCTTGGGGAGTGATATCGATTACTTTAGAGGGGGATTGCTTTCCTTTTAAAAGGGAGAACAGGGGTTTGAATCTGGAAGGGGGTATTGAGAGAAAAGGCTTGAGCCCATTGATATTGCCACAGAGTTTTTGGAGATCATTGAGGGAGTACTTGTCCTTGAGGTATACGTGAGGGTTAAGGGGTTTGATAGATTTAGATATATGGAAGCCTAGAAACTGATAGGACTGTGTGAGTTGTATCTTGTCAGAGGAAATATGAAATATGAATTGAGGGACTGTAAAGAAGAAGTTAAATCATGAAGGAGAACCTTAAGTTCAGAAGGAGAAGTGTGGGCCAGGAGGATGTAGTCCATGTAATGTATGCACGTACAGGATGAGGGTAAAACGTGGAAGGCGGAGGCCACAACATTTTGACATATGGTGAGGCTGTTTTTCATGCTGTGAGGCAGCACCTTCCATTGATATCTTTTGGGTGGTTTATGTACATTAAGTTCCCAGATGGAAAAGGGAAAATAAGGGCGATGCTGTTCATCCAGAGGAATACTAAAGAAGCAGTCCTTGAGGTCAATGACTGCAATATGCCAGTCGGGGGGAATGCAGCTGGTTTGGGGAAGCCCCCTTGAGTGGAGCCCATCTTTTTCATATGTAGATTAATGTGTCTGAGGTCTTGCAAGCGTCTATATTTACCAGATTTCTTTTTAATGACAAAGATAGGGGTATTACAGGGGCTAAGGGAAGGTTCAATATGGCCTACGGGGCAAGCTGTTCATCCACCAGGGGCTTAAGAATGGACAGTTTAGGTTTGAGAACAGGCCACTGCTCAACCCAGATGGGGTCCGTGGTATCCCGCTCGAGGGGAGGAGTCAGGAGAGCAGTGGCCATTAGAATTGGGAGTGGTGGTCTGGAGCAGAGAAGGAGTTATTGTTTTGCCAATAATATTCTTGAAGAGGGCACCATTGTTGGTTATAAGGGCAGTGTCCATTCTGAACAGAATGTCCCTCCCCCAAAGGGTATGGGGGACATTAGCAATGAGGGGCTTAATGGTGCCAGAATTACCATCATAGTTCTCCCAAACGACATCACACACAGTTTGTTGGGTGGACTGTTGGCCACTGACGCCTTTAATGGGCAGGCTGGGTGTGAACCTCCAGTTGGAGAAGGAGGCTGCATCTTTGGAATTGATTATAGTGACATGGGCCCAGGTGACCAAAATGCCCTTAATGGGTGAGCCATCGAGCTTGATCATCATTTGTGGCAAATGGCCATAAATGGACAGAGTCCAAAGGATGTGGGGAGTTTTCTGCTTTACTAATGGGGCTGAGGGCTGTTTGTTTGATGTAATGGGAGTCAGTTTGCAATCTTTGGCCCGATGGAAGCCTTTTCTACATTTGGGGCAAGAAGTCTTGGGTCTGGTGAAGGGATGTGGGTAAGATTGCATAAAGTGACCTTTCCTGCCACATCCCCAACAGACAGGGAGGGTTCATATTTGTTATGGGAAAAAGCTTGTAAAGAAGCAATGGATGCCTCAAAAGGAGCTGAGGCAACGTTAAGGTCATGGGTGGCAGTGACCCATTTATGAAGGTCTTCATTACGTACTGATGTGGTGACAGCGTTGTGGGTGTGAGAATTCATGCCTTCCCAGATGAGCTCTTTGATCAGGGCATCTCTAGCAGGGCTGTGGTCACCCTAATGAGACAATCAGAAAAATGTTCTGCATGTTGAACCAAATTGCGAAGTAACAGTCAGGCTTTTGTGGAGTGCAGGATTTAAGGCTTTTTAATTTGGTCAAAGTATTGAGGGATACCAATAAGGGATTGGCTCATGGGGTCAGTAAAGTTACCACAACTGGAAAGCATGTCCAAGTTTATAGGGATGTTATAATGTTTGTTAGTGTGCGACTGACCTTCTGCCATATCATCAAAGACTGAACCTTTGAGCACTTCCTTAAGGAAAACATGACATCTTTTAGTGGGAAAAATCCTCCAATTCAAGTGATATATGTATAATATAGCTATACAAGTTGGAGAGAACAGCAACAAAAAAGGAAAAATACAAGGGAAAAATAAAAAGAACTGCCTTAAGCAGGTTGTACCAACTTTAGTGCGCTTGAAGGTTAATTGCCCATTGGGTGAGAACCTGTTCAAAATAAGAAGAATCAGGGCCAGCTTCTTGTGCTGCTTTAGGAATAAGCGCTAGCTCAGAAAAGGGGGTGGGGATCCAGGGCAGAGCCAGAGACGCAGCTTGGGACCCACATTAACAGGGAATGCAAGTGTGATGCTGGATCAGGTAAGCCAGGAGCTGAGGGAGAAGAAGGAAGATGGGCGAGAACTTCCTGGGCCTCCCCCTGAGGGTGTGTTCATTTAGTAGGGACAGGTGGAGGAGTTTTGTGAGCTGGGAGCAGGAGGGGAATTCTCTTCATTCGATTTGAAATCAGGTATATAGGGGAGGGCCAGTTTGTTGTTGTTTGGCATTTTTGTAACAGAGTAGATCGTCCTCTCCCGAGGAGCCTTTAAAAAGTCTTACAATTATGGGAAGGAGATTGCCCACGACAGCAGGGGAGAGTGGGCCAAACTTGAACAACGAGTGTGTGTCAGACCCAACAGTGTCCTGTGCTTAGCGGAGGACTTCCAGGGGGCATTACACCTTTGGCTGTATGTCTGCACAGTGTCTCTGGAGTGGCGTCTCTTTATATACAGAGGGCCAGGTTCCAGGTTCAAGTGGATCAACTCTTACTTGGACGAACAAGAGCTGGGGCCACCAGTAATGGCCATGTGTACCTCCCTAATAAGGAAACAAAGAGGACAACAAACAAATTGAAAGTGAAGGGAAGGAGGCCCCATGCTTGGGGGGCTAAGGGGGTAAGCTCCTCCAGTCCAGCTGAAGACCTGAGGAATGGAGTTGAGCAGACCATGAAATAGGCACACAGACACTAAGAGTACGGTGAAAAGTAGGCAGAATGTGAGCTCCTGCAAAATCTCTCTTTAATCAGGGAAAATAGGGATACTTTCCCTAGGTGCCAAGTGTTGCTCATTGGCCCAGATCGCTGACTCAGCTGTTGCCATGGTTAACTTCTGAGAACAGGTTAGACCTGTTTAGCAGGCAAAGCAATAAGCACACCAGTGTGCAGGTGCGTAACTCTGTTTTGTTTTGTTTTGTTTTTTAATTTTTCATACTCTTTTCTTGAGGGTTTAGTTCTTCCATGTTGTCTTCTAGTCTTGACATTCTGTTTTCTACTTCATTCTGTTATTGAGACTTTCTCCCATCCTTTCTGAGTGGTTTGTGGATTGCTGCATTTATTTCTTTTTTTTTTTTTCTTTTATTTTCTTTTTTTTATGTGTATGAATGTACTGTCTGCATGCAGGTCTGTGCACCTGTGGTGTGCAATGCCGCGGAGGTCAGAAGAGGGTGTTGGATTCCCTTGGAATTATAGTCAAAGACAATTCTCAGCCGCCATGTGGGTGCTGGGAATCGAACCCCAGACCTCTGCAAGAGCACTTGGTGCTCTTAACCGCTAGGCCGTCTCTCTACCCTGCATTTTTTTTTTTCATTTCAACTTGAATTTTCTTCAATGTTTCTATATCTTTTGTAACTTCATTCCACCGTTTATTGTTCTCTTTTAATTTATCCCTATATTCTTTTAGGTCCGTGACTTCTTTGTTTATATGCTCTTTAATTTCTCATTAATTTCAACTCCTTAATTTCTCTAATCATGTTTGTAATTTTTCATTTAAGGTCTGCGTCCTGAGTTATATCTAAGGCATCTTCACAATAAGGCTCGTCAATAGGGCTGTTAGTATTTGGCGAAGGTCCATTCGAGTTTTTTATATTATTTTTCTGTTGCGCTTTAGGCATTTGGGTTGCTTTTGTTGGTTTTGCTTCTAATGTGAAGCTTAGGTATTTCTTTTCTGAGCTTAAGACTGATTTTGGCCAGGCGTGGTGGTGAACGCCTTTAATCCTAGAACTCGGGAGGCAGAGGCAGGCAGACCTTTGTGAGTTCAAGGTCAGACTGGTCTACAGAGTGAGTTCCAGGACAGCTGGGGCTTCAGGGAGACCCTGTCTCGAAAAGACTCCCCCCCCCCAAAAATAAGACTGATTTTGGTTATACTCTTCAGGTGTATTTGTTGACTTCTTAATTGGTGTACAGGTGTGAATAGTTTAGGCTCCAAAATCTTATCTCTATCCTAGTACTGGACAGACCAGCACCCTTCACCCAACCAGTAAGTAGCTCGACCAATGGCCAGAGCCATGCAACTCCCAAGCCAGCCTAAAGCCCCCAGGCCTAAGGAACTTGCGCCCTGAGGTGCCCAGGAGCTCTAGGTCCTGTAGGCTAGAAGGTCACAACACCTCCGCTGCTGTGCATCTGGAGTCCCCCATGCCAAATTGGGGTGAACCCCAGTCACCCGCCCAGTGAGATATACTCAGAGAACTACAGCATGCCTCCTGTGGTCTGCCCACCAGTCCCCCAGGGCCAGCCATCAAGGTCTGTACCTGTGTCTAGTGGGAGGGAGGCTCAGCCTCCAATGCCCTCTGGCCATGTCTGTAGCAGGAAATTGCAGTCACTAAGTATCCAAGAGACCTGGGACCACCTCCAGGGCTTCCCAATGCTCTTGGGGCCCCTAGGTCTACCTCCCCCAACTTTCCCTTACCTGCTCAAAATGCAACCACCACCCCCTGCTCTTTTTATTTTGGGGTAGGATCTTGCTTATGCTGGCCTGAGCTCACTGCAACACATACTATATTTGATCCTCCTGTCTCAGTCTCTGGCGTAGCTGTGATTGCAAGTTTATGTCAACATATATGATACATGATTCCTTTATAACTTTGGCATTTTTTCTATATGAAAATAGCATTATTTATAATATTATAAAGTTTTAAATTCTGAAGTCAACAAGATAAAAAGTTTGAGAACATCATTCCAATAGTCCTTTTTGACTTCAATAAAAATAAGTTAAATAAATAAAACATCCCACTTTATTATTTCTGTTGCAATATCAGCTACAGAGATGGAACAGTAGATAAAGTGTTCACTGTTCAGGCCTGAGGACCGCAGTTTGGATTCCCAGAAGCCACAGAGCAACCCAAGCTAGCCATGCACTCTTATAGTTCCAGTACTGGTGAACTAGAGATAGTGGGATCCCATGGGGTCCCTGGCCAGCCCACATGGCCAATCAGTGAGCAGCTTGTTCAGTGGGAGACCCTGTCTCTAAAAGTAAGTAAAGCATGAAAAAGGAAGACACCCAACATTGAACTTCAACCTTCACACAACTGCAAGAACATGCCCACACACCTGGCCACTCACACCATATACACATGCACACAGAACAACATATAACATTTCTAATTCAAAATTATTACCATATATTTATTATAATGAAAGTGCATATGACTCACTCTTTTTATTTAGTATATGTCCATGAGTGAAAGTTGTCTCACAATGAAATATATAGAGTTATTTTGCTACCATTCTGCAGCATAAAGATGAGAAAGAGTAAGGCAGAGGGCTTGGATAATCGTCAAGGGACAGGCTCCAACTCCACAGAACATTTCAATGAATGAGATAAGTCAGGGAAGAAGAAACAGAATGAAGGCTTCACACATCACTGCTAGAGTTACTGGTGAAACCTCACTTGAGAAGACAAAGCAGAGAAGATAGTGTTTGACTAGCCACAAGCCCTTAAAGTTCAGCAGGAAGTTCGATGTAAATGAAGCCAATCCAAAATAGATGTAAGCGATTTCTGAACACATGCATGGTATGAATCTAGAAGGAATAAAATTATTTTAGGGCAAGTTTGAAAGAAGAATTACTATTAGCTACATATAAATGGAAGGTAGTAAAGAGGTAGAACATGGAGAAAGTAAATAAGAAAATAAGACATACTGAAAAGGAACATAGGTAGAGACAGACATGATATGGATTCAAACTAAGGGAAGGAGCCAGTCGGTCAGCTGGCAGGGCAGAGAAATGTCAGGACTGTAAGGAGACACCCACCCAGATACCACTGTTCCATTGAGAAGAAAATGCCACACACGAAACATGTTTGTGTTTTTATGGTTTAGAGTGTCTCTAAAACAGTTCTCATTACATTAATTTCCAGTGGAAAAAGCAATATACCTTTCAAAACACTACATTCGTAAATGCCCAGGAATGTCTAATTCCTGCCATCCTCACAATGTCCTCTAATAAAAGATGAAAAAGAGGCCTTCACGAGATGTTTAGAAGTAGAATAAGCAATAGGGAGAAAATTTCCTTTTCCTTTTAAACAAATTTGAAAATGGGCACGCTTCCAGCTCATAAAAGAATGTTTACTTCTCCAGGCCTATCCAGAAGATCGGGTTTACAGCCTAGACAGGGCCTCCTCACAGGCCTATTTCATGTCAATCAGTTTCTGATAAGATAGACTAGAAAACATGTATTCAGACAAGTACAAGGCACTCAGAAATATTATCAAGCATGCACGTGTACCCTTTATCCCCCAAAGAGCTACTTCTATTCGGAGCAGATTAAATTAATCAAAAGCAGCCTGATCAGTATCAGTGATTGCTCAATACTAAGAATCATCAATGCTGTCATTTGAGAATCACTGGGTTCATACATCTTCCACTGTATTAGTTAGCACTGACATCAATTTATGACATTAGGAGATATCTAGGATTCAGTAAACATGAATTATTGCTGTCTAACACATTCTGTTAATTAAAAAGCTAATACCCATGCTTAGGATGTAGTTTAGTGGTAGAGCACTTGTCTAGCACACACAGACTCTGTGTGTGTGTGTGTGTGTGTTTGTGTGTGTGTGTGTGTGTAAGAGAGAGAAAATGAGGAGGAGGAGGAGGAGGAGGAGGAGGAAGAGGATGAGGATGAGGAGGAGGGAGAAAGACAGAAAGAAGACCTGACCCAACATCCGTGTACACTGACTAGCATGCAGTTTGAACCCAGTCTCACCTCTAGTTTGTGTGTAATCATGAAGTATTTTTTAATGAAAAATAAGAATAAAAGGAATATTTATCTTCCTTCTTAAAATAGCATTTTATTAAAAATATCCTATATGAAGCCCTAATTGCTAATACAGGACTCCCTCTTCTGTCCCATCCTGCTGATCCCAAAAGCTTTTCCACAAAACGAGAAGTCTCCTTGAAAATAGATTCTCTTAATTTCTTATTTGCCTCAGAAATTTTCATCAGTGGCAATACAGGGATAGTGAGAATGTTCACCTTGGCCTCGGAAACTTCGGTTGTGTGATGTCTATCTTCTGAATGGCTATCAGCTCAAGAACCCAGATAGGGTCCGGGACCCCAATGCTCTCTCTTTCACATTTATGAAGTCTAATTATAAAATTCAAGTCATTGAAATTAATATTAAGGTTTTTCTCTTGATTCTCGGACTTATATTAAAATTTCATTGATTAAATAAACACAGAATCAATGTGTAACATCTTCTAAGACATAACATATTTTTCAGTGCAGACCTAGTCTTTTCCCCCATCTCAGTGTGTTAGTCAAACTTTTTGTCCTATGACACATGAGAGAAACAATTTAAAGTACAAAGGATTTATTGCACCTGAAAGGAAGCAAAACATCATTGCCAAGTGCATGTGGTTGAATAGACCACTCACCTTGTGATGGACAGGGTGAAGAAAGGTAGTGAGACATAGGTCCAATCTGGGGCAAGATCCAAGGACACTGCTCCAGCTGACTTCCTCTGACCCATCTCTAACTAGAATTTTCCATCTCTTTCACCAAATACAATCAAATTTGATTCTGTCAAGATTTACTTGACTGATGAAGTCAGAACCATAATGATTCACGTCTTCCCAAACCTGCCTCTGAGCACTGCTTACATCAAGAATCAAAATCACAGTAGGTGCACACTCTGGGGCCATAACAACATATGCAAAGCATCACACCCAGGCAGTTAGACATTCCTGATCTGCATAAGATAACATCTCTGAAATCTCCATTTTTCTTAATCCTCTCTTACCACTGAGGTTATGTGAGTTCTCCTTCTCTAAACATCATGTAATCTTTAGAAAGAGGAATTAGGCCAGGATAATCATATAGTTTTTTTTTTCAGGAAACTATGAATACATTTGCCAATAGCCTAGAGTAAAACAATGAAATGAGTATAGACATTGAAATTATAGGAGTCTTGTAACTCCAGTTACACAGGTGCCATGAGAGCATCTGGGGTCTCCCCTCAATAACGTTTTGTCTAATCTTGTCTTATCCTTAAGACTATTTCTCCCCAGGCCTGGTGGTTCATGCCTTTAATCCTAGCACTTGGGAGGCAGAGGCATGCAGATCTCTGTGAGTTCAATGCCAGCCTGTTCTACTGAGTCTGATTCAGGCCAGCTGGGGCTATAGGGAAACCCCGTTTCAAAGAAAAGAATATTTTCCCCTCGGGCTTTACAACATTTATAATAACAATGCTTCTTCTTGATATTTTTGTCAGGAAATATGGCCCGTGTCTTCTGTTTTCATTCTATTTTTTTTTGGGGGGGGTCTTTTTGAGACAGGGTCTCCCTATAGCCCCAGCTGGCCTGGAACTCGCTCTGTAGACCAAGCTGGTCTTGAACTCACAGAGATCCGCCTGCCTCTACCTCCCAAGTGCTAGGATTAAAGGTGTGATGAATCATCCTTGGCGAAGTCACTCAGGGGTTCTAAATAAGATCCACCATCACATTTTACACAAATATAAGGGATAGCTGCTGCCGGGCGTGTAGCTCAGAGACAGAACACTTAGTATTCACAAGGCCTGAGGTTCCATCTTAGTATAAAAAATAGCCAGCATATTACAGGATGAAGCAAGATAATTTGCTACACTGATGCTGGATTCCTGCAAACCTCTGCATTTGACAGTACATTGAGTTATTAAATCATCAAATTCTGATCAGGTTTTCAGTTTTGTAGATGGCAGTATTCCTTGTAGGGACCAGTCCGGTCATCTTCAGTATTCCTTGTAGGGTCCAGTCCGGTCATCTTCAGTATTCCTTGTAGGGTCCAGTCCGGTCATCTTCAGTATTCCTTGTAGGGTCCAGTCTGGTCATCTTCAGTTTCTCATTATCCAATTCCTCATCCAAAAACCATCAGTGTGAGGTATAAGACATCTTGTGGTCTCAATTCCTGCTGTATGTGCAGGAGTACCAGGTGTCTGCTTCCTTCTGCTTCTTCAGGCCACATGCTCTGCTGGCTCACACCCAGCGGCACGCACCTGCCCTTCTGCTGCTTCACCCTCATGTATTCTTGGTCTTGTCAACCCTGATTCTGTCTTCTGGGTCTCAACGTCTTGTCCCACAGGCTTCTGTGGACTCTGGAAAGGGTTAGAATTCCCTAATTACAACTTTTCTTGTTCTATTTGAAATGGCATATTCTATTGTGTGTAACTGCTGTTTGGTGAATGCTGTGAAAGCAAGACCATGGTTCTGTGTTTCTTTGTGTGTCACCATTGAGCACTATGATTAGCTGGAAATAGGAAATCAGAAACAAATGTTCAACAAATTAACAAATGAAAGTACTTGCACTCTACTAGCTTTTCTTGAATTTTAGCTATATTTCAGTAATCTACACATGCTGACACACATGCTTATACACATAATGATAAATATTTATATGATATATGCACATGTATTCAAAGCAGTAATAGTAGTATAGTATAACCCTATATGAATATTATATATATATATATATATATATAATAATGATTGTATGTTGTTGTAAAATAAATATAAATATATAAGGAGAAAGTCCATCTTTCTTTTTTTTGTGTTTTTTTTTTTTTTCAGCTTTTTTTTTTTTTTTCGCCCAGCCTTTAACGGCTGTGCTATCCGTGGGTGGTGGAGCACACCTTTAATCCTAGCACTCGGGAGGCAGAGGCAGGTGGATCTTTGTGAGTTCAAGGCCAGCCTGGTCTACAGAGGGAATTCCAGGACAGCTGGAGCTACACGGTGATACCACTTGTTGATATGAAAGATATATATATATATATATATATATATCCCATACCCTCTCAAGGCTCAGGGACCATCTCAAGATGGTCAATCAGGGAGCATAAAGATCATAAGAGCTAGATGTCAGAGAGGAACAGAGTAAAACTTTATCTTCTGGATGTGAACTCATAGCAGTGGTGGTTGCCTGTGCAAAATGGAGCTGTCAAAATCTTAGCATGGAGTGGGGAAGGACTCATAGGCTCCTGTCCACAGTTGAGGTGCCCTTGACAGTGGATGGTGTCCAAAACTGAGAGCCAGTTTTCATTAAGAGTATGGTCCATGGTATGTTAATCATGCTCTCCTGGATAGGCTCAATTTATGCACCCCAGATACCTACGAGTATCTGGGGTGCATAAATTGGCATTAAAAATTAAAAAATTAAAATTAAAAATATCAGGGTAAGAAGTTGGGGAAGATATGAAAGCGTGCATGGACCTGGGAGGGGGGAGGAGTGGTAAGTAAATTTTGATCAAATAATCCTTTGAAATTTTCCAAAAAAATTAATTAAAACATCATACTAGAATAAGTTCGTATGCATCCTTTATAAAGCATTGTATCTCCCAAAGCTAAAGATGTGACACAATCATGTGAAATGGACAGAGAAGAAGAGGGACACTGCAATCTCAAATTGCTTTAACTTAGAGCCTGGAACCCTTAATAAAGTAGATAAAGACTCACTGCCCAGAGAGAGCCTTCTCTTAATGTTCAATATGGACGTCACTAGATCAGAGGAGAAGCAGCTCTGGAAATGACTCCTCACTGCCAAAAGAGCACAGTTCTGAAGTGAATAAGCATTGCTTTAATATCCGTCCAAATTTACATGCATTCTGTAGGTTCAGACCTATTTTGGGAATGTTTTTTCATGGGGAAGTTACAAGCCACATGAACTGTTTATGAGCATTAGGAATGCAGACTAATATAGGAATGATGCGTCACCATGAACTGTGGCTTCTGTCCAGCCTGTAACACTTATTCAGGTGCTTGTTTAAACCAAACCTATAGGAAAATGAACATGAGATGACATTTCATCCAGGTTGTCATAACATTTCAGTTCTGAAACCCCACGGTGGCCTATGAGACACCAGAGATCAGGTTCTAGCAGTAAAACAAGTGTCAACAGAGCTCATGCTTCTGTGCAGAAATAGCAGCTTGAAAAAAGGTAACATCAGTACATTATAAATAATCATGAGACAGTCTCAGAAGGGGTCTACAGTATCAAACACGTGCAGGAGCAACAGAGTAAAGGTTCCTCGGAGGCCAGTAATAAGGCAAAATAGTAGTTTATAGCCTGGCTGTTTGAAACGTACCTGTCAGTTCAGGTGCCAACACCCCACATTGGTGGAAAGCACCTGGATCTTTCATTTTTTCCATGAAAAAATAGGCAGCAAGAATGTCTCAGAGTCTGTGTTTCTAGTAAAAGAAATTAATATTCATCAACACATCCTAACTCAGTCGACAGCTTTAAAGCTGGAATGAAGCATGTCATTTTGCCTGAAAGGTCCTTGGTCCAAATTAAACAAACTCAGGGAGAAAGTCTGGCTCTAAAAGTGTTCATTTTATCTCTAATAGGACTTGCTTTCAAAAGCAGAGTACGCAGGTGCTAAATTCACTTTGTTATTTTATTTTGAATAACTTGATTGAAAGGTGAGTTAATTCATATTATAAAAATATGGTATCCACATATAAAAGCAAGTATGTATAACAGCACACTATTTAAAAGCTTACTTCCCCCCAATAGACTGGGTTCATTGTATATTTGATGTCTGAAATCTGTGACATGTGCAGTGAATATTTAATTAATGTTTGGTGGATAAAGGTTAGCAAATATATTTATAAATCTTATCAAATGAGTTACTAATACAAGAAGTTGTCAAAAAGTTGTTTTATTACTAAATTAAAATTTTATAATGAATTATCAATATTTTGACCAATAAGAAAATCAAGGACTTAAGTAGTAAAAATAAACACATAGAGAAAACACAGTCAAAACAGTAACAGAATGTAGAACTGCCATTCCATAAAACAAGGAAGAAAGAAGGGTAAAGCTGTCAGAGTCAACCTCTACTGAACATCACTAGTCTCATGACACATGGAAAACTCATGAAAAGAAACATGGGAAAAAACATAAACACATAGACACAAACACACACACACACACACACACACACACACACACACACACCAGTGGATTTGGAGGCTGTCCCAGAGAATGAACAGATCTCATGCACAGAGATTTGACATTAATTATTGGGGTTTGAAAGTTTTCTTCCCTGATGATTTTAAAAGAGAAGCTCAATTTTTTTGTCACTGTATTTCCTTGTTCTTCTGCTAATTCCAGGGAAAAATTTTTTTCAAAAATATTTGCAAGTTTACTGTTTCCTGGAGTGATGAAGTCAACCAAAAATGTTTAAAGATGAGAAATGAGATATTTCTAAGGCTTCGGACAGCTTCCCAGTTTCTAAGGAGTCTAGAAGACATGCATATGTGCCTGGTGTACATGTGCTCAGAAAACACCTAAGAAAGCCCAGGTTCTCACTTCCCAGAGACACTGAGGTTATGTTATGCAAAAGCAGAAAGTGCTGCCTGGGAGGGTGATTTTAGCACAGCACTGCTCATAGTCAAGGCTTTGGGCAAGTAGTGCAAGATTTGGGGGGCATCTAAATAAAAAGAGCTCACCGCAATATATAATAGGATATATAAAAGGATAAAGATAGTACAGTATTTATACAGTTAGATCAAATAATACATCAAAAACTAATGCATTTAATATGCAGAGGGAATACAAAATCATAGGAGAGAGAGAACTCAGTTTCCACAACTGCCACATTGTAGCACTCTAACTGCCCATTTTGTAACAAAATGAACATGCATGCAAAAACCAAGCAGAAACAAACCACACCAGAAAGTCTTCTGACTCCACATGGAGAAACAAAGATTGCAGTACAATTACAAGTAACAATGGAGCAAAGTTTCTATATAAAACTGTAACTAATGTTTACCTTAAAGATATGTTAATCATATTCTTCAGGCAGTAATTTCTCAAAAGCATATGTAGTATGAGACAAAATGCATTCCAGGTTATTTATTTAGTGAAAACCAGGCTGTAATGAAAAAAAAAAAAGAATATGTAAAAGACAGTGGGTGTTTAAACAAAAGACAATAAATTACATGATAAATATTTTAGCAAAAATTACATTAAATGCAAATACATTAAACTGTTGAATTAAAAGGCAGATATGAAGAATATGTAAAAATGTGGTTCAAATGTTATCTCTAAGGAATTGCTTTTTATTTTTTTAATTTTTTAATTTTCTTACATTTATTTCTTATGTGTATGAATGTCCTGTATGCATGTAGGTTTGTGCACCCATGTCATGCAATGCCTCGGAGGTCAGAAGAGTGTGTCGGATTACCCTGGAACTGGAGTTTAAGACTGCTCTCAGCTGCCATGTGGGTGCTGGGGATTGAACCCAGGTCCTCTGCAAGAGCAGTCAGCGCTCTTAACCGCAGGGCCATCTCTCCTTCTGGAATTGCTTTTTATTTTAACATACAAATTGTTTGAAAGTAAAAGAATGGCGCATGCCTTTAATCCTAGCACTCAGGAGGCAGAGGCAGGTGGATCTTTGTGAGTTCAAGGCCAGCCTGGTCTACAGAGTGAGTTCCAGGACAGCTGGGGCTGCAGGGAGACCCTGTCTCAAAAAGACCAGAAAAAAAAAAAAAGAAAGTAAAAGAATCGGATAATATACTTCGTGGTGACAAATTCAAAACATATCTGAGATGAAATATTGCTATCATACTGAATAACTCAAAGAAAGACACCATCTAATATTAAAGTACAAATTCATCCTAGACCACATAAGAATTGTAAACATGTACTCACTTATCAATATTGCACTTCTATGTTTGAAATAAAGTTAAAGGAAATGAAAGTCAAAATTTACTAATTCACCTGTAGCATCTAAACATCGTAATACTCCACTCGTTATAACACAATTAGAAATTAGGTCGAAAAAGAAATAAAATATTTACCAATAACATACACCATCTAGACCCAACAGGGCCACACATAAGAGACCACACAGCATCAAATAAAAATCTTATTGAGTTCATCTAGATAACTCCTAAAATAGATCACATAAAATGCCACAAGACAAATCTCAATAAACTTAAAATATTATACAAGGTCTGTCCTGTGGTGGCCATGGAAAGAAACTAAAAGTTAAAAGTCACTTTAAGAATAATTAAAATAAAACACAATATATCCAAAGTTAAATAATTAAGTTAAGTAATTAAGTGAGAAAAATTTCCACAGATAAATCATTAGCTAGAATTAACTACCATTTAAAAAATTAAAACATTAAATTAATAGCCCAATATCCACCATAAGAAACTATAAATGGAAAGCTATGGGGCTGGAGAGATGGCCTAGCAGTTAAGAGCACCAACTGCTCTTACAGAGGACCCGGGTTCGATCCCCAGCACCCACATGGCGGCCGAGAACCGTCCGAAACTCCCAGGAGAACTCCATCCAAGACCCTCTTCTGACCTCTGCGGCATTGCAGAACAGGGTGCACAAACCTGCATGCAGACAGTACATTCATACACATACAGAAATAAATAAAATAAAATAAATAAAAATAAAAAAAGAAACTATAAATGGAAAGCTAAAGCTATCCCAGGTATAATGATTTAATTTTACAAGCTCAGAGAATAAATAAATAAATGTAAAACAAAGACATGAGTGGCAAAACCAAATTTGGATCTTGAAAAATAACAATAATATCACACACACAAACACACACATATTGATCAAGAATAAAGGGAAAGAGTTTCAAATTACTAAATATAGGAGTCAAGGAGCTGTGCTGTTATTTATGTCACAAAAATAAATATGGTTACACAGAAAAATGGGGAAGAAAAAGAACATTTTAATAGAACAATAACATAGAGATTTAGTATTTCCAAAACTTCCAGCAAGAAAAAAAGAACCCTACAATTTTATTCACTATTTAATCGTAATTGTTAGGGTTAACTTATCTATATAGAACTATTTGAAGCAATAGACCAGGAAAGAACATTTGCTATTCTGTATTCTATGAGGTCAGCATCACCCAGTACCAAAGGCAGCCACATAGTGACAGGGTGGTGCTGTCCTGTCCAGAGCTGTCATCACATTCTGAAAACATGATCAGGCAGAAGTTGCTCACAGTTCATATGAATTTCACAGAAGAGGGAAATTATTTTATAATTAACTGTGTTTCAAAGATCATTTTCAAGTTGATAGCAAAGTAGAGTCAAAGGGACTGAGATTTCCCAAATTCCTTTTGTTCCTACCTACATATAATTCTCCACAGATAGCATTCCAGTGGGATGGTCCATTTGTGTATCAATGATCTGAATGTTTTTATGTCCTTGTAATTAGTTTATATTTTTTTCAGCTTAAGAAATCACTGCATGAGATACACAGCCTTATGCTGCAAGTGAAAAAGTATGTTTTCTCAAGTTAGCAAGGAATAGAATTACAAAAACTCACATTAGTGCTGATAAGATGGCTCAGTATATAAAGGTTAGCTACCGGGGCTGGAGAGATGGCCTAGCGGTTAAGAGCACTGAAGCTCTTGCAGAGGACCCGGGTTTGATCCCCAGCACCCACATGGCGGCTAAGAACTGTCTGTAACTCCAATTCCAGGAGAACTCCAGTTCCAGGGGAATCCGAGACCCTCTTCTGACCTCCGCGGCATTGCACGACACGGGTGCACAGACCTGCATGCGACAATACATTCATACACATACAAAAATAAATTAAAAAAAATTAAAAAGTAATAAAGGTGAGCTACCTCAGTGGCCCCACCCTCCTTTATAAATGAGATAGTATAAAATTGTAAACTTCAGATGTATTCTACAAAATTAGTTCAATTATCTCAGTTATCTCTTTAATTCTGAAAACATCACAAACTCATTTTACACATGACCACATGTGCTGCTTGATGCTGATGTGGATTAAGATTGCTTCACGAAAATATAACTAATTGCTGAGACATGGCTGTGAACTATGCACTATGCATTAGAAGCTCACATGCTTGAAAGATTACTCCTCAGTTGAAAGTGTTGCACAGGGGGCTGTAGAGGCTTTAAGAGGCAGCCTCACTGGAAGAAATAAATCAGTGGACACTGTATAGACCATACACTACAAAGCTGTGTAGACCATACAGTACAAGGCTGTATAGACCATACACTACAAGGCTGTATGGACCATACACTACAAGGCTGTATAGACCAACCCTACTTCTACCTTCTTTCTGTCCTCCCAGTTTGCCAAAATATGAGCAGTTTAGTTTCCTGCTGCCACAGTCAGGAGCCACTGTGCCACCAAGCCTTTCCTTCCATGATGACTGTAGCTCTAAAACATGAACCCAAACTAATCCTTCATCTCCTATGTTGTTTATGATGTGTTTTTTCACAGCAACAAAATATTCACAAATAAATAATCAATGATTCCTGAGATAAAATAATTTATTGCAATCACTAGCACCCATATTACTACTGAGAATTTCATATGTCTAAATTCATAAATAATAGTCATATTTTTCTATGAGAACAAATGAAAAATGGAAATTCATTGTGCCCCCCACTGCCATGAGAGCCAGCTATGGCTCTGAACAGTGTATAAGAACCAAATTCTGAGAAATTTAATGTTGTGAACTAATGTGGCCCATTAATTTTAAAAGTTAAGACAAAGAAGCAATAAATTACCATTGTTAATGTTGCCACATTATTTAAAGTGTAAATAAACTTAAAAAACTCATCAATGAAAAGTTGTAAATACCAAGTTGGAGAAATGGTTCAGAGTTTAAGAGCACTGGTTGCTCTTGCAGAGGACCCAGGTTCAATTCCTAGCACCAACGTGGTGGCTAATAACATCCCATAACTCTAGCTCCAGGGGAATCTAACTCCCTCTTCTGATTCCATGGGCACTGCATGACACAAACACCACCACACACATGCAGGTAATGTATGCATAAGATAAAATAATAATAATAAATGCAATATTTTTAAAGTTAGAAGTACCAATTATGGATTTAATATGCCTGAATTTATTTTTTTCAATTCTTATTATTTGAATATCAGTTCAAGTTGAGCAGTATTTAATATTTTTAATCTTTAAGGGATTTACTTTTTAATAAACCTCAAATTACATGTCTCCCTGAACCATTATTATTCAGTTTTCAAAGACTAATTCAGCAATATTTTGTTATAATATAAAGATCCAAGGGGGCACATATGTAGTCCTGAAAACATGAGCTATCAACATGACATATGGGCATAGTGTATGTCTGGCAGCAAAGGCTCTGGCTTCATCCTTAGAGCTCCAAAACTTACAGCCAAATGGCAAAAGAGGTGTCAGTGCTCTCTGAAGATAGGACTTTTCATGACTCCCAAGCTAAGCAGAATGCAGAAAGCGGAGATCAGGCAAGGATTTTAGGTTGACTGAAATTTGGATCTTTAGTTATATAACCAGAATTTTTTTAAATTACCAAATTGGGCATTTCTATCTTCTTTTTTTATAAGAATTGCTACTAATCATTTTTTAATTTAAAAAAATTATTTATTTTCATATGTGTATGAATGTACTGTCTGCATGTACGTTTGTCCATCCGTGTAGTGCAGTGCCGCAGAAGAGGGTGTTGGATTCCCATGGAACTGGAGTCAAAGACAGTTTTCAGCCACCATGTGGGTGTTGGGGATCAAACCTAGGTCCTCTTGCTCTGCAAGAGCAGTCGGTGCTCTTAACCACTAGGCCATTTCTCCAGCCCCCTCTATCTTCTTTTTATAAATTTATTTGTTCAGAGTTTAATACACATATCTCCTCAGTCCCTGTCCAATTTCACATCCTTGTTTATAATGACCTACCAGGACCTCTTAGAGCTGTCCAGATGTGAATGACTCTGAAGCCTTCTGTCTAGTGGAGCATATACACCCGGAAGGACTCTCCTTCCTCTGCAGCCACTTGCTGCCAAGAGCTCTGCAGATGGTGCACAGTCACCTGAGCTCACCACCTTGCCTGGAATTTTGGCAGGCTTGATCTTGTAAAGGTCTCCTGCATGTAACTGAAGCTGCTTTGAGTTAGAGTGCAGTAGCCATGTCAGGTGCAGAGGGCAGCATGTTAAGCCTCCTCCTAACCCTCTAGATCTCACATCCCCTGCTTCCTCTTCTACAATGCACTCTGAGCCTTGGTGTGGAGAAAGCAGAGATTAGAAAGGATATCTCATCTAGAGCTGAGCATTCATAGTCACCTGTTATCAGCACTTTGAACATGTATGAGTCTCTGCATTGATCTGCCCTCTGCAAAGAGAAGCTTCTCTGATCAACAGTGAGAAGAGTTCAAAACTATGGATAAAAACACACAGACTTCTTTAGAAGGCAGTTTGACAAGATGAGTTTTAGCAAAATGACTGTCACTTCTGCCCTAGAATCTATAACCTCCTCAGGCACAAACATCTGAACTGAGTTAATGCACCAGGCATGAAATCTGTCCTGTGGAGCAGGTTTGAAATTCAATCAGAAAGCAGCCAGTTAGTCCTTAACAGTGAAGCCACTACTCTATCCGTGCCACATCGTGCCTGGCAGGCCAGCATTACAGTGGGCAAGATCCAGTTCTGCATAAGACCTCCGTGGTCTTATTTACACTTTTCCATGGGCAGAAATCCTGTCCAGTGATATGGAACAAGTACGGAAACTTGAATGGACATTAGCCGGAGCATGGGGATAACGAACCGAACCATGTTTTGTCTACAGCTCCGCTCCCTGCTCTCGCCCTTGGCTCTCTGCCCTCACTTTTCTGTTGCAGCAATTTTCTGTAGTCTCCCTGTAGCCCCAGATGGCCTAGAACTCATTATGTAGACCAAGCTGGCCTCAGTCTCACAGAGACCTATGTCTCTGCCTCTGCCTCCCAAGTGTTGGATTAAAGCCCAAATATTAATATTCTAAAATCCAAATTAATATTGATCTTAGTTTAATAAAAAAGAAAATGAGGCTTATCATAACAGAGAAAGCAAAATAAATACTTTACATTTGCAATCCTCAGACTTTTTTTTTCTGCTTTCTGCTGCTAAAAGAAAAATTGTTTTCTAGTAAACTCTTAGTGCTAAGGGAGAAATTCCCATGGTAATGAGGAATTACTTTCTCAACGTTAATTCTGACAGTCATAATAGCTATTTTAACCATGTGAAATTGAAATAACTTTTTAAACAAATAATTCTTCAGTGAATATTTAAATTTTTGTTTTAAATTATCTGGTGAGAAATTAATTTGCATATTGAATAAATTTAAATGGATAAACGGGGTGTTTATGGCATTATATTTTCTTCTCAATAATAAGGCGAGTAAGGCTGTATTGTGTGACTGCTTTTCTACAGCCACCCACCAGCTTGTCTATGGACTTCAGACTTGCCTGACCTGATTTGCTCTTCCTGATCCCTCCTCACAGGTTGGGGAACCTTGGTTTACTGTTTCCCCGCATAGTACTTGGCAGAAATTTCATCTTAGATTTTGCCCGTGAGAATAACACAATCAAGATTTTGAAAATTAGATGGGAGTGGAGTCGATCTGGTGTTCTTATGGAATCACTGCTCATTAACAGGGTCTATGAGTGATTCTCAGGAGCCTTTCACCATTGACTTCCATCAGCAGCTGTGGCTGGTAGCAGCTGTTACTTTCATTTCCAGGTTGGGACCAAATTGTCTTCCTGTTGGTCCACTAGCTGAGAAAAGCTGAGAGCAACCTGTGGTCTTCCTTCGCATTTGATTTCCCAAAACTGACAAGAGCTATGGACCCTTCCCAGTCGCTATACTAAACTATTAATTCTTGACATACTTTTTTTAAAATACCCAAACCTTGAACAGTACAATGGTTACAATGTGATAATGAACATTCAGTTAAAAAGATTTTTCCTTTTACTCCAATGAAATAGCATTGCTTACATATTTTTAGAATGGTAGCCTAGCAAGTATCTCAACTGCTAAACATTAAACACATAAAGTCCTGTCATTTGGGGGTGGATTTCAAAAATAACTCTGCTTGTATTAAGAAATATTTCTCAAAGTTCATTCCAAGTCTTCCAAGGGTTCTCCACACTGCTTTCCATAGTGGCTGCACGAGTTTATATTCCCACCAGCAGTGGATGAGTGTTCCCCTTTCCCCACAACCTCTCCAGCACTTGGTATCATTTGTTTTCTTAAATCTAGCCAGTCTTATTGGAGTAAGATGATATCTTAAAGTGGTTTTGATTTGCATTTCCTTAATGATTAGTGATGTTGAACACTTCTTAAGGTGTTCTCAGACATCTCTAATTCCTCACTTGTGAAGTCTCTGTTCAGTTCTTTGCTCCATCTATTGAGAGGGTAATTTGTTTTCTTTTTTCTTTGTTTTTTTGAGTAGTTTATATATTCTGGAAATCAATGCTTTGTCAAATGTATCTGCAGTGAAGGTTTCCTCCCACTCTGTGGGATTTCTCTTCACTTCCTTGATTGTTTCTTTTGATGTACAGAAGCTTTTGAGTTTAATGAGGTCCCATTTGTCCATTGTCGACCTTAATTCTTGCAAAGCTGCTGTCTGATTTAGAAAGTCTTTTCCTATGCCTATGTCTTGTAGTCTGCTGCCAACTTTTTCTTCTATCACCTTCAGAGTTTGGGGTTTCACGTTGAGGTCTTTAATCCATCTGGACTTCACTTTTGTACAGGGCGAGAGGTAGGGGTTTAATTTTATTCATCTACAAGTGGTGATCCAGTTTTGCCAACACCACTTGCTGAAGATGCTGTCTTTTCTCCATTGTGTCTTCTTGGCCCCCTTGTCAAATATGAGATGGCTGAAACTGTATGTGCTCAGATTTGGATCTTCGGTTTTGTTCCATTGGTCAACAGGTCTGTTTTTGTGCCAGTACCAGGCTGTAGTATGACTATAGCCCTGTAGTATAGTTTGAAGTCTGGTATAGAGATCCCCCCTGTGTAGCTCTTTTCACTCAGGGTTGTTTTGGCTATTCGGGGTCTTTTGTTTTTCCAAATGAATTTAAGAACTTTTGTTTCCAAGCCTATGAAGAAACTCTTGGGGATTTTGATTGGGATTGTGTTAAATCTATACAAGAGTTTCGGTAAAGTGGACATTTTTACAATGTTAATTTTCCCAATCCATGAGCATGGGAGGTTTTTCCATCTTCTGATGTCTTCTTCAATTTCTTTAAGGGTTTAAAATTTTTGTTGTACCCTCCTACTGAGGGTAGAGTTGTTCCTACTGCCAAATTCCTTGACATTCCAACTTCAAACAGTTCAGAATAAGACTGTACTTTAAAAGAGAATAGTTTAAGTATTTAATGAGGCACTGACCTGATAGGATACTGGCCATTGTAAGTGATTTGGACAGAGACACACACAGGGAAATTTATAAATATACTTATATGTGTGTAATAAAAATTATATTTCTGCCCATGGAATATAGCTGTGAGATGAGAAAAAAAGCAAGAATTTAAAATTAGACAAATCACGTTATTGAAGCAGATCAAAGCCTGCCAGAAATCAAGAACTGCTTGATGATCATAAGATCTCATTTGAACACTGTACCTATCGTTGCCTGTTCATCTGATGGTTCAGAAGCATTACCAGATTTCCTCTAATATGTCTTTGGTACCATACTGAGGATAAAATACAGAAAGTATATGTTCTAGGCATGTACATTCAAATGACAATCTAATATTTGCAATGTCTTGGATTCTGTCCACATTGTGATCTGTGAGGCATTAAGATGTCTTTTAACAAGATAACAATCCACCAGAAAACATGATGACGTAGTGAAAGTAGCCACCATACTCTGACAAACTAAAAAATCAGCTTCGTTGTTGCTGGGAATATTCTTATTTACAACTATTAGTTGGTCTGTACATTATAACTGAATTTCAAGTATGTTTTACTTATAATTTTTATTGATTTTGATATTCCACGCAGAGCATCTTAATCATCTTTATATTCCCTTCCACATTGACATTCCTATTCCTCCCTCCGTTTCATAGATTGTGTCATTTGTGTTATTTATATTAAATTATACATTCCCACAATTCAAAAGGAAAATATCAAAATCTTCAAAAACCCCTCCTCTCCCTGATAAACATTGAAAGCTTATAGGTCTCATGTTTTAACATTCTAACATCATTCCTCTTCCTACATGAACTTTCTCATTTCATACCTGCACCATGACTGCTTAACCAAGAAACTATTACTGTGCACTTATACCATTCATAATCTTGTACTAATATCAGTGAAGCTTAGAAAGTAACTTTTTTATTTTTATTTTTTCTCTATGTGTATGAATGTACTGTATGCATGCGGGTCTGTGCACCGTGTCATGTGCAATGCCGCGGAGGTCAGAAGAGGGTGTCGGATTCTCCTGGAATTGGAGTTTCAGACGGTTCTCAGCTGCCATGTGGGTGCTGGGGATCGAACCCGGGTCCTCTGCAAGAGCAGTCCGGTCGCTAACCACTAGGCCATCTCTCCAGCCCCAGAAAGTAACTTTTATCATTTTACAGTGGGTAAGGCTATCTGAAAATTAAATCCCAAATGATGAAACTGCTGAATTAGTGACAGTGTAGAGGGGAGAGGTGTTCATGCGTGGGTGAGGGCATTCTTTCTGTTTTGGCCAGTGAATTTGTTAATACCAAAATTAGGTTCTAATGAGCCAAACATAAGAAACACAGTGCTGTGATTATATACATTACTGAAAAAAATCAATGATCTATTCTGTATTTCAGTTAGAGTACATAAACAAAAGCAAAAGAAAGATGTTTCCATGTGATTGCTTCATCCATGTGAGAAAGAGAACAATGACTGTCTGTACCCTTTCAAATGGTCTCTAGGCTTTAAGCTCCTGACAGAGCCTGGTAAGCCTTCAGAAGAGAAAATTGGAAAAAAAAAAGNAAATTTATTTTTTATGTGTATGAATGTACTGTCTGTATGTAGATTTGTGCACCCGTGTCATGCAATGCCATGGAGGTCAGAAGAGGGTGTTGGATTCCCCTGGAACTGGAATTAAAGATGGTTCTCAGCTGCCATGTGGGTGCTGGGGATCGAACCCGGGTCCTCTGCAAGAGCAGTCGGTGCTCTTAACCACTAGGCCATCTCTCCAGCCCCAGAAAGTAACTTTTATCATTTTACAGTGGGTAAGGCTATCTGAAAATTAAATCCCAAATGATGAAACTGCTGAATTAGTGACAGTGTAGAGGGGAGAGGTGTTCATGCGTGGGTGAGGGCATTCTTTCTGTTTTGGCCAGTGAATTTGTTAATACCAAAATTAGGTTCTAATGAGCCAAACATAAGAAACACAGTGCTGTGATTATATACATTACTGAAAAAAATCAATGATCTATTCTGTATTTCAGTTAGAGTACATAAACAAAAGCAAAAGAAAGATGTTTCCATGTGATTGCTTCATCCATGTGAGAAAGAGAACAATGACTGTCTGTACCCTTTCAAATGGTCTCTAGGCTTTAAGCTCCTGACAGAGCCTGGGCATCCTGCAGAAGAGAAAATGGAAAAAAAAAAGCCACTCTCTTTTGAGAGCAGTTCCAGTGGTCAACAGCCAATTATGTCCTAGGCTACATAATACTCCAAGGGCACATGAGTTCATTGTGGATATCTGCATCAGTTGAGTTCCACTTTCTTCTTCAACTAGACACTCAGATATCAACCCAGCTGAGACTGGCTTTAGCACACTGCTGTTGTAGCACATGGCAGAGTTCTGGGATGTTATTTTTACCTAAAATTGTAAAAGTTTAATTTAATTTACTGATATTTTATGCTTATGAGTGTTCTGTCTGCCTGTATATAAGTCATGTGCATGCAATGTCTGCAGTGGCCAGAATTCCTGGGAATGTCAGATTCCCCAGGAACTAGCGTTAGAAGTATTAGCGCCATGTGGGTGCTGAGAACCAACCCCAGGTCCTCCTCGAGAGCAGCAGATGAGAAGGTGCTCTTAACCACTGAGATGTCTCTCCCCCCCAACCTAGCTTTTTTAACACACATCATTTGCTAAGAGATATAACAATGATCAGTCCCTGCTTAGATCATTGTTGGCCCCCACAAAACCCCTCCATCCCTTTGTAACTTGGCACTCTATGAAGTCATTCTGGGATCTTAAATCTCAGCACAGAGAGAGGTTCCCAGTGCACAGTGTGTACATGTCCCTGCTCCAGGGAAGCTAATCTAACAGACCCTGGGGTCCTGGGTGTCAGTGGCTAGGACCCACATTATGTCATGCAGACCTTCTTTTGGCAGTGCTTTCCTGCACCATGTGATGTCTGTTTGCTTCCCCAGTCCAATCCTATCCATTAACTTAAAGATTTTATAATCTCAAATTTTCTCATCAAAAAAAGATCAGTAGAGTATTACATCCTCATAGGTGGAAACTCTAAAACTCAAGAGGCAAAAGTACTGTTTAAAAAGTTATATTTCTCCTAGAAACTTCACTTTATATATTTAATTGATTAATATTTTGGGGCTAGTTATAATATTGGTAAGTTGTACCACCTTAATTAGTTGAGATTGGTTTTCTGAGAGTTATTATAATTGAAATATTACTTGAAATTACATTTATAATGTTAAATGGGGACAATGGTCAGTCATGTAAGGAGCAGGCCAAGAGCACGGCTACTGCATACAAGGCAGAGTACTATATGTACACACTTAAAGAGCCAGCACAGAGCAACAGTAACATTCTCATGCCCACTATTAAGTAGAGGCTAACAAATATTGAGACTGGAAAGAGATTGACTTAAAAGTGAAATAAATTAAAATTGAATTAAAATCTCTCAGAATTGAGAGATTTTATTTATTTTTTTATTTTATTTTATTTTTATTTTATTTTTAAGATCAAAATCTTGACCACTCAGGTTTATATTGGCACTAATTCTATAGAAAAGTCAAATGTTTATTAAGTGGGATTTCAGGTGTTCTGTTTTCCTATTTATAGATCCATAATAAAGATTACTTTATGACTCTAAAATCATGATCTCTGTAAAGGTCAGCTTTTAATTACTATAAGAAATACTTAAGACCATTGGATTATATATTGGCTCTTGACTCTGGAACTTTCAGTGCAAGATCAGGTGGCCCTGTTACTCTGGGCCTCTGTGAAAGGCATCATATTATAGTATGGTCATGTTTCAGAAATAGAACACACCCATAAGTTTCATGTCTACAATGGAACCTCTGCCCGAAGATTCATGGAAAACACTGAAGGGGGTGTAGAGAGATTGCTGATGTACCTCTCAACATTCACCAGCAAAACTTCCTCAGGGAGCAGAGAGCAAGGAACCCAAACGGTCACAACTGGCCAGTGTAGAGTCAAAGGACTGCAGAGTGTGTGTCCCTGGATAGGACTCCTATATTTTATCTCACCCAGCCAGAAGTCCCATTGCAGAAAAGGTGGTGGAACGACTATAGGATACATGGGTGGTATATAACCATAAAGAAGCAGACTTACAGGCTTCTGGAAAAGTGTCCAATTAACTTACAGCAATACTGACAGCACACACAAAATCCATGCAATGTGAATTAGACAAAAAACAGCACAGAGCTGGGGAAATGGGCAGAAGGCCCCCACCTCAGCCAAGGAACTATCAGCACCTGAGGACTGCTAGGTGAAGGAGAGTAATCTCCTTTAAGGGAGTGGTGCTAGATAGGCTGAGCAGGCTCCAATGGATGAAACCCCAACAACTAACATCGGGATGCAAATTTGACTCCACAGACCTGAATATGACAGAATGCATAGAATCCTGTGGGAACGTTATGTGGAGTTGTAAATAGAAAGGTGTCGAAATATGATTAAAATGTACTATATGAAATGTACAAACACTCGATAAAAATGTTGAAATAATAAAACCTATCATTAATGTAAAGCAAGAAACACACACACAAACATACACACAACAACAACAACAACAACAATACCAGTGTTCTATTGGCGAGACTATATGCTGTCAAGAGAAGGGCCTCTGAGTAGACCTCGCCGGCAGCCTCCCTGGGAATTATGCTCTTCCCCACGGACCTCCAGGGACAGTCAATGTTCAAACTATAACAAGGCCGTTAAATAACAGAATAGTGTGTTACAAACTTGCTCCCTGCCAAGAAACTAGAAAACCCGGAAAATATTTTTAATATTTGAAAACATTTTAGAGCCACCAAAACAATAACAATTTAAGGGACCGTGGCTGAAAAAATAAAAACTCCTACATCTCTGAGAGAGGAAGCTGATACCAAGGGCTGGATCAGGTGGTTCTGACATGCCTGCCCTCTGGGAAATATTAGACCTATCTTCTTTTCTTCTTTAATCTCTTTTGTTTTATTTTTCTTTTCTCCATCACTTTCTTTCTTTATTCTCTTTTCCTTTATTTGTCATTATGAAGACTTTTTTTTTTCCAAATAAGCTTAATGATTTACAATTCTTTTTTTTTTAAAGGAGGGATTTCCATTTCTTTTTTATTTTTGTTAATTTATTCTCATATGTGTATGAATGTATTGTCTGCATGTAGGTTTGTGCACCCATGTTGTGCAATGCCACAGAGGTCAGAAGAGGGTGTCTGATTCCCCTGGAACTGGAGTTAAAGAAGGTTTTCAGCCACCATGTGGGTGCGAGGATCGAACCAGGGTCCTCTGAAAGAACAGTCAGTTCTACAACCCCATGATTTACAATTCTAACAAGAGTAAAGTTTCCATTGCAACACTTCACTAATTAGGACAATACAGTATTTTCTTTCTTCTTTTTAAATATTTTATTATTTTTATTTTATGTTTATGAGTGGCTTGCCTGCATGTATGTAAGTGTACCCTTGCCATGAAAAAAAAAAAAAAAAAAAAAAACCCCACAGAGGCCAGAAGTGGGTGTGCAATAAGCTGGTATTGGAGTTACAGTTGGTGGTTAGCCACCACGTGGGAGCTGGTAAAAGAACCCAGGTCCTCTGAGAGAACAGAAAATGTTCTTACCTACTGAACCAACTCTCCAACCACTGCTAACAGGCATTTCTAATCTATGAATTTCTTTAGTTATGGGTGCCACTTTATACAGGAATAATCGATAAAAATACATATATTTAATGTGAACAAATGATGTTTTGACATACTTTAACTATGAACTGACTTCAATAGAGAGAATTAAAATCTCTAGCATCTCACAATAAGAGAATACCTAGTCTTGCAAGTTCCAAATCCAAAAAGCTGTCTAACTATAGTATTATACTTTAGATTGTTCAAATTACACATTCTGCCAAACAGAGGTTTATGCACTTGAGCAAATAATCCCACATTCTCTGATCTTCTGTGTCCAGTTTTTTTGTAGATTCCATGCAGATGCAAGGTCTGGCAGTATGGGGTGTGCATATATGGTGATAGTGTGTTGTGTTTGTGCATGTGTGTATGTGTGTGGTATGTGTGGGATGTGGGGGGGCATGGGTGTGGTATCTGGCTTATTTCTCTACCTTGCTTCACATAACAAATCTCCTCTACTCTCCTTATTGAAAATTATGGCATTCCTGTCATTTCTGAGACAAAGTATTAGTGTTGTGTGTGTGTGTATGTGTGTGTGTGTGTGTGAGAGAGAGAGAGAGAGGTATTTTTCAATTCTTTTTTAAAAATTTATTTATTTATATAGTTTTTTTTATCAAATCTAGACCCGTGTCCCCCCCATCCCCCCACCCCACCAGAGCTCATGCATTCTGCCAAACATGCTTTTCCTCTCTTTCTCAGCCTTTCTCAATGTTCTCCATGTGGAAGTTGACTGTTTTGAGCAGAAATTCACTGTTTCAGTCAGTTCTTTGATGCAGTCCTTTCTGTTGTTGTTGTTGTTTCCAATATGCATCACTCCAAGCTGCTTTGGACAAAAGCTCAAGGGGACATGCACAATAAATACTTACAACTAGGTAATTGACACTAGCATCCACAGATGAGGGATACCATTCGTCGTTTGTTTTTCTGGGACTGTATTACTTCACTCAGCATGATGTCCTCTAGCTCCAGCCATTTTCCTGCAAAGCTCATGATGTCGTCTTTCTTTACTGCTACATAGAACTCCATTGTGTAGATGTGCCACATTTTCTCTATCCACTTACCAGTTGAGGGACATTTGGATTGGTTCCAGCTCCTTGCTATTGTGAAGAGAGCTGAAATAAACATGGCCATGCCTGTATCTCTGTGGTGGGGTGTCTTGAGGGTACATGCCTAGGAGTGGTATGGCTGGGTCGGGTGGCAAGTTCATTCCAAGTCTTCCAAGGGTTCTCCACACTGCTTTCCAGTGGCTTCACGAGTTTATATTCCCACCAGCAGTGGATGAGTGTTCCCCTTTCCCCACAACCTCTCCAGCACTTGGCATCATTTGTTTTCTTAAATCTAGCCAGTCTTATTGGAGTAAGATGATATCTTAAAGTGGTTTTGATTTGCATTTCCTTAATGATTAGTGATGTTGAACACTTCTTAAGGTGTTTCACAGCCATCTCTAATTCCTCACTTGTGAAGTCTCTATTCGGCTCTTTGCTCCATCTATCGAGTGGGTGATTTGTTTTCTTTCTTCTTTGTTTTTTGAGTAGTTTATATATTCTGGAAATCAATGCTTTGTCAGATGTTTCTGCAGTGAAGGTTTCCTCCCACTCTGTGGGATTTCTCTTCACTTCCTTGATTGTTTCTTTTGATGTACAGAAGCTTTTGAGTTTAATGAGGTCCCATTTGTCCATTGTCGACCTTAATTCTTGCAAAGCTGCTGTCTGATTTAAGAAGTCTTTTCCTATGCCTATGTCTTGTAGTCTGCTGCCAACTTTTTCTTCTATCACCTTCAGAGTTTGAGGTTTCACGCTGAGGTCTTTGAACCATCTGGAGTTGACTTTTGTACAGGGCGAGAGGTAGGGGCTTAATTTCATTCTTCTACAAGTGGTGATCCAGTTTTGCCAACACCACTTGCTGAAGATGCTGTCTTTTCTCCATTGTGGCTTCTTGGCCCCCTTGTCAAATATGAGATGGCTGAAATTGTATGTGCTCAGGTTTGGATCTTTGGTTTTGTTCCATTGGTCAACATTTCTGTTTTTGTGCTAGTACCAGGCTGTTTTTATGACTATAACCCTGTAGTATAGTTTGAAGTCTGGTATAGAGATCCCCCCTATGTAGCTCTTTTCACTCAGGGTTGTTTTGGCCATTTGGGGACTTTTGTTTTTCCAAATGAATTTAACGACTTTTTTTTCCAAGCCTGTGAAGAAACTCTTCCTGCGCTTGCTTCAGCTGGTCTCAGGAGATCTCTCAATTTATTCTTTCATTGAGGTTGATTCCATTCTGTGTCCCTTCTGAATAATTACTGATGTGCTTATGTTCAAGAATGACATTATTAATGGACACATTCCAGAATAAGGACTTTTTTTTTTATCTTTTTGAGACAGGGTCTCCCTGCAGTCCCCTCTGTCCTAGAACTTACTATGTAGACTGGGCTGGCCTTGAACTCACAGTGATCCAAATGCCTTTGCCTCCCAAGTGGGGAATTTAAAGGTGTGTGCCACCACAGCCAACTTTTAATTAATTCCAGAAAAACCATGCATCTAATGACAAGGGAGTCTCCTTGGAACCCTCAGTTTGATGCTCCAACCTCCAAAATAATGATGGGCAGGCTTTTGAATTAACATCTCAAAGTGCTGTGGGCAACACCCACCCATTGAATACAGGGAAACATAAAAAAAGGATATGACTTTAGATGAATCTGAACTATGTCTGAGAGGATTGAGGGTGGAGCCCAAGACTGAAACTGAACTTCTCAAATGAAGCTAGAAAAAGCTTTTCAAATAAATTATTGGTATGGCCTGATATACCAGCATCAGGAGAAACAGGGATCCATAGCCAGTTTTAGTCAGTCTTTTGGTTCAGGCAATTATGGCATTAGTGCAATAATAAATGCTTTACTAGGAGTCTGGGAGTCCCCACAGGAACCTCTACCAGGGACAGGCTGAGATCAATGCAGAGAATATCAGTGAGAACTGACAGCTAAGACACCATGGATATCTAAACAAGATCCTGGACAAGGAGAGAAAAAAATGTTGGAATAATTGCTAAATTCTGAAAAAGTTCTGTCATTTGCATGATATATAATTGTTGGGGTTTTTATTAATAGAACTATAGAGTAGAAATTTAGAAAGGAAGATTTTTGTTTCTTGAGAGGAGGAGAAGGGGGAGGAGGAAGAGGAGGAAGGAAGAGTGAGGAAGAAACAAGGGAGGGAGGGAGGGAGGGAGGAAAGGAAGGAAAGAAGGAAGGAAGGAAGGAAGGAAGGAACTAACTGAGCAATAATTAGCCACAATAAAACTTAGATTCAAATTTTTTTCTAAGAGAGAAAAACTGGGAATTCTTTGTAATATCTAGCAAAGTATATGTAAGTTTAAAAAAAGTTTTAAAGCATATAAATGAAAATGAAGACACAAAACAGTAAACTAAAATAAAGACAGGTCCAACTCCATGTTCTATCCTTTGAGACTTAGAGTACAATTACACCATTATTGATCTGGATTCTTGGCAAGATTGATAATGTCTTTGAACATTGTTTCATACTTCTATCTTCCCAATACTGATGAAAACAACATAATTTTTTGTCCTGTATGTAATGTTCTTCAGAATTTGGCTCCAGAACACAGTGAATAACTTGGAAATTTCCCTGGAGTTTAAGGAAGAGTCAGGTCACCTCCCTCTCAAGATGGAGCTCTGCAAAATGAAGCTGCCTGAAGCTCGGTAGCTGAGTTCACTTGTTTATCAAATGTTGGCTGACTGATGCTCGACCTCTTGGAACTGGCTGAGGCCTCCTGGCTGGCTGCTTGGCTGAACTTCTGATCTGAACTTCCCTCCGTTCTCCCCACCAACTCCTGCTTCTGCCTTTGCTCTTTGCTGGTTGGCCGCCCTCCCTGCTGCTGTTAGTTATTGCCAAAAGATTGAGAGTACCATTAATGATAATAAAATTGACTCAATCCAGGCAGAAACCTCAGATTAAAATGGCACAAAAAAACTCACAGTAAAAAGTCATTACTATAACTAAAATGTGTAGCAATAAATTTTTGAATATTTGCAGTAGTTAACCATGTTCAACTTACTGTGGAGCAGGAGACTTGTGTCATAATTTTATGTACAGATCTTTCTGGGGCACGACAATTATTGTGTTCATCTAGTGTTAAATTATAAAACAAGAAAGTAGGAGCTGACTAGAGACACAGAGCAAGACTAAGAAGTAGCATGTATCTGTGTGGCTGGTGGGCTGTGAAAATAACCTTAATGCTTTTGAATTCCTATGATAGTCAGGGAACCAGTGGGCTACAGAAGCAAATCCCAAACAGAATCTGGACTTGTGGAGTCACAAACCTGCCTCCAACTACATAAGTTTGCAAAGGGAACCATTGAATGAGTCTCCCTGTAGCACAATTCACATTAACCCAAGCTACTACAACTTTGTTGACCTTAGCTACATTTAGTAAAGAAGAAAGTGTAACTAGATAAGCACACAGTTACACTTTCTTCTTTACTCTAGCCTAGGTGTTTTAATGGTTTTATCCAGCCCTTCAGATATTTAATGTAATATTATGTTCTCAATACTATCTGAATATGAGTTTATGTTAGCTTAAGTCAAGTACTCCATACAATTCATGTCTTCTAAACTTGCCAAAGCATTTATTTCTCATTTTATGCTCCATTAAATATCTGCTGGTGCTCATCTACTCCAGTGGCCAAAATAACTGGAGTGGTAAGTGGCCGTGCAGTTGGTCATCCCTTCTTAATGACATATTTTAAGCCATTTATTGAAAATGCTTCCTGTAATTCTAAATGTTTGGGTTGCAATAACAAGCCAAATGACTATTTTCATAGAATATTTAAATAAAAAATATGGCAACTACGCCATCTAATTTCAGGAGAACAATCTCATGTCAGGATTGAAAAACTGAGTCACTGCAGTGCGATTAATACGCTGGAAAATGTAAGGGTCTGCTAAGGTGTGAATTAAAAAGTCAAGAAACATTATCAAATTTAGAAGTTGATGCATTAGATTGGAACCGATTTTGTTATATCTGTGATATATCAATGACTAAATTGAAGTTGTTTCCTGTTTTATAAAATCAACCCATGAGGAAGCAGGACCTGGTTGTCCTGGGATTCTCTTTCCCTGTCATATCCATTGTCTCTGGATAAATTCATGATCCACTTTGAGAAGTTTTATTTAAGGGGTGTGGGAAGACAAGAACAAATGCAACTGGCTCCTTCCTGGTCACATGGCTGCCTGTTGGCCTGTGTGTGACGTGTCCTTTTACTCACTTTATTCTAAAAGTTATAAAATACCAAGTCCATGAGTGTGTGTCTGTGTGTGTGTCTGTGTGTTTCTGTGTGTGTGTGTGTGTGTCTGTGTATCTGTGTGTGTCTGTATGTGTGTGTCTGTGTGTGTCTACATGGGTGTGTCTGTGTGTGTCTGTGTGTGTGTATCTGTGTGTGTCTGCATGTGCGTGTGTCTGTGTGTCTGTGTCTGTGTGTCTGTGTGTGTCTATGTGTGTGTCTGTGTGTGTATCTGTGTGTGTCTGCGTGTGTGTCTGCGTGTGTGTATCTGTGTGTCTATGTGTCTGTGTGTGTCTGTGTGTCTGCGTATGTGTGTGTCTGTGTATCTGTGTGTGTCTGTGTCTGTGTGTCTGTGTGTGTCTGCGTCTGTGTGTATCTGTGTGTGTCTGTGTGTGTCTGCATGTGTGTGTGTCTGTGTATCTGTGTGTGTCTGTGTGTGTTGGTCTGTGTGTCTCTGTGTGTCTGTGTGTGTTGGTCTATGTGTCTGTGTGTGTCTGTGTCTGTGTGTCCGTGTGTGTGTATCTGTGTGTGTCTGTGTGTGTCTGCCTGTGTGTGTGTCTGTGTGTGTCTGTGTGTATCTGCCTGTGTGTGTGTCTGTGTGTGTCTGTGTGTCTGTGTCTGTGTGTCAGTGTGTGTCTGTGTATCTGTGTTTGTGTGTCTGTGTGTATCTGTATGTCTGTGTGTGTGTGTGTGTCTGTGTCTGTGTGTCTGTGTGTATCTGTGTATCTGTGTGTATCTGTATGTCTCTGTGTGTGTGTCTGTGTGTCTGTGTGTGTGTCTGTGTGTCTCTGTGTCTGTGTGTCTGTCTGTATGTCTGTGTGTGTCGGTGTGTCTGTGTGTCTGTACCTGTGTCTGTACCTGTGTCTCTGTTGATTCAGAATTGCTTTACTCAATTTCTCTTTCCAATTCTTTTTGAAAACAGCATCTAGTTTGTCAGGCCTTGAGAAATTGAAAAATATGTCAGCATTAAATATAATGTAAAATAAACCTTATCCACCAATATTTAGAATATTTTAAATACTGAATCCCTTGAGAGTGAAAGGTGGTTACATACTCCATGATTCTGTAGAGATTTACATTCTGTATTACTAATAATTATAAGCTGAAGAAAAGCACTGAGTTACAGAGTCAGTCAATGAATCTCTGTCAAAATCTAAGCAAATTCATAGGACATAAGTTATCCAACGTCAGCTCAGCAATGGCAACTTCTGCTTTGGGTAAGTTTTCATGTTGAAACCACAATACACATATAGCTATTAATTGGTATAAAAATCATTAATATAATAAATTCCCATACATATTCAAAAGAATATGTTCCCATACATATTCAAAAAAATTACATTTCTGTAGTCTGAGAAACTAAAGGGTGCAGAATACCACAAAAACATTTTTAGTGATGTCTTGCTTATAAAAATTAAGTTTGAGTTGAGGCAGAGTATTTGTGAAGTTATCATTCGTGCTATTTGCTCAGAATCCCCTTAATCACAGGATGAAAGGATCCTGGACCCTTGGGATTGTTAGTATTTAAAGTGAAAAGTCCAGAGCCTGTCAGTGAGGGAGGTGAGGGCGGCAGAGACACTTTTCCATATGTTCACATAAACTACTTATAGTAATCTTTAAATTGAGCAAAAGTGTCTGATAAATTAGAAATGATCTGGCTAGAACTACCTAATTCGCCCTGCTCAGGAGAAATATAACACTATCTAACTGTACTGGACATAACTCTAGATTATGTATAATAAGGATTTTATGTCTGTTTAGCACCAAGTCAACTGTTCATGTTATAACAAAGCAAGTTTAGGATAAAGATGGCTAAGGGATGGGTGTTTAACAGGAAATATTGGAAGGCGTGGCACTATCTCAAAAGCAGTTTGTACACTCTCTGGATAAAGAGAGAGAAGAGTGAGCGCTGCGGCAGTCCTGCTAGAAGGACAAAGGGCTTATTCTAGTCCATCTGCCAATGAAGTGTCTGTGCTCAGCAGACAATACGAGTTTTCATACTCAGTTCAGTTTCCATATAACTTAGCCATATGCTACCTGACGTCTGGAAGCTGTATCCCTGGGCTTTCTTAAGTCCATTGTCTTAGCTGTTGCTGGAAATTCCATTAAAAGGAAATAGACTTTTGGATATCCTTCACATTATTTCCTAATTTCATGCCTGACTTACGAGGATTGTTTTCATGCCATTCCCTGAAGAGAATTAAAAGCCTGGGCTATTCTGAATGCTTATTTTTTTTTTTTTACTGAAACAATTATGTGAATTGTGTTATGTGCTGGCTTTAGCAAGGATGTTGTCTGATAGAAGTGTGGTTGTTTATGAACCCAATATAGGAATACACAAAACTCAAAAACTAAATACACAAATGAAGTATTAGTGTTCTTACGAGTGGAAACTTAAAGCTAAATTGCAGCAAATAAAATTGAATGAGATAAATCTACTCTTTAAAAGAAATATATTTCATTCTATAAGTGAAAATGAGTGAAATTATAATAGAAATTATAGAAAATATTGGGAGGCAGAGGCAGGCGGATCTTTGTGAGTTCAAGGCCAGCCTGGTCTACAGAGTGAGTTCCAGGACAGCTGGGGCTACAGGGAGACACTGTCTCAAAAAAGACCAAAAAAAAAATAAATAAATAAAATAAAATAAAATAAAGGGAAGGCAGGCTAGTTCGAAAGACTAAGTATTTCTTCAAAAATATTGGGGCAGAATTTAACATTTTCCTTATTTCCTCAAGCATCTCTTCAAAATCCCATGAACTATTCTTTGATAAAATTTTTATTCAGTTTTTGTCATCCATTCTTTTTGGCAGCATTTTTTTTTACAACACAGCTCTTTTTGAATTTTTCTAGATGTCATAGATCTTAATCATATTAGCCCCCGTTCCCTACCTACCCCTATATCCCACCTTAGGACTTCCTGAGTTTTGCCATCCATTAAGGCTTATTGAGTCAAGTTTGTGTCCCCAGATGTCCCTCTGTGAGTTCATCCATTCAGCTTGTCTATTGTCACTGCCTTGAAGAAGATCACCCAGTACTGATCAGCTCCCAATAGCTCCTCACCAAAATTCTGGCTTGCCACCAATTCCTCCAGGTCAATGCTGAAGTTTGTCTGATTTAGTTTGAATCAGACGAAAATCATGGGTCGGGTGCATGCTAACACTGTTGCTGTAAGTTCATATGAGCACGGTCCCAGGATCCTGTAGAACTGTCCTTATGGTCATGTACCAACCTGGTTCTCGCACTCTCTCTTTCACCACTTCTACAGTCCAAGGATCCTGTAGAACAGTCCTTATGGTCATGTACCAACCTGGTTCTCGCACTCTCTCTGTCACCACTTCTACAGTCCCAGGATCCTGTAGAACAGTCCTTATGGTCATGTACCAACCTGGTTCTCGCACTCTGTCTGTCACCACTTCTACAGTCCCAGGATCCTGTAGAACTGTCCTTATGGTCTTGTACCAACCTGGTTCTCGCACTCTCTCTGTCACCACTTCTACAGTCCCAGGGTCCTGTAGAACTGTCCTTATGGTCATATACCAGCCTGGTTCTCGCACTCTCTCTGTCACCACTTCTACAGTCCCAGGATCCTGTAGAACAGTCCTTATGGTCATGTACCAACCTGGTTCTCGCACTCTCTCTGTCACCACTTCTACAGTCCCAGGATCCTGTAGAACTGTCCTTATGGTCATGTACCAACCTGGTTCTCACACTCTCTCTGTCACCACTTCTACAATCCCAGGATCCTGTAGAACAGTCCTTATGGTCATGTACCAACCTGGTTCTCCCACTTTTTCTGTCACCACTTCTACAGTCCCAGGATCCTGTAGAACTGTCCTATGGTCATGTACCAACCTGGTTCTCGCACTCTTTGTACCACGACTTCTACAATCTCAGGATCCTGTAGAACTGTCCTTATGGTCAGGTACCAACCTTGTTCTCTCACTCTGTCACCACTTCTACAGTCCCAGGATCCTGTAGAACTGTCCTTATGTTCATGTACTAGCCTGGTTCTCCCACTCTCTCTGTCACCACTTCTACAGTCTCAGGATCCTGTAGAACTGTCCTTATGGTCATGTACCAACCTTGTTCTCTCACTCTGTCACCACTTCTACAGTCCCAGGATCCTGTAGAACTGTCCTTATGGTCATGTACCAACCTGGTTCTCCCACTCTTTCTGGCACCACTTCTACAGACCCAGGATCCTGTAGAACTGTCCTATGGTCATGTACCAACCTGGTTCTCGCACTCTTTGTACCACCACTTCTACAATCAAAGGATCCTGTAGAACAGTCCTTATGGTCATGTACCAACCTGGTTCTCCTACTCTTTCTGGCACCACTTCTACAGTCCCAGGATTCTGTATAACTGTGCTATGGTCATGTACCAACCTGGTTCTCGCACTCTTTGTACCACCACTTCTACAATCTCAGGATCCTGTAGAACAGTCCTTATGGTCATGTACCAACCTTGTTCTCTCACTCTGTCACCACTTCTACAGTCCCAGGATCCTGTAGAACAGTCCTTATGGTCATGTACCAACCTGGTTCTCCCACTCTTTCTGTCACCACTTCTACAGTCCCAGGATTCTGTAGAACTGTCCTATGGTCATGTACCAACCTGGTTCTCACACTCTTTGTACCACCACTTCTACAGTCCCAGGATCCTGTAGAACTGTCCTATGGTTATGTACCAACCTGGTTCTCACACTCTTTATACCACCACTTCTACAGTCCCAGGAACCATTAGAACTGTCCTATGGTCATGTACCAACCTGGTTCTCGCACTCTGTCTGTCGCCACTTCTACAATGAGGTCCTGGGTGGGTGAGGTTCAGCACATGAGTCCTCCCAAAGGACATGTACCCTTCAGTCTCTTATTCTCTACACTTGGGCCAGTTGTGGCCTTTTGTGCTCCTCCACTCTGTTGCTTGACATAGCTTTAATGATGAGAGTTAAAGATGCATCTGTTTTCTCTATATGCCTTACTACACAGGCAGCTCTGTAGAAGGCAGTTTTCTTCTAAAATGCACTCTAATTGCAGGTCGTGGGTATCCCTCTTTTCTTCCTCATCCCTCCTGACCAAGCATCCTGAGGTCAGTTCCTGAGAAGTGCCAGATGCATCTTTGCTCTCAAATCAGAGCATATTAGATAAGTCTCACAACAGGAAAGGTCCTGACAGCACACCCTGACAGGACAGAATTACAGCACTGAGTAATTTACTGTGGCTGTAAGTTTTCACTCGTGAACTAGATGGTCCATAGTCACAATTTCACTATCACTGGAAGCTTCTAAAGTGCCTTGGCTTGGAGCTGGAGAGATGGCCTAGCAGTAAAGAGCGCCGACTGCTCTTGCAGAGGACTGGTTTTGATCCCCAGCACCCACATGGCAGCTGAGAACCTTCTGTAACTCCAATTCCAGGAGAACTCCTTTTCCAGGGGAAACTGACACCCTCTTCTGACCGCGGCATTGCACAGCATGGGTGCACAAACCTGCATGCAGACAGTATACTCATACACATAAATAAATAAATACAATAAAAAATAAAAAAATTAAAGTGCCTTGGTTAACTGCTGTTCAACCACCAGTCTTAGAGTCACACTTGGGGACACTCTCAATGTCCTGTCCATCAACATAGGCTGTGGCACAAACTCCACAAAGTTCAATCCTGTGGTCAGGGTTGGCAGGGATTACAGCAACTCTGCATCAAATTCCAAGAAAATCTAAAGAAAGGCATTAGTAATTATGTGCACTTATGTATGAAATTGCACATACTGTAGAATTTTAAATATGTTTATGTCTTTTTTCCTTCTGGCATCAATAATGGCATTTTAAAAATATATTTGCATATTAAAAAGCATGCATTGTGAACCATGTATGCACTTTTGTGTACGGTGTTCTCAAACTCATGCCTACTTTTAGTCGGTAGTATTTTGTGGTACTTTTTCACCATTTTCAAATAATTTTTCCACGAGAATAATTATTAAATGAAACAATTTGCTGTCCAAGCTGATTGTTCAATGTGGCTTCAGGATTGATCACAATTCAAAGTGTAGGGTAGATCTTGTATTGCAAGGACAAAGTTGATCAGAGATGTATTGTGAAGTATGCAGATATGAAAATTCAGCAGGAACCCTTGAGGATATTGTTTCATTTAATATCTTCATCCAAATTCTTATGGAAATGGCAACAGTTGTTAAATATTGATGTATAAAAGGCAAATAGTTCTTATATTTATAATCCATGTTTCATAGTTTGAAATTATATTTATTTTTTATTTATTATATTTATTTTATATGTATGAGTGTATTGCCTGCATGTATGCAAGTGCACTCATGTACAATGCCCACAGAGGTTAGAGGAGGAGTTACAGGCAGATGTTAGCTGCCATCTGGGCGCTGTGATTCAAACCCAGGTCTTCTGCAAGAACAGCCAATACTTTTAACCACTGTACTATCTCTCCAGCCCCTCATTTTATTTTAAATTTTAACTAGTTCAAATGAAAGAATTGGTCCACATTTAGAGAATTATCATAGATAAACACTCCTCCTTTAAAACTAAAAAAAAAAAAAAATCCAAGATTCAAAAGGCAAATCCTAGCCTATTTCTCTAAACACAGGTTTCAATGAGAGAAAGAGGGGGTATGCTTACATACTTTAGAAGATGCTTGAGTTGGATTCACAAATTCCATTAACTAGGTTTTGGATCAAACTCTTTTCTGTTCTTCTCCCCTACAGAAGTAGGAGCACCTTATAGGCTGGGTCAGAAAACTTTGTGCTCCATATATGTTACTATTACTACTACTACTACTACTACTATTACTACTACTACTCTAATAATAATAATAATAATAATAATAATAATAATAATAGACTTGTACCTGTTTTCTGTTACATACCTGGCAATAAACACTTCACATGCATCCATTACTCTAATTTTCACAACAGTCATATGAGACTTATTCTGGGAAATGTAAATCCAAGATTATAGAGTGTAGCTAAATTGCCTGAGACCCCTCAGCTGACTTAAGAATTAGCTCTAAGATATGGCCATTCTATTCTAGAAGCCTCAGGCTAGTACCATTATAACTCACTGATTTTCTCAAAATTATGACATCTGTGGAAGGGGAAGTAAGACACGGAGCAGCTCAAATTCAAGACATGCCAGAACATTACCATAGCAAGTGGTGTTCAGGAGCTTATAATTCCCAAACCCTCCGAGTTCTTTCTTTTTGGCATATGAAAAACAAGACTATACATAATCTTTTGTTTAACATTTTTAACAAAATTTACTTTTGTAACTATTCCTGTAACCTGATTTTAGATATTACTTAATACTTTGTTATGCACATTTTAAGAGGATTAAGCCCCTGCCTTACACTCAATGTTGCTCTCCTTTTAAGCATGGAGTGTGATACTACCTTTGCTTCACATACTCATCCCTGCTTCCTGATGTATATAGACATAAATGCTCCTGTGCACACTAATGCTGCCTCAGCCACCATGCCTTCCCCTCCTCTCCATTATGGACAGGACCCTCACACAGAGAGACAGAATAGATCTTTCCTCCTTTGATCTACAAGAAAATAAACTTATTGCTAACTACTTTAAAATTTTTAAATTCCATCTCTTTGCTATTCAAGTTTCTTCAGTCACAAGGTACACCATCAAGTTAAAAAAAGGGCCATTGGGCTGGAGAGAGAGCCTAGCAGTTAAGAGCACCAACTGCTCTTGCAGAGGACCCGGGTTAGATCCCCAGCACCCACATGGCAGCTAAGAACCGTCTGTAACTCCAATTCCAGGAGAACTCCAGTTCCAGGGGAATCCAAGACCCTCTTCTGACCTCCACAGCATTGCACGACACGGGTGCACAAACCTACATCCAGACAGTACATTCATACACATACAAAAATAAATTTAAAAAAGGGCCATAAAATGTGGGTGGCACCTGTACGTGTATGTGTGTGTGTACATGTGTGTGTGTGTGTGTGTGTGTGCTTGTTTGTGAATTCAACTGGCAACTCACTTTGATTTAATAAATCTATTATCATGTTTTTCAAGCAGAAATCAGACTTTAATGGCAATGACAACCATTACTGATATTCCAGGTTCAGATGACAGGAGTTTCTTTCTTCTTTGCTGAACAACTCAAACTCAAGAAAGGTGTGCCTGATTTGTGGAGTTTCCCAACCCATGGGAATGAAGTCTGAAGAAAAAGAGGAAGTTTTCACCAAAGGTGTCTTCAAAAACATCTCCTTATGATCCCAATTCCAGCATCCACTTACTTCAAAACAGATTGTGGTCTATTGGCTTCCAGGTATAAACATTTCAAGCCTTCCACACAAAATGAATCCATGGTGGAAGAAGAGAACTCACCCTGGAAACTTGTTCTCTGACACATACGCACACACACACACACACACACACACACACACACACCACAAAATAATAAAGAAAATTTAAGTTTTAAAATACTATTAATTTTTAAGATGCATCATAGAACGAGGAGAGAACAGAGTATCATTAAGATTATGAAAGTTATCAATAAAAAACCTGTACAAAATATAACTGAAATATGAGTTTGAATGAATCAAAATTAGTAGTGGAATGAAAGTATCCCCTCCCTGTCTTAAGATGGCATTAAAATTTCTAGTCAATGTTTTATAATGAGATAAAGAAACAAACCATATATGAATTTTTAAAATATGAGCAGTGCCAATTAATGGGCTGTATTTTAACGTATACTAAATAGTGATTGGCAGAATCATTTTGCTATAAAGCAGTGTAAACTAGCATATAATTAACTGCATGGCCTGTCTTTCAATGACAGGTTAACAATAAAAATTCTATATAAAAATTGTTGAGAATGAATCTAAGCTGTAGACTTTCACTGTGTGTAAAGAACTGAACATTGTGGTAATGAAAACCATCCATGCAAATAAGCATTTCCTTATTAAATAAACATTTTACTGTACTAATTAATGGACATCTAAAATTAGCATATACCTTTTGTTTATTGATTCTGCTGGGGAATAGTTCACAAAAGTAAGTTGTCCCAGAAGATATTTATTACTGTGGCCACTAATTCTTTTTTATTTTAGTCACTGCTGATTTTTAAAGGATAAAATTTGTCTACAGCTTATTGAAGAAAATATTTAACAGGAAAAATCATTTTCTCTCTATTAAGGATCTTTAGAGTCTCTCGCCATACACTGTTTCCTATGTTCCTAACTCTTCTAGCCAGAGATGAAGCTAAAATGATGCTGACTTGTACTAAATGGCTAGAGATGCCAGTGCCTTTGTATCAATGGGCTCCACATGCTTCCTGAATGGGAGATTGTCATTTGCTTAAACAATATTCAACAAATAATTGTACCTCCATAGTACATATATTAGTTACTGTTCTGTTGTGTTAAACACCAGGACTAAGGGAACTTAGAAAAAGAAGAGTTTATTTGAGTTTATGATTTCTGAGTAATCATGACAGTGGCAAGAAGTAGCTGGAGCAGAAAGCAGAGTGCACCCATCTTTAAGGATGCACAGGAAATCTGGCTCCACTGGAAATCTGGCCAGGCCCCCAGGGACACACTTTCTCCAGCATGGACACACCTCCTAAGTCCTTCCACAGCAGCAGCACCACCACAAAGGACAAAAATGCCTAAATACTTGGAACCCATTGGGGCAATCTCATTCACACCACCACAGTACTGGCTGCAGAGCAGAGAGCAAAATGACAAGTTTTCAGCCCTTCTCATAGTTTTGTCGATCCACAGATTCATGAAATGTTTGCTATTTATTATAAATTCATGCCATTTTTGACAGGATCACCCTACTCCCAGCCTCGTTGAACTTACTATTTATTTGGACCAGGCTGGCCTCTATGTCTAAGAGATTTGGCTGCCTCTGCCTCTTGAGGGCTGGGATTAAAGGCATGAACCACCATGTCAGGCATGAACTCATACTATTTTTATGTTGATAAGAAAATCAAGTTATTCAACTCACGTAAAAGAAATTTGAAATCATTCTTCACTGCACATCACATAACTCTACCTTGTAGCTAAACATGGGCTTCACTAATGCTTGACTGTGCCATCATGTCCTAGATAAGAACGGGAGTGAGAGCAATAGAAACGGCATAGAGTAGAGCTGCTGAGTAGATAGGAAGATAGGAAGGATCTCTGCTGCCAGGTCATGTTCACTGCTGTCTCTAATCCCATCCCTAGTTCCAAGATTTCTCTCCTATCAACCTCATTGCTTAATGTGAAGACAGTGATTTCTCTGGGACATTTCCTTCGTACATGGATGCTACTCCTTCTGACTCCATGAACATTGATGGCCATGTGTAATTTATCAATGCACATCTCAGAAGGCTGTTGTCATTGCTGTATTGGATCATATGGCTCCTGTTTCTATTCTGTGGGCCTACTATCATTGGGGCTTGGATATTTATGCCACATCCATGAGAGTGTGACAGTTAAGAACAGGGGTTCTGTTGTCATTGAGCCTGGCTGCTGCTCTGTCTCCTCAGGTCACCAGAGATCCCTCATACTCCTTAACTTCACCCACCTCAGTATGAAATTCTATGAGCCTCAAAAAGTCATTCTTCCCACCTCATACAGTTACGTGGAAATAAATCATTGATTTGGTTTATCTAAGTTAGTAGAATAGTGTCATTTATGCTAACTAAACTTAATGACATTCAGTGTATGATTAGTTGGATAACAAAGTTTTTGCTAAACTGTAAGGAGAGAAAGGAATGTCACTGAGAACCAATAGAAGACTCATAATCTGAACTGAATTTACAAATATGTCGTTAACTGGGTACAATTGTTGTAAATGCTGTGTATATATTTCCAGCAAGTAAGAAACTTATGAACTATACAATCTTCCTATATAGTATAATCATACACTCTATGTAACATACAAGTACTTTGTGACTATCCTTGAACTGTGAGTATAATTTGCATTTACCCTAAGCTTACAATATTAAAGTAGGGTTTACAAGTACTGTTAATTTTCTTCATTTTAATATCAAAACTTATTTGATAAAATAAAAAGAATACCTAGAGACATTTGCCCATGAATAATTTAAAAGTTCAAGGGGATAATATAAATATTCATTTGAATTATCAGAAAGCTTATATACCTCTAACAATAATTTTGTTTAAGGAAAACCTAATGGAGAGATAAGTCCTTCAATATGTTGGCTAGTAGACCAAATTTTAGAAACCTAAGGCCTTTAGTCATGGGTTAATGCTGAAATATTTGACTCATGCTTTACTATTCTTGGGCCAAATGTTTCCTGTGTGTACTGCAAAGCTTTACCTCTGCAATACAGAGGGCTCTTCCTTTTAAATTATGAATTATATGAACTTTAATTTGTTGTTGAATTGAGTATGCCAGTGAAACTTACAGTGGTTTTCAGTTACATCTTCCCAGATGATGAAGCAGAGTTTTCTGCAAGAACCAAAGTGTACTCTGCACACCCCCATCAGACTGAGTCAGCCAGACTGGATCCCAGCTTCTAAATGGATATGACAATATAATGACCCCTTCCATCAAGATGTTTCCTATCAGAAGAATAAGGACAGGTGATTTTCCAAATCATAATCAGGCCCAGGATTGTGAGGCTCAAGTCAGCCAAAGCTTGTCTATTTTTATAAAACAAATCACTGCACTTCAATAACTTAAGTCCAACTCCACTCAAGTTGTCTCAGGCTTTTAAATTATGTGCAAAATACAGTGTAGCCATTGTTTCAAGGTCTTGGCCTCTGATTGGCTGACTGTGAAACTGCAAACCTCTGCCTCTGGTATCTCATTAGGACATTGTGTTTCTTGGCAGCTTATCAGCACTCAGGATGAGTCCTGCTGATGATGAAAATTTTGTTTGTTTCATTGCTGTTGTTGTTGTTGTTGAATACTTGTAGAGATAGTCTCCCTGTCCCAGCCCACCTGGACGTCAAGATGTGGAGCAGGGTGGCCAGGATCTCTCAGAGATCCACCTGCCTCTGTCCCTGAAGGTATGGGATAAAAGGCACACACTGCCAGGAAGGTCTGCTACAGATGAAGTCTGGGTGGGATAAATGTCAGACCAAATATCCCAGGGAAGATAAGCTCTTCTCGGCGGCGCCTTCCTCCTTCCCCCTCATCTGTGGCTTGGGTAATGCCATGTAGGAACACCAGGCGCAGCCAAGGAAGCCACCTACACTGCTCAGCTGCAGGAAGCCTGGAGACTATGGAAGGGAGAAAATGATCATGAAAATGAGTTATAAAAAAAAAAAACTGGTTTTGTCCCCAAATTAAAAATATTCTTCCATTTAAAATAAAAAAATTTGGTATTCTATTGTACTGAATTAAACTGAAAATTACAATGCATCATGAATGTGTTATATGTGTAGGATAAATATATTTAAGATTCAGACCGTCTCTGTAAATTCTTTTGTCTCAGACAACAGAACTATGACAATTCAGATCTATTTATTTACTTTTCATTAAATTATAAAGTAGCTGAAAACTCACCTTCATTTTCTACATTGCTTCACACTACAGGTCATTGTTTATAGTTTAATTTTCTCAAAATTGTTTTAAAGGTATAGCTATAGTAAATTCTGAACTCAAAGAGTAACACTAAATACTGATTTTCATTCCAAATATAGATTACATGTTGTTCATGGATAAGGAATATGCTTTTTTATGCTGAAATCTGTATTTGTGTGTGTGTGTGTGTATGTGTGTGTGTGTGTGTATGGGAGCATGTAGTCATAGGTGCACTGGCATGTAGATGTGCACATACATGTGAAGGCCAGAGGACAACCTTGGTTGATGTTCTTCAGCTCCTGCCCTCCATGATTTTTGGAACAAAGTCTCTTGATTGGCTTGGTGCTTGCTGATTTAGCTATTGTAGGGGTCCAGTGAACCCCAGGGACCTGCCTGTCTCCCCTTCCCAGCATCGGGATTACACGTATGCTCCAATGTACCTGGATTTTCATATCTTATTTGGAGATCAAACTTCAGATTCCAATGCTTTCACACCAGGCCCTTTCCCTACTAAGGTATCTCTCCTGACTGCAATCTTGTTTTCAAAAGTAATTTTTCAGGCTTTGTCTAATTAATGTAAAATAGACAGAATAAGTCCACTTACAAGGCTTACAATATTGTAGTAAATGTATCAAGAGAAAATGAATTTGAAAATATGCTTATTCTAAGACACACAAAGTAAGGCATTTGAACTACACAAAAAGGCAAATGGGGAGACTTTCCATCCCAGAGAGAGTTTCCTTAAGAGGAAGCATGGACTTTCTTGGAACCCCAAGGAAGGCACAGACATTTCTGTGAGCACTGGACACCCTCCAAAGCATTCTTTGACAGCATCGCCACCGAGTTGAGCTTTCATACTCCTGTATATATCATCTCTCTTTCCATTCCTCATGAAATTAGAACATCTATGAACACATGACCTATCATCTAAGCAAACAAAGGCAGTCTCTTGGCACTGGTCTACTACTCTATTATAAATTTACACTGACACAAAGTATTGGGATCTCCCTTGTATAAAGCCAACCTGGGTTCTCTTGCTTCTCTGGGCTTGTCTGGAACTAGCTGTATTCTCCCGACCCAACCAAATCATCATTCAGTCCATTGGAATTCAAATCTTTGTATCAAGGTTTGTCAGTGAAATGATGGCATCATAGGAGGAGAATTTTTAAAGACACATGCTGACTTTGGCTCTGTTCTTGCAGAGCAGCCATCACGAAACAAGCTGAACTAAATATGCATCATCACGTCTACCAGGCCCAAGATAAATATAAAGTAATATTGATACCATTTTATCTGGCTCTTATTTCTCTTTGGGAATTTAAAAATATACACCCCAACTGACAAAATGCTGAATATTGTATGCTTCCAGTTGTAGTAGAATAAAGGCAAGGGACAGGAAGAGGGAAAACCCTTCAGGAGTTCAGCTTCATGCAGCAATTTGGGATAAATATTCTCGAAACTAAGTGACCCTCTCCAGACTATGGCTGAAAGATACATTTGATACTAGTCTGTATCAAACACCCCATCTTTTCATCATAACACATACATGGAAAAACCATCAGTTTGCTGATTGAGTGGAATGTTCTGTAAATGTCAGATATATATAACAACAGGGTTTCCCTACTTTATTTTGTCTAGACGACCTGCCTATTTATGAGTGTGGATCACTCACGATCACTCTGTTGGAGACAAAGTGTGATTTTAGATTTAATAATCTTGCTTTTATGAAAGTGAGTACCTTTGTGTTTGGTGCATATATGTTTGGGACTGTAATATCCTCTTGGTAGATTTTCCCTTTAATCAGTATGATGTGTCTTTCCCTATCACTTATGAAGAGTTTTAATTTAAAATCTATTTTTCAGATATAATAGCTGCACCTACTTGATTGTTTTACATCCACTTGCTTTGAATACCTATTCTCATCCTATTACCCTAAGCTAGTTTCCAGTGTTGATGATGAGATATATTTCTTGTAAGCACAAAAAGGATTGATCCTATTTTCTAATAGAATCATTCTGTATCTTTTGATTGGAGAATTGATACCATCAATATTGAGAGTTATTATGGACCAATATTGATTCATTCCTCTTATATTGATGATGTAGTTCTGTTTACTTAGACATCTTGTAGTAGACATAAATCTGTTCTATCATGGAAAATTTTATTTCTCCTTTTGCTACAACTGATAGTTTTGCTTGATAAGAGTAAGCCGCGCTGGATCTGTATTCTTCCAGCATTTCTAGGACATTGGTCCAAACCCTTCTGGCTCTAAAAATATCCACTGCGAAGCCAGCTATTATTTTGATTGGCCTTCTTTATATGTGACTTATTTTTTTTTCTTCCATGTCCCTTCTCTGTTCTGTGTACTCAGTGTTTTGACTATTACTTGACGTGGGCACTACCTTTCCTGGCCTTGTCTGCATGTCTGTCTGCCTCTCACACATTGATAGCTATCTCTTTATCTTTTGGAAATGTTCTTCTATGATTTTACTTAAAATGTTTTCTATGCTTCTAGCCTTGATTTTTCTTCTTGTATAGCTATAATTGGTTCCCTGGGACCTGTATGGTTCCATTCCTAAGTATTTTAGATTTAAGATTCTTTTACAGAGTGATCCCATTCCTTGATCTTGTCTTTGAGGTCTAATAGTCTGTCTTTCACTTGATCCATCTATTAGTCAGGGTTTTTTCTGACTTTTCTGATTTTTGTCTAACTTCTGGAGTTTTTCTTTTTGAGTTTTATTTCAGTTGTTGTTTTTTTCAGTGATTATGCATATTTATTACAATTTCAAATCTTTAATTGTTTTAGTTATTTCATTGAATTGTTTGTGTTTTCGTGGTCTCTGTTCAGTCTTTTATTCATATCTTCTTTGACTTTCTTGAACATATTTATAATTTGTAATTTGAAATCATTGTCTTGTGTTATTTTCTCAGGAGATTTTTATGCCGATGATGCTAATTTCTGGAAGAGATCTGTTGTTCTGGTTATTTATGCTGTTTGTGGTTTTTCTTGTGGGACCTAGGTATATGGGGTTATGTTATTGGAAATGTTTCTTGGTAAGATACTGGATGTTGTCTATGTTGAATGAATGTATCTTTATTGCTGTTACCCCACAGTTTCTGTGTTGAGGTACAAATGGGGTGTAAGAAATGTCTCTCAGTTTAACTATGGATAGGTGCAACTCCTGAGCCTGAGGGTCTAGGACAGCCTCTGAGAGATACTAGGGTGGCAGGGTGAACTGGGTCTCCACTAGAACCAGCTGGCATGCAGGGTACTGTTTTATCTTTATTTCTGGAACATGATTGATACCACTTTGACAATAACCAATAAAATCTATGAATGCAGCTCTATATTAAGCCTGTATGGGCTGATGCACAATGCCAGCTCTACCTGGGGCTGGCTCCAAGGGTGAGAGAGGTTCTAAGCACTGACCAAGCTTGACTGGTGAGTAGGCTGTTTGACCCAAAAGAGCTGTAAGGGAGTGGGACAGTGGGAAGAGGACACTGGGGTGGGGAACTCACAGGTCTCTTGGGTGCACTGGGTAAAAGATTCTAGCCAGGTCCAGCAGCTGGGATTGCTGACAGGAAAGGTTGGAGTTGGGTTAGGGAACTCACAGATCTTGGGCACCTGGATGGAGCTGCACAGATTCATCCATAATCACCTAAAGTTGTTGCAGGTGAGTGATGAGTACACAGCTTATCCAGACCATGGGGGGTTGGATTCCTGTCTCAGTTCATCTCCACCAGCTTTTATTTTATAACCTTTTTGGATTTTTTTCCTTTGACAGCCCCCTTCCTGTATCAAGTGCTCTCTGTTTAGGACAGCCCCAGCCTCTCTGAATGCCCTCCCACTCCTCTCCCTCCCTACAACTCCTTTCACTCTTGTGTGTCTTTCTTCTAGTTGCTGCTATTCATTCACTATCAGCACTTCTCCACTTCTATTATTTAGGGGAGGGGTTGTATTTGTGTTTTATTGGATTTTTTTCATAATAGCTACTCTGGGTGAGATAGAATTTCAGTGTAATTTTTAAAATGAGTTATTGGTAGTTTTTTTTAAAGATTCGCTTAATTTAAAAAATTGTGTGTGTGCGTGTGTGTGTGTGTGTGTGCGCGCACATGTGTGTGTGTGTGTGTGTGTGTGTGTTCTATGTCTGTGTATCGATATGCCTGTGTGACTATGGGGGTATGTGCACACCAGGGCACATGTACCTGTGGAGGTCAAGAGAATACATCAGATACCCCCAGAGCTGGAGTTACAAGTGGTTGTGAGTTGCTGCTGCAGATGCTAGGAAATGAACTAAGGTCCTCTGCATAAGTAGCAAGCATCCTTAACTGGTGAGGCATCCTTCTATCACCTCAATTTTGCAACTGTCTTCTTAATTAGTTTTTTTTTCAATTTTTAATTTATTTTTAATTTTCATGCATGAGTGCATTGCCTGAATGTATGTAATGCCCATGGAAGTCAGAAGAGGGTGCTGGATTCCCCTGGAACTGGGGAATCTCAGTTACGGGGGGTTGTTAGCTGTCATGTAGGTACAGGGACTTGAACCCAGGTCCTCTGCAAGAGAAGCCAGTGCTTTTAACCAATGAGCTCCCGCTCCAGCCCCTCAATTTAGTTTTGATTTATATTTGATTTTCCACATTAACAAAAATTTAATGCTTTTTCACATACTTATTAGCCATTTGTGCTTTGAAGGTACATTTTTTTAGATGTATTGCAAAGTAAATTTACATTTGTAATACAGAGTTCATGAGGAAATGACTGAGTCTTTCCCTTGAAGGTCCTCATATATTATCAGTCTCTCAACCCTAAGGAATGCAATTTCTGAAATTGTGTACCATGACAAGAAACCTAATAAACCAGATATTATTGAAATAGCTTTACATTTTACCTAGCATTTTAGTAGTGACAAAACCACAATGTACATTAAATTTGTGGCATTACATTCATTGCAAACCATTCTATGAACTACTTCTGTGTCATGTATTAAATACTAATACAATGTTGATGGCTGTTCCTCTGTAGTGCTTATTGCCTGCCATGTACTGCTTAAAGCCATTTAAGTAGATTACACTATACAATTTCCATTACAGCTCCTTCAGTTAATGCCTTAATTTTTTCCTTATAAATGAAAAACTTCAGGCATGATGAACCTAAGTGGTTTTCTGGAGATAACTTAATTTACAAGTGATAGAATCAATTTAAAATTCACAGAGACTCATTCCAAAATAACCTTTCATATCTGTGCTAGGAAAACATAAGAGGAGGTTTATTCTTGCAACACCCTTACAAAGTAGAATTAGCAAATAAGAATGATAAAGTGCAGTGAGTTCTGTTAGACAGACTCAGACATATTTCCCTGAGATTGCCTTAGAAGAATAAATTTAGGAAGGACTTTTCAGAGAAGCCAAGTACAGCAAAGGTAAACAGAGTTATACTCCATGTTACAATCATAGGAGGTATGAAAAGACATCCATAGCAAACAGATGTTAGATATTCTATGATAAGTTAGTACAAGTTCAAGCAGATGTGCATTAATGTCCAGATAGTCTTTGTTGTGAGAGAGCACACAAAAGAACTTCCAAATATGTGATTTACCTACTGTGTCCCCAGCTCACTTTCTAAATAAAAAATTTGAAATATGACATAACTGAATCGTAATCTCCTAGCACACAGCTTCGTATTACATAATCATCTCTGACATATATGGCATGCAGTTATCATCCAGCTTTATAGATAAGAAAGGAAAAGCAGCACAGGTTGTAGCAAGTGAGTTCGATAGCATATTGGTCCAGCATGGCATACTCCAGACATAGTGGTTCACTCCTGTACCTAGAACCCCAGCAAGCAGGAGACTCAGGAAATCTGTGTCACATGATATATTGTAAGATTGAGGCCGGCCTCAGCTACCTGAAACTGTAAGTAAAGATTTCAAAGTTTGTCCATTGCCCTAGAAAACAGCTTTCTTTTGCCTGTCACCACGCTGGAGTTCTGCTCCATGTTGTTTTGCAACAAGTCCACCTGGGTGTGTGTCCTGCCCACATTCAGACAAAGCAGAGGTTGAGTTTTTAGTCCTCCTGCTTTGACCTAAAGCAAATCAGAGGGCGTACCACTGCGCATATATCCGGTATCCAACACCTATGCACCAAGGGCTATTTATTATCCAGCCATTCTTCAACTTTTCAAACAGTATTTTAGGGGGAAGAAAGTTTTCTTTCTCAGGAGGAATATGGTTGTTTTCTCACTATAGAAGTAGAGTAATGCAGGTGCACCACACATAGCACAAAAAGTCTAAAATGCTCTGTGGAATATATGTGTCACATCTAAACTGGTTGCCTGACACAGAGTAAAGTAGTATCCAAAAAGCTTTGATGTTTGATAGAGAATGTTATCACAATCTGGCTTATGAACAGGAAGCAGTGTAGGAAGTGAGGGAGTTGCAGAGCCATGTGCTTGAAGCAAGGGGATTAAGAATGATGGAAACCAAAGCAGAGGTGAACAGCTCATCCACAATGCACTCGGGAACAGGTGTCACAGGTCGCAGGCCCTCCCTGTGACTTGTCATCTTTTCTCCTCTCGTCTACTGACTAATGGAGACTCATGGGGTACAATGTGAGTTTCTGGAACAGTTATTTGTGAACTTAGTACCTCTTTCCCTTAGGCCCTATAACTGTACCCTGCAAAGCATCTCACAGTTTCCATGTAGATATATGACTGTAGGACATCAAGCAAGGAAACTCCCATGCCATTAGGGAGTGGTTGTTTTCCAGTGCTCAATGAAATTGTCTAAAACATTTTCAGGCAGTAATACTGAGATCTCAGTCTGAAGTATCCATGTCTTCCTTGCCTTGTGATCACCATGGAAAAAAAATTGTACAGAGAGTATAATGTAAAGGACATAGTTTACCAGAGAGTAGATGGGGGGGGGGGCTGCTCTCACAGACAAGGGCAGCAATACCTAAAGGAACCTTTATGCTGACTTCCATTTAGGCCAGCCTTTATACACTGCTAAAATCTCTAGAATAAGCACCTTTCCCCAAGGACCCCTCTCCTCTCCCAGACCTGTCTGATTTTACATTTGAGCAGGAGATCATGTGTGTCTTTGTTCTTTATCAAAAGCCCTTTGCTACCCAGGAATACTAGAAGGTTTGGGCTCCTGGAAGTGGGTTCTCATCTGTTGATGGCTTTCTGGGAAGTTCAGGATGTCACAACTCCTACCAGAGTCAGAGAGATACGATTCCATTCCCACCTCTATGACCAGTAACTTATTCAAACCCTGCATTTCTGATCCTGGGTTTTACAAGGTGTGATTATAAGGGCAGGGTCCAACCTCAACGTCCTCCAAATCTAATATCTACCCAACTACGAATTTGAAACCATGTGACTCTCCCCTGTCAGTGCAGTCAGGTGTACTGGTCGTTTCTGTGATGAGTCTGCACAGTAAGAGCCCCTACAGAGGAAGGCAGGGCTGTGGAACATCGCTTTCCCCTAATTCACCTGTAGGATGTAATTGCGTCCCACTTATTGGAGAACTTCGATGTAGATAATACAGCTGCATGTCAGCAGCCCCCCTACACATTAGCACTGTTACACAGACACAAAAAGCACCTCAGAAATTGCAAGTATCCAACAGCAATGGCAACTTTCCAGTGAATTCACTAAAACAGCTAAATTCCTACTTGATGATACAGTTTCTTCTTAAATCACCATCTAGACTTTCCCTTGGCCACCAGTAGTTAAAACATGAAAGAAACGGTACTTTTAATTTGAAAAATGACCTATAATTTTGTACAGGAAAGAGAGAGAATTTGCCAGAATGATTATGTCCATGTGTGAAAGGCAGGCAAAACTTTAAGTCCATGTGTGAAAGGCAGGCAACACTTTTAGGCATTCCATTGCACGTTATTTTCATTTTTTCCTCCCAATTTACACAACCATGTGGGTGGCCACATGTCTATTTATTTTCCTTGTTTTTCAGCAAGTGAGACTAGAGGTTGAGATGGGGAGGTCATTGGGGCATGTATTTAGTGCATGGAAGTCATGGTTTTATTATTTTCAGATTGAGCCAGTGTACAGTTTAACAAGTTCTCCCATTAACTGAGCCCAGAAACAGATGGTAATTGTGCCTGTGAGGTTACTTTTTGCAGTTTATATATTTGAGAACATTTTATCTCTCGTTTTGCTTATACATCGTTACGCCCTCCACTAACACAGCTGGCATAGTAAAACAGTTAGTATACCAGTCCTTAAAGAAGGAATTCCTAGATAGAAAAATAACAGAATACTTACCATGTACATTCTAAAACTATTGTTTCTGAAGTAGCACTCAGTGAACATTTTTATTTAAATATGTGGTAGTAAGAATCAAACCCAGGTTTTCAGACCTGCTAAGCAGGAGCTTAGCCACTCAGACGCATCCCAGCACCAACATAATTCTATTTATATTATTCAAGAAATGCAAATCAAGGTTTGGATATTGTAAATGTGATTAGTACATAATAACTTGCAGGAGGAAATATTGAGGTGTTAGTCTTTATTATTTAAAGCTCTTACCATGCACTTGCTCAAAGAACCTGACCCCACCAATTCCACACTAACAAAGAAATCTTCAATGACTTTTTAAACTTGAGTTCTCAAAGTCAGCATGTTTCTCATTTCTTTTTGTTTATTTCTGTATGTGTATGAATGTACTGTCTGCATGCAAGTGTGTGCACCCGTGTCGTGCAATGCCACGGAGGTCAGAAGAGGGTGTCGGATTCCCCTGGAACTGGAGTTCTCCTGGAATTGGAGTTTCAGATGGTTCTCAGCCGCCATGTGGGTGCTGGGGATCGAACCCAGGTCCTCTGTAAGAGCGGTCGGCGCTCTTAACTGCTAGGCCATCTCTCCAGCCCCATGTTTCTCATTTCTAAGATCATAGTTCAATAGATTGTTGACATTCCTTTTATAGCTCATTCTGGCAAAGAACTCCAACCAAGGGATTTCACAATCTCAGCTCAGCTCTACCCAATTTCCGCACGTACATGAAACATAATAATGGAAGTTTGGATAAAACTGAACAAACAGAAGCTCAGTGATGCACAGTGTGAATGGTTTGGGGCCTTACCTCAGTGCAGTCTTTCTTTTGGCAGATCCTTGACCTTCTTCGCCCTAGTTGGTGGCAGATGTTACAACTCTACCCACAGGACATTGTCAACTCTACATCTTTCTTCTATTGGTAATTTTTCCTACTTCATTTTTCATTACACATTTTATATCCCTCCACATATTTGTAAATTTTAATGGTTCATCTATTTCTCATATCCATGTGTCTTATAAAAGACTTTATACACACATATATATGTACATATATATATATATATATATATATGTGTGTGTGTGTGTGTGTGTGTGTGTGCGTGTATATATATGGTACTTATTTTAATCTAGGAACTGAAAAGATGGCTCAGCAGTTAATAGCATATAATGCTCTTGCAGAGGACCTGACTTCAATTCCCAACACTTATGTTGGGAGGTTCATACTCTCATGTAACTACAGATCCAGGCCATTAGATACCCTTCTCTGGCCTCTCTGGGTACCTGTAATCACATGCATATCAATTCATACAGAAACATGGTGTGGTAGTTTGAATGAGACTGTCTCCCAGAGACTTCAAGTACTCAGAAATTTTGTTCCAGGTTGGTGGTGCTGTTTTGGGTGGTCTTAGAAAGTGTGGCCATGCTGGAGGACGTAAGTCATCAGGGGTGGGCTTAGAGTTCAAAAAGCCTTGCCAGTCTCCAGTTGCTCTCTCTGCTTCCTGTGCCCACTTGAAGATGTGAACCTCAGCTTTCTGCTCCAGCTCCTGACACCAAACATCCATGAAATAATGGACTCTAATTCCCTGGAAACTGGAACCATCAATAGTAAGCTCAAATAAACTCTTCCTTTTTTAAGTCCTATTGGTCATGGTGATTCTTTCACAGCAACAGAAATGTGACTAATACATCTGGCATAGACATCATCAAAAACAAAAATAAATCTTCAATACATAGAAGTTACACTTTGATGTTTACATAAGTTTCAAATTTTACTTACTATATTTGTAATTAGTGTGTGTGTGTATGTGTGTGTGTGTGTGTGTGTGTGTACATGTGCATGTCACAGTGTTCTTGTGGAGAATGGAGGATAACTATTAAAAGCTTTCCTCTTTTCCATCATGTGGGTCTCAAGACTCATATTCACGTCATAGGGCTTAGCAGCAACTGTCTTTACACACAGCACCATCTTGCGAATTATAATTTTACTAAAAACTTAGTGCTAATGTCAAACAAGTTCTATACATTGTTATGTGTCAGTGGTTTTTGTGGCTCATAGCATTTTGTAGATAACCTTCTTCATTTAGCTTCCTATACCTTCATAATGACAAAAGCTAAGGCTTCCACAGACATTTTACTGGCCTGAAGATATATGTGAATGTCCTCACACTTTGCCTTCATGAACCTGGACAAGAAATTTTCTGTAATATTTGCTTCTGATTCTCTCCTAAAAGCCCAACTCTATTAAATTTGGTTCTTTATTCTCGGGCTGACAATCATCTCACTCATGTGCATGAGAGCTTTTGCTCCCACACCTCCATACATATGCCCAACAGCAACTAAAAATCAGTGTTTGCAAGTCGGGTAATTATTTATATAAAGTATTTGGATATTTAATTTTAATGAGTGGTTTTCATTTTATGCTGTTTAGTTTTTGCAATTTTCATACAATATAGCTTGATGGTAATTTAAATCATCTCCTCTAACCACACCTCCCACCCAAAAACCTACAATATTTAATGGACCAACTGAAGGACAATTGGGGACAAAAATTAGTCTCTACAGCCCATATAAAACAGATAGATATAAGATAGATAGATGATAGATAGATAGATAGATAGATAGATAGATAGATAGATAAATTGACAGATGGGTAGATGTATAACAAATCTGTACAACTTAATCTAGGCACAAACAAAGCAAACAAAAACATTTCCTTCCTCTTTTTAATATGTATTTACCATAAATTTATGTATCCTCTTTGAAGGGAACATTGTACAATTTGTCTAATTTTTATCTGGGCTTATTAACTGTCTAGAACTGTGAAAAAAATAGTAGATATGGTGTTGGTCCAATTAATCTCTCCAACACCGTAGCTTGACTTCCTCTTTTCCAATTAGCACTCCTTTAATTTCCTTTTCTTGCCTTATTGCCCTAGCAAATGTTTCAAGCACTATATTGAAGAGGAGTGGTGATATGGGGCAGCCTTGCTGAGTTCTGACTTTAAAGGGAATGCTTCTGTCATTTCCCCATTTAGGATAATATTGGATGTGGGTTTCCTGTATATGGCTTTGATTACATTGAGGAATGATTCCTCCAATCCAATTCCCTCTAGGACTTTAAGCATGAAGGGATGCTGGATTTTGTCAAAGGCTTTTTCTGCATCAATTGAGATGATCATGTGGTTTTTGCCTTTCAGTCAATTTACATGTTTTATGATATTTATTGATTTTCATATGTTGAACCATCCCTGCAACTCTGGTATGAATCCAACTTGGTCATGATGGATGATCTTCTTGATGTGGGTCTGTATGCAGTTTGCAAGTATTTTGTTGAGGATTTTTGCATCTGAGTTCATTAATGAGATGGGTCTGTAGTTCTCCTTTTTGGTTGCATCGTTGTCTGGTTTTGGTATTAGAGTGATGCTGGCTTTATAGAAGGAATTTGAGATAATTCCCTCTGTTTGTATCTTTATAAAAAATTTGACCAGAACAAAAATTCCCCACTGCATATCATAGTAAAATATTTAATGTGCAAAACAAAGGGAAGGTACTTAAGGCCACTACCAAAACACAACAAGTCATATATAAGGGAAAATCCATCAAAATTGCAGCTGACTTTTTGATGCAAACTATGAAAGCCAGAAGAGCCCAGGCCAAAGTATTCCCAGTTCTAAATGACCATGGATGCCAAACCAGAATATTTTATCCAGCCAAACCATCTGCCATAGTCAAAAGCAAATAGAAAATTTTCTATGACAAAAAATGCTGAAAAAACTCATGTCTACTGGAAGAGAGAACTCAAAGCAATACAAATGAATGAAGATAGAAATGAATGTACTCAAGAGGTGACAGGGAAAAAACAAGGAAAGATGTAATAACAGAAACACAAAACAGAGTCTCAAATACAAGTTAAAATGACAGTAAGAAACACTGATATTTCGGTAATTAAACTAAACATGAATAGCCTCAACTCACCTATCAAAAGACACAGGTCATTAGAATGGCTTAAGAAAGAAAATCTATCTTATTGTTGCCTTCTAGAAACTTGTCTCACCTTCAATGATAGGTACTAACTTAGGATAATAACAAAAATTATTCCAAGCAAATGGCTCTAAGAAGAAAACAGGTATTGCAATTCTAATATATGTCAAAATAGACTTCAAATTAAAACGAATAACCATAGATAAAGAGGGTCAGTACATTTTAATCACATGAATAATCTAGCAAGAAGATATTACAATCATGAACACATATGCAAGAAACTCAGGAACACCTATTTTCTTTTTTTTGTTGTTGTTTTTAGTCTTTTCAAGACAGTGTCTCTATGTAGCCCCAGCTGGCATAAAACTTGCTCTATAGACCAGTCTGGCCTTGAACTCACAAAGATTCGTCTGCTTCTGCCTCCCAAGTGCTAGGATTAAAGGCATGTGCCAGCATGCCTAGCTCAGGAACACCCATTTTCATAAAAAGAGTGCTCCAGGACTATAAAATACAGACTAACACCAAATCTTTAACAGTTGTAAAGAGAAGACACAGGTCAACTGGAGAATGAATAAACAGAGAGACATCAAAATTAAATGACATCTTACATCAAATCAACCTAACAAACATCTATAAAATACACCACTCAAACACCAAAGAATACATTTTCTACTCAGTAGCCTATGCAAGTTACTCTAAAATTGACCAAATTCTGGGACACAATAAAAACTCAACAAATAAAAATATTGAATAACTCCATGAATTCAATCAGATCACAGTGCAACAAAGTTTATAATAAACAGCAAAATAAGCTCTAGTAATTACATTAACTCATGGATAGTAAACAATACCTTTATGAGTGATGAATGGGTCAAAGAATAAATTAATAAAGAAATAAGAATATTCCTGGAACTAAATGGAAATGAGAACACAACACAACGGAACCTTTGGGACACTTTAAAAGCAGTCCAAAGAAGGAAACTTACAGATATAAACGTCTACAATTCCTCAGTATAATGAAAGCCATGTACAAGCCCACAGACAACATCATCCTAAATGGAGAAAAGTTAGAAGCATTGCCTTTAAAGGCGGGAACCCGGAAAGGCTGCCCCCTGTCACCACTCCTCTTCAATATAGCACTTGAAATGCTAGCTAAGACAATAAGGCAATAAAGGGAAATTAAAGAAGCATTAATTGGAAAAGAGGAAGTCAAACTATCACTTTTTTTCAGATGGTATGATCCTTTACCTAAAGGATGCTAAAAACTCCACCAGAAAACTCCTAGAAATGATTAAGTGTTTCAGTAAAGTGGCAGGATACAAAATTAACATAGAAAAATCAGTAGTCTTTCTCTACACCACCAACAAGCAACTGGAGAAGGAATATAAGGAGACCTTCCCACTCACAATAGCCTCAAAAATAAATATAAATAAATAAATAAATAAATAAATAAATAAATTACCTGGGATCAAACCTAACCAAAGACACCAAAGACCTCTACAACAAAGCATTTAAACCCCTGAAGAAGGAGATTGAAGAGGACATCAAAAGATGGAAAAACCTCCCGTGCTCATGGATTGGAAAAACTCATATGGTAAAAATATCCATTCTACTCAAATTAATATACAAATTCAATGCAATCCCAATTAAAATACCCATGAGTTTCTTTACAGACTTGGAAAAAATCTTTAAATTCATATGGAAAAACAAAAGACCCCAAATAGATAAAGCAACCCTGAGTGAAAAATGCAATACAGAGGAATCACCTTACTAGACTATATTACAGGGCTATAGTCATAAAGACAGCCTGGTACTGGCAGGAAAACAGACCTGTTGAGCAATGGAACAAAATTGAAGATCCAAACTTGAGCTCATAAAATTTCAGCCACCACATATTAGATAAAGGGGCCAAAAAACTCATTGGAGGAAAGATAGCATCTTCAGCAAATGGTGCTGGCAAAACTGGATCACCATTTGTAGAGGAGCAAAATTAAACCCCTACCTCTCACCCTATACAAAAGTCAACTACAAGTGGATCAAAGACCTTAAACTGAAACTCTTAAGGTGATAGAAGAAAATGTTGGTAGCAATCCACAAGACATAGGAGTAGGAAAAGACTTTCTAAATCAAAGAGCAGCTGTGCAGGAAATAAGATCTATACTGGACAAGTGGGACCTCATCAAACTCAAAATCTTTTGTAGAGGAAAAGAAACAATCAGGGAAGTGAAGAGAAAACCCACAGAGTGGGAGGAAACCTTAACCTGTGATGCATCTGAGAGAGCATTAACATCCAGAATATATAAACTGCTCAAAAATCAAAGAAGTAAGAAAACAAATGACCCACTCAAGAGATGGAGTAAAGAGCTGAACAGAGACTTTACCAGTGAAGAAGTAAAGATGGCTGAGAAACATCTTAAAAATGTTCAACATAGTTAATAATTAAGGAAATGCAAATTAAAACCACTCTAAGCTATCATCTCATTTCGATAAGACTGGCTAAGATCAAGAAAACAAAAGACACCAAATGCTGGAGAGGTTGTGGGGAAAGGGGAATATTCATCCACTGCTTGTGGGAATGTAAACTCATACAACCACTGTGGAAAGCAGTGGGAGAACCCTTAAGAGATTCAAAATGAGCCTACACCTGACCCAGCCATACCACTCCTGAGTATATACCCACAAGACTCATCCTACCACAAAGATACATGCATGCACATCTATCTAAGCAGCTCTCTTCACAGGAGCTTAAAGTTGGAACCAACCCAAATGCCCCTCAACAGATGAGTGGATAACAAAAATGTGGTACATATACACAAGGGAGTTTTATGCAGTGGTAAAGAAAGATGACATCATGAATTTACAGGTAAATGGATGAGACTTGAAGCCTTTATGTTAAGTAACACAGTCCCCCCAAATCAAAGGGGGAATGGCTTCCCTCATTTGTGGATGCCAGCACCAAATCACCAGTTGAAAGTCAAGCTGAGCAACGTTATTGTTATTTTCTACTTGAAACCAACTGTGTTGCTATAATGTGAATCTCTTAGAATCCCTAGAATTAGCTTACCACTTATTTTATACATGGTAATTAACCTATATGGGTGGAAGGTATGTATTCATAATTTGGAGTAATATAAAATTAAAGGGAAAATGTGAATTCCTAAACATATTTTGGAGTTTACATACAGTTTATTCTCATAGGGCATAATTCTGGTACATATATAACATTTATATAGGCATATTTTGGAAAAATACAAATGGTAGGGAACAACATAAAGCCTGAGTCAAAGAACAGATTGATACACTTAAATTCTGCCCAAAGCAATAAACCTCTACAGAGAAAAACTTTAAAAAGTCCGAGAGACTTACAACCATTACTACTTAAATTGTTTTGAAGGCTACAAACGGAGGGGCTTCTTCCAGAATCCTTCTATGAGGCCAGCATTACGCTACTACCAAAACCAGGGAAAGATACAACCAAAAAGGAGAACTATACACCCATCTCCCTAATGAACACAGATGCCAAAATTCTAAACAGGATTCTGGCAAATCGCATACAGACTCACATCAAGAAAATCATCCACCATGACCAAGTTGGATTCATACCAGAGATGCAGGGATGGTTCAACATACGAAAATCAATAAACATCATCAAACATATCAATGGACTGAAGGACAAAAACCACTCACCCATCATCTCAATTGAAGCGGAGAAAGCCTGTTGACAAAATCCAGCATCCTTCATGTTTAACGTCCTTGGAGGAATTTGGCTGGAGGGATCATTCCTCAATGTAAGCAAGACCATATATGGAACCCACAGCCAATATCATCCTAAATGGGGAAATGACAGAAGCATTCCTTTCAAGGTAGGAACTCCGGCAAGGCTGCCCCTGTCACCACTGCTCTTAAATATAGTGCTGGAAACCCTGCAGGCAAGAAGGCAAGAAAAGGAAATTAAGGAGTTCTAATTGGAAAAGAGAAATCAAGCTGATCCCTTTTTGCTGATGAAATGATTGTCTACCTAAGGGAGCCTAAGAACTCCACCAGAAAGCTCCTAGAAACGAGTAAGAGCTTTGGTAAAGCGGCAAGATACAAATAAATCTAGAAAAATCAGTAGACCTTTCTTTACACCAACACAAGCAACTGAAGAAGGACTAGCAAGGAAACCTTTCCACTCACAATACCCTCAAAAACAATAAAATACGCTAGAAACAAACCTATCCAAAGACACCAAAGGTATCGTCTACAACAAATTTTAAACCCTGAAAAAGGATTGAGGAAGACATCAGAAGATGAACAAACCTCGCCATGCTCATGGATTGGGAAAGAAATATAGTAAAAATGTCCAGCCTACCCAAACCAGTGTACAGATTTAATGGCAATCCCAATCAAAATCCCCCAAGAGTTTCCTCACAGACTTTGAAAAAAAATCCCTCATTTATTTGGGTAAACACAAAAGACACCCTAATAGCCGAAAGCAAACCCTGAAGTGAAAAGAGCAATACACGGGGATTTTCTATACCAGATTTCAAACTAGACTACAGGGCTACAGTCATAAAGGTAGCTTGGTAATGGCACAAAACCAGACCAGTTGACCCAATGGAAGAAAACTGAGAATCCAAACCTGAGCTCAATACAATTTCAGCTACCTCATATTTGACAGAGGGAGGCCAAGAAGACACAAATGGAGGAAAGACAGCATCTCAGCAAGTGGTGTTGGCAAAACCTGGATCACCACTTGAGAAGAATGAAAAATTAAACCCCTACCTCTCACCTTGTACAAAAGGTCAACTCCAGATGGACCAAAGAACCTCAAGTGAAAAAAAAACCTCAAACTTTTGGCGGTGATAGAAAAAGCTGGCAGCATACTACAAGACATAGGTGTAGGAAAGACTTCCTAAAGCAGAC